>CM049842.1:11452492-11763664 GCA_027422415.1 Schizothorax lantsangensis | reverse complement strand
GCGATCGGAAATGAGAGATTGAGCAATCGCCAATGAAGAAAAAATTCAAAGATCCCACCATCTCCAGAGAGGACCTCGACGATGCTATTGCTAACAGCATTAAGCTAGCACTTAAAGAGCAGCAAAGCACTTTGGATTCGGTTGTGACTTCGGCAGTAAGAGATGCGGTGGTCTCTGTGCTGATTCCAGCATTGCGTGAACTGCGTGAGGACATACAAGCGACTAACATTTCTGTTAAAGATCTGAGAGCAGAGCTTGAGGCGATAGCTACCGCGGCGAAGCAGACACGTGACCGGGTTGATTCCGTTCAGGCAGCTGCACGTGAGGATAGGAGGACAGTCACGGACTTAAGAAATCATCTGGAGCGACTCACGAGAAGATGACGGATATGGAGGATAGGAGCAGGAGGAATAACGTTTGGCTGGTGGGGTTGCCAGAGGGGGCGGAGGGCTCCGACACGGCTGGTTTCCTCAGAGTTAATCTTTCCAAGTGGATCCCTTCCTTGAGGGACCGTGACATTGAGATTGACCGGGCACATCGCGTATATGACAGAAGGAAAAACTCTGATCGGCCGCGCACTCTCATCTTCCGTGTACTAAGATGGCATGACAGATCGGAGATCCTGAAAGGTGTTCGGCAGGCTTATCCGGTGAAATGCACACAGGACAATGTCACACTACTATTTTTTCCCGACTTTAGTCCAGCCACAACCATCAGGAGAAAGAGCTTTAACCCGGTTTTGAAGAAGATGACAGCACTTGGTCTCCAGCCCTTCCTCACCTATCCGGCGGTAATTAAACTACGGCACAAAGAGGAGCAGAGGATGTTCGACTCTCCTCAAAAAGCGGAGGATTTTATCAGCTCCCTGTCGCAGAGGAAGTCATATGCTGAGGCTCTACAAGGCAACAGGGAAAAAGCGGCCACTATCTCTCCGGCCCGGCGGGAGGGGCTTGATGGACGGGACGGAGGCGGTCCTAGCTGCCCAGGAGGGGATGATGGCAAGGTGGACATGGATGCTTGTTGAACCGGTTTTTTGCTTTTTCTTCTCTCCTCTCTCCTACTGGGATATTATCCCTATCTATCCGGTACAACGATCTCTTTGCTGGTAAGACTAACACCCTTTTTTCTTTTTTGGAGGGGACTAATGAAGAGTAGGTTTAATTACAATAATTTTTTGGCTGTGTGAGCCTTTCGGGGGACATGTCTTGTGTTGAAGTGGATCGGTCACGTACCATCACTATTTTTTGTTGCTCAATCAGACCTACGTTCTCGGTAATGTGCGGTCTGAGTGGATTCTTGTTTATGGTTGTCGGTTGTTCATGTTTCTATGTTGTTTTTATTTTTTACAACAGACATTTATACTTTTATTTATTTTACCCTATTTCTAAAAGGATGTTTCACCTAGGAGGTTTGGAATCTAAAATGCACATCAGCGTTTACATGTTACTTACAGAATGGAAGTGCTTCTGCTTTTCTTCATTTACTGACTACAATCTTGGGATTATGAATATTCAATGCATACTCTAAATATTTTATCACTGAATGTGAATGGCTTAAATTCTGCTGTTAAACGAACCCGTGTGTTAGAATATTTGCACCGTAAATCTATTTCCTGTGCCCTAATACAAGAGACACATTTAAAACAATCTGACATGTCACGTTTCCAGAATAAGTATTATAAATTAGCAGCCTTTTCCTGCACTCTCAATAAAACTAAGGGGGTGCTTATCCTTTTTAACCGGAAGTTAAATTAAACAATTGAACACCTTGGTAGTGATGAGAAGGGTAGATTTGTTTTTATCCGAAGCAAAATATATAATAATAATAATAAGGTTAGCATTGGTCTCTATTTATGGTCCGAATGAGACAGACAGTGCATTCCTTACACAGATTTCCAAAACTCTACTTGAGCAGATTGATTGCCCTCTAGTGGTGGGTGGTGATTTTAATGCTGTCGTAAATCCTGCTTTAGATAAATCTCAATCTGATACAACAGCCAATCCATCCTCTAAATTACTGAATAAATTTATCACTGAGCTCAACTTAATCGATCTTTGGAGAATTCAGAATACTAAATCTAAGGACTTCACTTTTTTTTCTAATAGACATAAGACTTTCTCTAGGATAGACTACATATTTCTCAGCCCATCTTTAATTTCGTCTAATTCCTTCATCTCTATATTACCAATTTTATTATCTGATCATTCTGCTGTGTTGTGCAGTGATCCTCTTTCCGATGTTAAAGCCAAGTCCCCTAGATGGTGCTTTAACATATCATTAGGTTCAAGGTTCAAGGTTCTTGTTTATTTGTCACATACACAATCATACAGGGTATAATCAGTAGTGAAATGTAGGTCAGGACAGGTCCGCTCAATGGACAGTGCAAGAAAATAAAAATAAAAGATGATACATAACACAGGAGCATATATTTAAATATAGGTAGGAATAAGATAAAAAAAAAATAATAAGTAAAAAACAATAAAATAAAATGAGTAAAATGTGCAATGAACTAAAATGTGCAATACAGTCTACTGTGGATTTAATAAATATTAATATAACCAGGGATGTGCAAGAGGAATGGGATGTGCAAGGAATGTGCAAACAGGTTGTACCAGGTATGTACACATAGCAGCAATGCGGAAGATGGAGAAAGATGGGTGTTACAGTTAATTAAATGAGTCCTGTAGATGTTAGGAGACTGAGTTCAGGAGCCTGATGGCCTGTGGATAGAAGCTCCTCCTCAGTCTCTCAGTTTTTGCCATCACGCTTCTGAAGCGCTTGCCAGATGGCAGTGAGATGAAAAGATGGTTACCGGGGTGATTTGAGTCCTTGATTATTTTTGCAGCTCTGCTTTTGCAGCGTTTGAGGTAGATGTCCTGCAGAGAGGGGAGGGCAGACCCAGAGATGCGCTCAGCTAAGCGCACGACTCTCTGCAGAGCTTTGCAGTCCTGTTTTGTGGCGTTACTGTACCACACTGAGATGCACTGAGTCAATACACTTTCTATGGCCCCTGAATAGAAAGTTTTCAGGATTGCTGGTGAGACCCTGAATTTCCTCAGCTGTCGCAGATGGTACAGTCTTTGCCTGGCTTTCTTGACCTGTGTTTGAATGTGTGCAGTCCAAGTCAGGTCCTCGGAGATGTTTACACCGAGGTACTTGAAGCTGCTCACCCTTTCCACAGGGGTCCCGCTGATCATAAGAGGAGTGTAGGGCCGCTGCTGTCTCTTCCTGAAGTCTACAATCAGCTCTTTAGTTTTGCTCACGTT
This sequence comes from Schizothorax lantsangensis, assembly GCA_027422415.1. Lineage (NCBI taxonomy): Eukaryota > Metazoa > Chordata > Actinopteri > Cypriniformes > Cyprinidae > Schizothorax > Schizothorax lantsangensis. Next base: position 11,760,398 of record CM049842.1, on the reverse strand, counting down.
CAGAGAGAGACAGTTGTCCTGGCACCATGATGTTAGTCTCTCTACCTCACCCAAGTATGCGGTCTCATCATTGTTGGAAATGAGGCCCAGAACCACAGTATCATCAGCAAATTTAACAATAGAAGTGGAGCTGTGAGAGGACACACAGTCGTGTGTGTAGAGAGAGTAGAGCAGGGGACTCAGAACGCAGCCCTGCGGGGCTCCTACGTTCAGGGTGATGGAGTTGGAGGTGAACTGGCCCATTTTCACCACTTGTGGTCTGCCGGTGAGGAAGTCTTGGATCCAGTCACAGAGTGTAGTGTTTAGGCCGAGGTCTGAGAGTTTGACAGCTAGCTTGGAGGGGACTATAGTATTGAAAGCTGAGCTATAGTCAATGAATAGAAGTCTGACATAGTTGCCATTTTTGCTGTCAATATGAGTGAGGGAGGAGTGCAGTACCTGAGAGATGGCATCATCAGTAGACCTATTTGGGCGATAGGCAAACTGAAGAGGGTCCAAGGTAGCAGGGATGGAGGAGCATATGTGTTTCTTTAAAAGTCTCTCAAAAACCTTCATGACTGTTGATGTGAGGGCAACTGGACGATAGTCATTCAGGCAAGAGGGTTTACTGTTCTTAGGTACAGGGATGATGACAGATTTCTTAAATGAGGTGGGAATCACAGAGGTAGCAAGGGACTCATTAAAGATGGAAGTAAACAAACCAGCAAGCTGATCGGCGCACGATCTCAGAGTGCGGCCGGTAATCCCATCAGGTCCGGCGGCTTTCCTGATGTTTACTCTCCTTAATTCTCTCCGAACCTCGTCCTCCGACACGGTGATAACATGATCAACATCGCTGCTCTGTCTGCTGCTTCCTGACGCGCTGATCGGCACAGTCGCGCCGCCGTTGTGTTCGAAGCGGCCGTAGAAGGTGTTTAGCTCTTCGGCCAGCGATGGGTCTGCACTCACCTCGGCGGAGGGGTTATTTCCAGAGGAACAGATGGTCTTCAGTCCCTGCCACATGCGTCGGGAGTCATTGAGTTGAAAATGTGACTCAATTCTCTCTCTGTATCGGAGTTTAGCAGCTCTAACTGCCCGTCGGAGAGCATAACATGATGCTTTGTAATCGCTCATGTTTCCTGACAGAAGACCAGCGTTGTATGCGGCAGTGCGTTGGTTAACCGCAGCCCGGATTGTTCTGTCCACCCACGGTTTCTGATTAGAGAATGTCCTTATTGTTACCGTTTCAGTGGCTTGGTCAGTTAGCATGTAAACAAAGCTTAATGCTACATCCGTGAACTCGCTGACGTCAGCTGAACTCGCCCGGAACATGTCCCAGTCGACGTCATCAAGAGACGCCTGTAGCATAGCTTCAGAGTGGGAGGACCAGCACGTCACTTCCCTCACCCCTGGGGATTCCTGAACGATCCTTTGTTTATATTCCGGTGTGAGGAAAATGGCCGCGTGGTCCGATTTACCAAAGGCTGGCAGGGAACGAGCTTTATAGGCATTCTTGAACTGAGTGTAGCAATGATCCAGTGTATTCGGTCCTCTAGTTGGACAGGATACATGCTGATGGAAGTTCGGCATGACCTTCCTGAGGTTGGCTTTGTTAAAGTCCCCTGCGATGATAGAGGCAGCGTCAGGGTGTTTGTTGATGTAGCTGCTGAGCTCTTCGTGGAGTTTGGACAAAGCCAAGCTCGTGTCTGCCTGAGGTGGAATGTAAACGGAAGTAGCGATGACCGCGGAGAACTCGCGGTGTAAATAGAATGGGCGGCAGATAATGGAGAGATGTTCCAGATGAGGCGAGCAGGAACGCGACAGAATGGAGATATTCCTGGGGTCGCACCATTTCTTGTTAATCATGAAACACACTCCACCACCCTTGATTTTTCCGGCCTCGGCTGTTCTGTCCATCCGTAAAACAGAAAAGTTATCAGACGGTGTTACAGCGGTGTCCGGGGCCGAGGGAGAGAGCCATGTTTCAGACAAACAAAGGATGTTACAGTCCCTAATGTCCCGTTGGAAACTTATCCTGGCTCTAAGATCGTCCATCTTATTTTCCAAGGATTGGACATTTGCGAGCAGAATACTGGGGAGAGGGGGGCTGTGAGCTTTGTTTCTCAGTCTGTCACGAATTCCAGCGCGTCGCCCGCGGTGTTTCTTTCGCCTCCTGGGATTATTCGGGTGGCCTTTGTTAACCTCGGCGTTCCGAAGAATCTCCAATGGCCACGCTGGATCCGTGGATAAAGTGTCCAGAAGCAGGTTAGTGCAGCGGTGTCCAATGTCCAAAAGTGTTCTTTTGTCATAAATAAATAGTGCAGACGTTAAGCGTGTAAAAAGAGAAAGTAAAAATACGTAAAAGAGTACGTATTAAGTAATCAGACTTTGATTACTTCTCTAAAAGAATATATTAAGGAATTTCTTGAAATTAATATGCCCTCTGATGTGGATCCTCAAATACTGCGGGAAACGACTAAGTGTGCTATACGAGGTTTCTGTATATCTTTCTCTTCTACTCTTGCCAAAGCGAAAACTCACCAGTTTACACAATTAGAAAATAAAATCCAATCATTACAAAACCTACAAAAACAACGTTTTACTGAGCAACAGGCTACCCAGCTGTCCTCTTTAAAAGAAGAATATGATTTACTTTCTGTCACGATCCACTCTGGAGCAGGGAAACGCGGAGACGAGGAACTTCTTTGAAACGTAAACTTTCAAAGAAAGACGGAACCAGCAGGGGCTCTGGAGAGCTGGACGGGACCAGAGATCGCTGGAGACAAATACACATACACAATGACGTTCAGACAGCACACAGAAGCAGGGAAACACAGGGCTTTTAAAGGGGAGACTAAACTGGATAATTACTAACACAGGGCTGGGGACTAATCAACTAAAGACACAGGGCTGGGAACTGATAATACAAATGAGGACAGGAACAGGAACTAACCAAATATGGGCACGAGAGGAGGGGAAACACGTGACATGGGGAACACAGGTCTGACACTTTCACACTCAAAGGCGGAATTTATTTTACATAGGACTAGGCAAAAATATTATTTCGAATCAAGAGAGACCTAGTCATTTATTGGCCCTTAGGTTTTTACACAAATCTGTATAAAGCCGAAACAGATTTTGATGAACCAATTTGTAAGCAGTATTTAGATAAATTGGAACTGCCTCGGATCTCACAGTTGGATAAAGAAATTTTGGAGGCCCCATTAAGTTTGGAGGAGCTCTACGTCTCTCTAAAAAGCCTTCAAAAGGGCAAATCGCCGGGTCTAGATGGTCTCCCCCCTGAATTATATTTAGAAATTTGGGATTTGGTAGGGACACTTATGCTTAATTTATTTAATTTTGCAATTGAACATGGGGTATTTCATAGAGATCAAAAAACATCATTGATATCATTACTTCTTAAAAAAGGGAAAGATCCATTAGATTGTTCCAGCTACAGACCGATTTCGCTTATCCCATGTGATCTAAAAATCAATGCTAAAGTTTTTGCTTCTCGTATGGAGAAGGTAATTCATAGTTTGATCGAGGAGGACCAAACCGGTTTCATCAAGGGGTGCAATGCATCTGACAATAACAGTACACAGAATCTCTTGGATTACAATTTGCAACTAGACGGATGTCCTGTTACTTCCTCTACAGTCAAAAATCTGGGTGTTATATTAGACAGCAACTTGTCTTTTGAAAAACATATTTCCAATGTTACAAAAACAGCATTCTTCCATCTTAGAAACATTGCCAAGCTACGGAACATGTTACCTGTTTCTGATGCAGAAAAATTAGTTCATGCATTCATGACCTCTAGACTGGACTATTGTAATGCACTGCTAGGTGGTTGTCCTGCATCTTCAATAAACAAGCTACAGGTAGTCCAAAATGCAGCGGCTAGAGTCCTTACCAGGTCAAGAAAATATGATCATATTACCCCAATTTTACAGTCTCTGCACTGGCTACCTATTAAGTTCCGTATCAGTTACAAAATATTATTACTTGCCTATAAGGCCCTAAATGGTTTAGCTCCTGCGTACCTAACTAATCTTCTATCTCGCTACAATCCATCACGCTCCCTAAGGTCGCAAAACTCTGGACTCTTGGTAGTACCTAGAATAGCAAAGTCCACTAAAGGAGGTAGAGCTTTTTCATATTTGGCTCCCAAACTCTGGAATAGCCTTCCTGATAATGTCCGGGGTTCAGACACACTCTCTCCGTTTAAATCTAGATTAAAGACACATCTCTTTAGCCAAGCATTCACATAATGCATTCATATAATGCATCTCATAATCTTGTACTGCAGTTATATCTGATCAAATGCACATTATTATTCTTTAGCTTGGGTTGAACAAATAATTTTTGCTTGGATGGAACAACAGCTACGATAATTATGTCTCTTTGTTTCTCTGTTTCTGCCACGGGATGTAACTAGGAATTACACAAGCTTCAGTCTGGATCCAACCCTTAAATGATCTGAGATGACCAAACACCTGAGAAGAGATGATGCCAACCCCTCAGAGGATGCCAACCTCTGATCCCCCAACAACATGCAAAATTAACAAATTTTGCCATAAGTTAATATATTAAGTTTCTACAATGTATAAATATATTGTAGAAACTTAATTTCTTGTAAAGCGCTTTGCAACGATTGTATCGTAAAAAGCGCTATACAAATAAACTTGAATTGAATTGAACAATATGCATTGACTCCTTCATATTCTTGACTTTGCAGATTCTCATCCAAGCCCTTGTGCGGTTTTTTCACTTGATGCAGAAAAAGCCTTTGACAGGCTAGAGTGGAATTATATGTGGGCAGTTCTGCAATGTTTCGGCTTCGGTGAACACTTCATTTCTATGATTAAGACATTATACCACTCACCTGCAGCATCAGTCATAACTGGTAATATTATTTTCCCCCCGTTCCCTTTACAGCGGGGAACGAGGCAGGGATATCCGCTTTCCCCCTTTTTGTTTTGTCTATCTCTTGAACCCTTAGCACAAGCCATCAGGAAATCTGAAGTATCGATTAAGATTCATGATCATAATCATAGTATTTCATTATACGCTGATGATATAATTATATATTTAGACCACATTGATGTTTCAGTCTCTAGTATAATTAAGGAATTTGATAATTTTAGTAGCTTATCAGGATATAAAATAAATTGGAGCAAATCTGCTTTAATGCCAATTAACAATGGTAAAGTTAATTATTCTATTCCCTCATTTATCCCTATTAAGGAATCTTTCATCTATTTGGGCATTACCATATATAAAAACATTCATAAGATTGCCAGAGACAATTTTAATAATATTTTAGTTAAGGTCAAAAATGACATTCAAAGATGGAAGAATCTTATAGTCTCTCTCCAAGGAAGAATCTCCACTGTTAAGATGAATTTGTTACCTGATTAATTTTTTTTTTTCTCTATGCTACCACTTTCTCCCCCTCCAGGTTACTTTAAGGAGATCAACTCCATAATTTCTAAGTTTATCTGGAATGATAAATGCCCCAGAATTAAACTTACCACATTACAACATACTAATCGTGCAGGAGGACTGGCTGTACCAAATTTTGAATTGTATTATTGGTCGTTCCAGCTTAAGGCTCTTCATAATTGGGTTCATCCTCAATCTACAGTTTCATGGAGAGTGATTGAAGCTGACAAGGTTAAACCAAATAGACTCCAATATATTTTATTTACTGGCACAGGAAAAAAAGGGGATAATTATAAATTTGGTCCGATTGTGGCTAACTCTATTAAAATCTGGAAAACAGTTGAACGTCGGATAGGTGGACCCTTCAAATTTTGTAACAGTACACCTTTATGGCACAGTTTTAATTTTGTATGCAGAAATCGTCCATTTGTCCAACCCTCTTGGTCTTCTTTAGGTGTAAACACGTGCGGTGATATATATGATAACCAGGGCCTCTGTTCATTTCAGACATTAAGAACCAAATTTTGTCTACCAGCATTCGCATATTTTGTCTTTCTTCAGTTACGTTCTGCTCTCAAAGCGTATGGCGTTCCTTGGTCTTCTCCCATTTCCTCTCATCCTATGCGGGACTGGACTGCACCATCTGCTGGTCGGCCATCTGTTTCCTTAATATATAATAAGATTATTGATTGCATTACAAAACCTCTTTCTATTAAAACTATTTGGAATAGGGAATTATCTGACCTTAATTTATCTGTCGACTGGGAGAGAGTGTGGTTTAATCTCAGTTTAACATCTAAAAATTTGGCTCATCGTCTTATTCACTTCAAAGTCATTCATAGAGCATACATAACTCCGTACAAAAGATTCAAAATGAAACTACAACCAAATTTTAACTGCCATATATGTAATACTGCATCATCAGGTAATTTTCTTCATATGTTTTGGGAGTGTCCTATCGTTATTGGTCTATGGACACATGTAAACCTGGTTTTATCATCCTTACTACAAATTGATTGGCTTGCTAACCCAAGTTTGTGTCTTCTTAATGATGATTCTGGTCTCTGTATAAGTTCAATACAAAAGAGAATGTTGTTTGCTGGTTTTACAGCTGCGAAGAAGACAATAATACAGAACTGGTTTACACCGCACATGTGTGGAAAAACATATTGGATCCATAGCCTATGGGATCATTTTCCCGCCAAAAGTATTGCAGTCACGGATAAAAAAATAACAAGTGTGAAAACAAAATTTAAAAACGCAAGTAAAAATATATTGCACAAGATTTAAAAATGAAAGCAAAGTTTTCAGAATAGCAAGCAATGGTCACGAATCGAAAAATAATAAGCGTAAATAAAAAAATGAATAATGCATTTTTAAAACTAATAAGCATGAATCAAAACTTTAAACACATTTAAAATCATATTGCACAAAATTGAAATATCAATGCAAAATTATCTGACTTTAGCTCAAAATCATGTTTTCCTTGGTTATATTTCTCAGTTTTTTCTGCTCTCATAAATTTTCTGCTCATATTTTTATTTTTTGTATGCTTATGCTGTTTTTCCCTTCGTGCTTGTTTCCATGTTCTGCGCTTGCTTTCCCAAATGTTGCGGTTAGAGTTTCATGTAAATCAGCGCGGGCTCAAGCGTCTTCATTGGTCCACTAGTTCTCGATTGACAGCTCCTCCTCAGCCAATCAGTCGAAGAGGGGCGGTGACATCACTCCAGTGCGCCTCATTAGCTGCCGATGCTCAGTGTTCTGTTCACTTGTACAGGTGAAAATGGATTACTGTCAGCTGGGAAACATATTTCCGTACAGGACACTGTTATATGTATCTGTCTGTCACTGCTGTACGCCTGCCTGGCGATCCGTTAACTTAAATGAGTAAATTGGTAAATTAATTATGAATGAATGAATGTAATGTTTTTGCATTGACTAGGCTAGATTTGACTACTGATCAATGAAAGCGATAGTGTTACAGAGGAGACAGTTACAGATGCCAGGTGGATTTGATATACACAATGATTCATTTGCATAAGATTCATTTGTATATTGTGTTTATTTACATAAACACAATATGCAACAAGTTACATATATAATTGCATAACACTATCATATTAATGTTTTAAATATATAAAGTTACAATACAGCAACAATATGAAAGTAAAACAGCCAGCAGGTGGCGGCAAGGATCTTTAGAGTAAGACATTAAATCATTCATTCAAACGGCAGATTCATTCAGTGAGGAATAAAGTGAATCATTCAATATGAAAGCTGCTGTGTGTTGCTTGTAGGTGCTGTTCTGCTGTGGCTTTGTTTGGACTCTTCATCAAAATAGAGCAAAATGAGAAAATAGTTACAATATTAAACTCACTCAAATTTTCCTTCTTGTTATATTGATTATACTACAGTTCAATAAAGATTTTCAATGGAGCTGATATTCGGGGAACACACTCTTCCTGATGTGATATTGCTTAATTGTATGTCATTTTCTAATCTCAGTGTAACACAAAATGTGATAATTCTTACAAAACCATCAACCTTATCAGTTACATACTGTGCATGAAAGAAAACGCTGCAAATAGCTGTTTACAAAAAGCAATACATGACAAAAAAAAAAGAAGCTAAATATTGCCCACATGAGCAATATACAGCAAACTAAACAATTGTGACTGGGATGTATTACTCTTACTCATATTATCCTCTCCTAACAGTAATAACCATAAGACTTATTATTAGTCAGGTATGGGCGAGCAAGACACATATAACGGTGACTTCACGAGGCCGGTGCATATTGTGGCTGCTCCCTTTCGCGATGTGGCCATATAGGCGAATAAATACAGGTGAATATAACCACGACGAGTCACTAGGACGGCTCATTTAACGTTAACGGATCGCCAGGCAGGCGTACAGCAGTGACAGACAGACACATATAACAGTGTCCTGTACGGAAATATGTTTCCCAGCTGACAGTAATCCATTTTCACCTGTACAAGTGAACAGAACACTGAGCATCGGCAGCTAATGAGGCGCACTGGAGTGACGTCACCACCCCGCTTCGACTGATTGGCTGAGGAGGAGCTGTCAATCGAGAACTAGTGGACCAATGAAGATGCTTGAGCCCGCGCTGATTTACATGAAACTCTAACCGCAACATTTGGGAAAGCAAGCGCAGAACATGGAAACAAGCGCGAAGGGAAAAACAGCATAAGCATACAAAAGATAAAAATATGAGCAGAAAATTTATGAGAGCAGAAAAAACCGAGAGATATAACCAAGGAAAACATGTTTTTGTGCGAAAGTCAGATAATTTTGCATTAATATTTCAATTTTGTGCAATATGATTTTAAATGTGTTTAAAGTTTTGATTCATGCTTATTAGTTTTAAAAGTGCGTTATTAATTTTTTTATTTACGCTTATTATTTTTCGATCCGTGACCATTGCTTGCTATTCTGAAAACTTTGCTTTCATTTTTAAATCTTGTGCAATATATTTTTACTTGCGTTTTTAAATTTTGTTTTCACGCTTGTTATTTTTTTATACATGACTGCAATACTTTTGGCGGGAATATGATCCCATAATAGCCTCCTGCAAATATTGACTTATGAATGTGCAACAGCACGAATCAATGGGGCCAAGCCTTCTACCATTGATGCTTGGCAGTGTTTTCAATTTAACATACGTGATTATATAAAGGAATGACTTGTTTTGTGTTTTTCTTGTCCTTCCCTCTCTCCCTCCCTTTTGGCTGGACTTTTGAGATATTGAGTATATGTCTGTTGTTTTGTTTTGTTATATTTTGGATGTTATGTTATGATGTTGTGTATGAAAATAAATAAAAATGTTGATAAAAAAAAATCTGAACCTTTATCTTTTAAAAAGATCTAACAAAATATTATTTTTTTTACAAACAAATGACAGATGCAACAGAAATCCACCTGCCGGTTCCTTCATCAATACAGTGATTATCACTGGCCTGTGAAAGCAAAAAGCCTGAGAAAGCCTTCGCATTGCTGATTCAAAAATTGATTACGTACTCTGGAACTTAAAAGATGTTGAAATCAATGTTGTCACACCAGTAATTATTACAGCATGCAACCCATTTCATCATCCTCGAATGAACAACAAAGTACAACAATAATTTACTGTATGTATGCTCAATATATGATCACCATAAACCCTAATGCTAAACACAAACATGCTTGTGTTTCTTGAACACTGACTGAGTCCTGGTTTTGGCCAAACCACAAAACTAAATCTAGTGAGAAAAATCTGTTGCAGGAGAGCAGAGCAGACTTTCAGAAAATAGTCAGCTGTTGTAAGAAATTCCATTCAGGTTCAGAGAGCAAGTGAAAAAAGCGTTTCTCCTGCCTAATCTAAAAAAAAACAGGTGCAGACTCATTGACCTGAAAAAGAAAGCTTCAACAAGTCATAAAACATTGCATGAATAAAACAGCGATCCAAAGTCTATAAGTAACAACAATCATTATTGTTTTTTAAGCAGTCTGGTCCACACATGTTGTGTTTCACTTCCTTTGGCTATGAAAGACACACAAAATAATCATCTGACCATAGTGAAAAGCATCAGTACTAATGTGGAATTATTTTGGATTCAAATGATCTTGCGCTAAACTTTTGCAATGTAAGTGAACAACATGGACCCTCAGTGATTTTGCTCTGAACTGCAAGGCTTTAACTCGCAATATAATGGGACAGACACAAAATATGTATTTTGTTTACAATTATTCGAACATTCGGAAGCCCCCCAAAAAAGGCACTGCGGCAGCAGTATCAAATGGAGCGGTACCGCAACGGCACTGCAGCGGTAGTATCAAATGAACAGGGCACCGCAGAGGCGGTATCAAATGAGCAGGGCACCGCAGCGGCGGTATCAAATGAGCAGGGCACCGCAGCGGCGGTATCAAATGGAGCGGCACTGCAGCGGCAGTATCAAATGAGCTGGGCACCGCAGCGGCGGTATCAAATGAGCAGGGCACCGCAGTGGCGGTATCAAATGGAGCGGCACTGCAGCGGCAGTATCAAATGAGCAGGGCACCGCAGCGGCGGTATCAAATGAGCAGGGCACCGCAGCGGCGGTATCAAATGAGCAGGGCACCGCAGCGGCGGTATCAAATGAGCAGGGTACTGCAACGGTGGTGTCAAATGAGCAGGGCACCGCAGCGGCGGTATCAAATGGAGCGGCACTGCAGCGACAGTATCAAATGAGCAGGGCACCGCAGCGGCGGTATCAAATGAGCGGGGCACTGCAGCGGCAGTCTCAGATTGAGCCCAGATCTGCGGCGGCAGCATCTAATTAAGCAGGGCACTGCAGCGGCAGTATCAGATTGAGCACGGAGCTGCGGCGGCAGCATCTAGTTGAGCAGGGCATTGCAGCGGCTGTTTCGAGTAAACAGGGCACTGCAGAGCCACTTACGAAGATGTAAACAGTATGCTTTGTGCAATGTTTTAGATTATAACTTGTGAAACATTGCCTTACTAATGTTTCACAAGCTATAGTAAATTGTATGACGATATTTAAAGCAGATAATCTCAATTCAAGCGAGCCTATGCACAATATAAAGCGATTTATAGTTCTTGTGAAAAGTTAACGGAGTGCTAAACATGCTATTGTCTAGAGCTGAGACTTCTGGGATCCGGTCGCATCGCAATGATGGTTGAAAACATCATTTGAAAAAGAACTTGATCTAGGATAGAGTGAGAGGGAACGATATGTAGGGACCAATCAGCAACTGTTTAACAGTTAGAGCGCATTTGGATTGGATCGTTCACCCAGATTGATGATATTACCGTACGCTGTAGAGTAGTAGCGCACGGACGCTGAGGCATGCACGTACACAATGATACATAATCAATAAGATTACACATAGCATAGGAATACCGCTTAGGCAACAGATCATTAAAATGCTTTCGGATATGAAGGGGAATCGCTCAGAGCGGCGACAGATAAACATCTGGTGAGCAATTCTGTTTGTGTTTGTGGGAAATAATTTTGGGCGGCGAGCGTGCCTCAATCAACTGACTGTCTGCGTTCCTATTTTAAGAATAGTAACGTTAGATTCCGGATGAAGGTGGTTTACCTGGCATGAGTAATGTTAGGAACTGAAACTGCTGGGTGCACGGTAGAGGTCTGCTACCCAACCCGAGCCCGACGGGTCCCGAAATACTTTCGGGTTTCGGGTCGGGTTCGGGTTAATGTTTAATGAATAGCTTCGGGCTCGGGTCAGGCTCGGGTTTGTAGCTAAACTAAAATTATATGCAGGCTTCGTTGCTTTCATAGACGCACGCACACACGTTATTGCACACAGATATCAGAGCGATCGCGCAGCGAACACACAGCACGGAAACTTTTATTAGTAAAATAGCTTCGATAGGCTACTGACTCGCAACGTTATATTTCTCTGCAATGAGGGGGTAAAATCGCTGTTTTTGAAGTAACTAAGCCTCATTGCTTGTAGAGAGAGACGCGCAGACGTAGGTTCACGCACGCAATATCCCTCTCTCTCTCTGTCTCTCTCTTGCTAATTCAAATAAATGATATAATTAATTAATTCAAATAAATGCGATCTTACCGCACTACATCTCTGTGTCTGATTTAAAGCAGGCCGAATGCTAACAAGCCTTAACTGACGAAAATGACCATAATTTGCACGGTGGAAGAATTATCGTCTTGTCATATACAACAACCATTCAAAAACTCGGCAGAATTTATGTAACCACTGCACCTGATGTTCATAAACTTTCATAACTGGTAGGCTAAGTGTTTTTTCTTTTGCCTTGTGAACTGACCGAGCCTCGATGAATCTGTTTCTTTACATGTATTTGTTTACTGACCGTTGCATGCAATCGTGAAATACAGCATCTTTTTTTATTGGCTATTCGTTGTGAAAAAAAAAAAGACTTTGGGTTCGGGTCGGGTTCGGGCTCTAAATTTAACTGTGCCGCTCGGGTCGGGTCGGGTCGGGTCAGACGATCTCGGGTACGGGCCGGGTTTGGGCTTCAGTTTAAAGCCCGTGCAGACCTCTAGTGCACGGGTACCTACCCGGGCGGGAGAAGCGTGTTCGATGGAGAAAGCTGGGCAGATCTGCAGGAGGTCGTTGACGGGCTGGATTACCCTTGTTATAAACTGAAAGAGGAACCGGATTAAGAGCGTCTTTGCGGAGCATAGTTCGTTGGATGTTCAGTGCTGGAGTTCGTCGGGTTGGGATGCTGTTCACGGGACAGGGCGGGGACAAATGCCGAAAGAACTAACAACGGAAGTGGTAAGAGGCTGTCTTTATACTTGGATGTTAATTGGAAGATTAGATGGGCATACTCCTCCCGAAATTACGTTAATAACTTCACTTAAAGATGCTATGATTCATTAGGGTCTTAATGAAAAGTCTATAACATACTTTGGTTAAAATTTCTCAATGGTAGTGTAAAACAACATGCATTTTACCTTGTCAAAAACAGCTCTGTTCACCGCGACCCATTTCGGTGCATGTCCCTTTAAATGCTAATGAGCTCTGCTCACCCTGCCCCTCTCTTCCATGGGGTGACAAGCCGTTCTCATGAGACTGTTTACTTTAGCTGCAGAACTTGCTAACTTGCACATTATTTGGAAAGGCGGTTTGCATAGATTCATAAAAAACCTTATACTCACTTATTCTGTAGGTGAAGCTGGGTCACAAATGATTTGTGCGAACATAAGGTAGATCGGGGGCGCATTCCCCTCAAAAACAAACGTAATCCACTGCGTCTTCAGTGGCTCAGATGTCGGGAGTAACTGCACCAAACAGCCAGCTCCTTAACCTCCTGTCTGTAAACAGACTAGTCACCGTCCTGCATAAGGCCGATCAGTGTGGTGTCGTCTGCAAACTTCAGGAGCTTGACAGAGGGGTCTTTAGATGTGCAGTCGTTGGTGTACAGGGAGAAGAGCAGTGGGGAGAGAACGCAGCCCTGAGGAGCTCCAGTGCTGATAGTACGGGTGCTGGATGAGAATTTTCCCAGCCTCACTAGCTGCTGCCTGTCTGTCAGGAAGCTGTTGATCTACTGACAGACAGAGGTGAGCACAGAGAGCTGAGTTAGTTTGGGCAGGAGGAGGTTTGGAATGATAGTGTTAAAGGCCGAGCTGAAGTCCACAAACAGGATCCTCACATAAGCTCCTGGTCTGTCTAGATGTTGCAGAACATAATGCAGTCCCATGTTGACTGTATTGTCCACAGACCTGTTTGCTCTGTAGGCAAACTGAAGAGGATCCAGCGAGGGTCCTGATGTCCTTCAGGTGGGCCAGCACCAGTTTTTCAAATGACTTCATGACCACAGACGTTAGAGCCACGGGCCTGTAGTCATTTAGTCCTGTAATTTTGGATTTATTTGGGATGGGGGTGATGGTGGAGCGTTTGACGCATGAAGGGACTTTGCACAGTTCCAATGATCTGTTGAAGCTCTTTGTGAAGATGGGGCCAGCTGGTCAGCACAGGATTTCAAACAGGCTGGTGTGACACCGTCTGGGCCTGGTGCTTTTTTCCGTTTCTGCTTCTGGAAGACCTGGCGCACCTCATCTTCACTGATCTGAATTGCAGGGTGGGGGGAGAGGGGGTTGCTGGAGGTGTTCATGGTTGTGTAGAGAGGTGTTCAGGGCGGTGTGTGGTGGGTGTTTTCAAACTCTGCAGTAAAACTCATTCAGATCTCTTCAGACCTTTCTCACTCATGCTGAGTCACTGGAAGAATTGGATCCTTAGCTTATCAGAATCTCTTTGCTACTCTGATCTCCTTTCCAGAGTGTATTTGGCCTGTTTATACAAGACTTTATCCCCCTTCCTGTAAGCATCTTCTTTGGCCTGACAGAGCTGTCTGAGTTTTGCAGTGAACCATGGTTTGTCATTGTTGTAGGTTAAATGAGTCCTGGTAGGAATGCACATATCCTCACAGAAACTGATATATGAAGTTACAGTCTCTGTGAGCTCGTCCAGATCATTTGCAGCAGCCTCAAAAACACTCCAATCAGTAAGGTTGAGACAGGCTTGTAAAACCCGCTCTGTCTCGTTGGTCCATCTCTTTACAGTCTTTATCACAGGTTTAGCAGATTTCAATTTCTGCCTGTAGGTTGGTATAAGATGAACCAGGCAGTGATCAGAGAGCCCCAAAGCTGCCCGTGGAACAGAGTGATATGCATTCTTTATTGTATATGTTGATACCTATGCAACATATTAGTGTTCTAAGAATCTTTAGTAGTTTGTATATCAACATCCGATCCAGTTAAATATGCAAATTACCATGCTTGGAGACAAAGAGTCGTAAACTTTCCTTCCAAAATTCAAGACACCATTGGCTCTTTGACACCCGAAAGGAGTGACCTCTATAGCAGATAAAGCTCTCACATCAGTGACCCGCCTCTCAATCTGCGGTTCTTTTAGATACTGAGAAGATGAGGATGTGAGCTAGAAGTCTTCTGTACCTTAAGTTTGAGCCAGGCTTTGTCCCTGACTTTCCATTCATCAAAGATCCTAGGATCTCAGCTGATGTCTCTCTTAGTTCTCTCATCACCTTCATCTGGGAGAAAACTCTCCCAATCACCACCGAGCCAGAATAACATCTTTTGGAGTTCATCACCCTTCAAACCTGGAAGAACTTGAAGAACTCCAACACCACCAAACCTTCAAACCATCAAAACTTTCATCCGAGACTGCATCCGGACACTCGTTCAACAACCAAGGCAATGCAAGTATCGTACATTTAACTAAACGAAACAGAGGTTTAGTATAAGCGGTAGACCCATTGTAAAACGGCACTGATGGTTTTTAACTCAGGTGGTTCTGACTCATTTTCCATAACTGCATTCTCTGGTTTCTCTAATGGCTTCATTCATCCACTTTAGCTCCCCTTTTGTATGTACGCATGAGTGTATGTATGTTTGTTCGTTTGTTAGACTAGTTTGTGTTAGTGTTTAGTTAATAAAACTCTTATGCACAAATTACATGAGTTTCTTATTCTGCTTGTAGATAATGTCCCTTTACGATTTTGATCCTTACTACATGCTCTAATGCATTAATACTTAGGAAAGTATTTTCTGTGGCCACGTAAATATCCTTTCTTAGAGTTGATATGAACTTACACGGAATGTTCTCTGGACGAACAGATTAGTTGATGGCAATTTAATTCTGCTACAGTTACTACTTGCAGCTGATATAAATAATTGTAATTAATCATAATTATTATTGTAATTATTTAATATACATTTCCTTTTGAGCTAATTTGCTACAGTCAATAGTCTAGAACTACGTCACTCTGCCAATAATCTGAGAACTGCCTGATCTGAGAAAGTGATCATTATTATTGGGGATTTTAAAAAGGGTGGATTTTTATTATTATAGGGTGGATGTGTACGCACACTGCCAACACACATTTATGTTCAAACAACATGTAAAAGTGAATTTTGCATCCGATGACCCCTTTAAAGAGATAGTTCACCCCAAAATGAAAATCTGTCATTAATTACTCACCCTACTGTTGGTCCAAACCCGTAAGACCTTCGTTCATCTTCGGAACACAAATTAAGATATTTTGATGAAATCCGAGAGCTTTCTGGCCCTCCATAGACAGCAATGAATGAATGAATGAATGAATGAATGATGCATTTATATAGCGCTTTTATTGTGTATTGCCATACACCCAAAGCGCTTTACAATCATGTGTGGGGGGGTCTCTCCTCAACCACCACCAGTGTGCAGCATCCACTTGGATGATGCGACGGCAGCCACAGGACAACGGCGCCAGTGCGCTCACCACACACCAGCTACAGGTGGAGAGGAGAGAGAGATAGAGCCAATCAAGTGGATGGGCATTATTAGGAGGCCATGATTGACAAGGGCCAGTGGAGGGAATTTGGCCAGGACACCGGGGTTACACCCCTACTCTTTACGATGAGTGTCATGGGATTTTTAATGACCACAGAGAGTCAGGACCTCGGTTTAACGTCTCATCCGAAAGACGGAATGTAACTGAAATGTTCCCAGGCCCAGAAACATAGTAAGAACAGTGTTAAAATAGTCCATGTGACATCAGTGGTTCAACCGTAATTTTACGAAGCTACAAGAATACTTTTTTGTGCACAAAGAAAGCAAAAATAATGACTTTATTCAACAATTCTTCACTTGTGCGTCACCATCCTCTGCCATTATCGAGAGTACCACAACAATATTCTTACCATGTTATTATTATTATAATAAATAATGTAATAATATTATTATTATAAAACATTGCACACTAATCTACACTATTTTAATGTTTCTGTGGGACAATGTGAGAGACACCTATCAAATTCAATTGATTATTGTAAATATTATCAACCCTCTATGGACACCTTGGCAATAGAATCTCCATTGGCTTGTCATTTTTTTTACTCACTAGTTTACTCACCAGAATAATATTAATTATCTAATTATTAGCACAGTTTTTTTTAAATATCTCACTTAGCATCAGTCAGTCAAACATTATAATATGATATTATGATAATTTAGCATTACATTTTTGCATTATATGATGATAGAACTTTAGTAATTAGAATAACCATGTATGAATGCATATTTGTCATGTTGACTGAACTTAGGACTGGTGGTGGTGCTTAAGATATTGTTTGTCATTTAGTGTTTCTATAAAAAAAGGAAAAAGAAAACTACAAATAATACTGATAAGATAACAAAACTACTATGAATTCTACTACTAATAACAATATAAAACGCCCGAAGGATTATTGAGCTGCTGGGTTCATGAATATTAATCAGGTTGTCTGCGTTCGCTCGCGGCAAACTGCGGACTTGGCAACATAGCGTGCCAACTTGATGCTTCCTCTGAAGACTGCTTAGATGTGTTCGACTTGAAGCAGCGCTGCTAGACCGATCGTTGTGTGTGTCATCAAAGTACTGCGAGAGCTATAAGAGAGCGGACGTCTCCTTATGCTTTCTCTCGCCATACTTTGATGTCATACGATCGATCTTCAAGTCGAACACACCGCTTTACTCCTACTCTCGCGTGTCACGTGACAGAGTGTAATCGCAGCCTCTGCGGTTGAAAAATCGCGTTTTTTCATATCGCGATATTATCGCAAATGCAATTAATCGTTCAGCCCTACTATAGGCCAATTCACAAATGCTGATTCAGCATCTTCAATCGGCAAAAACAATATCTGATAGATGCTAACAGATGCCGACAGGGGTAACACACTGATCAGACAAAACCTGATGAAAGTGTGTGTTGCCATCTGTCGACATTTGTTGGTGCGGTGTGAATTGACCTTAAAAATTGCATTGTTGCAGCAGAAAAAGGCTTTGCATGCATGCCTAGAAAATATACATTTGGCCAGAAGTAGGACACACCCTTCTAAATAATGGGTTTGGCTATTTCAGTAATATAATAATAATATTAATTATTATTATTATTATTATTATACAAAAACTGCTAAGTCAAAGTTTATTTATATATCACCATTTATGCAGCCATGGCTGGCCAATGTGCTTTACAAAGCATCATATAACATAACACAAATAAAACAGAGAAAAAAGGTAAAAATAAATAATAATAAAAAAACATTTCCTGAATTAAAAATATGAATAAAGTACGTTTTCAACAGTAACTTGGAAATTGGTAGCGAAGGAGCAGATCTAATATGAAATGGCAGACTATTCCATAGTTTAGGACCCACAATAGCAAAGGCACGATGACCTCTTTAGGGCTCGCAAAATCGCTAGCCCGACGTCCCGGGCTATTGTGTTTTCCAGTCGGGCTACCAAAATGTATCACCGCTCTGCCCGACAGGCTATCTTAAATACAGGGCTCCCCGGGTCCTTAAAGGGTTACTCCACCCCTAAATGAAAATTTTGTCATTAATCACTTACCCCCATGTCGTTCCAAACCCGTAAAAGCTTTGTTCGTCTTCGGAACACAATTGAAGATATTTTGGATGAAAACCAGGAGGTTTGTGACTGTCCAATTGACTGCCAAGTAAATTCCACTGTCAAGGCCCAGAAAAGTATGAAAAACATTGTCAAAATAGTCCATCTGCCATCAGTGGTTCAATCTGAACTTTATGAAGCGACGAGAATATTTTTTTTATGCAAAGAAAATTCAAATAATGACTTTATTCAACAATTAATTTAATTTATTTAAAGAATTTACTTGGCAGTCAATGGGACAGTCACAAACCTCCAAAATTTTCATCTTAAATATCTTAGAAGAACAAAGCTTTTAGTGTTGGAATGACATGGGGGTAAGTGATTAATTAAAAAAAAATCATTTTGGGGTGGAGTAACCCTTTAAATTTGATAACTAAATTTATGAGTTTTTAAGGCCTTAAAAAGTTTTATATACATTAAATGGTATAAGAAAAGTCAATTATAATTTCAAGGTCTAAGAAAAGTGAGGAGTCTTACAGAATCAAGAATGGCTGGATTATGGCATTATTTTGTCATTGTCAATAAATATGAGCGCTGCATGTTTTAAAGTCAAAACACACGGCAAGGATGTCTTTATGTGAATGAATCTCTGAAGGAACCGACTGTCCTCAGAAACGTATCGTTGACGGCATTTATGAGCCCGGTGCTGCTTTGTGTACAGCCGTTACCGGGGGATCCGCTATATTTCAGCTAGGGCTGCACGATAAATAGCATTATGTTTAGATCAATGCCCAATTGTGCATATCGACCCATGTTTTTACGCAGCAAACACATTGAGTTGTAAATGTGAAAGAAGTTAATGTGCCTTCTAAAAATCTCTATGTTTGACTTATCCCTTTTCATAAAAATGATTTAAAGGCTGAAATACCATTTTATAAGATTTTTTTTTTTTGTGAAAACCATCTGAATTGTAAATCATGTCATTGTATGGCATAATATGTTACCATAGATAAAAAGTCATAACCTTAAATTGATTTAAAAAAAAATCTGCCGATACCCTGTAAATAGTAAAATAAAACTCTTTCCTTGATATTGTATATTTGTGTATTGAAAATGTTTTTGATTGACATTTATGGTCTTTTTTTATTTGGGCTAGTTGAATAAATTTTCGGGCCAAAATCTGAAGAGAACCTGCTACCAGGCGAGCCCTGCTCTTTGTTTTAGTCTGAACCGTGGTATAGATAAAAGTTTTTGTGTCATGATCTAAGCTAAGGATTGTCTAACACTAATGCATAAATCACCCATTCAAAGACAACCAGAGGTGGAAAGTAACGAATTACATTTACCACTTGAGTAGCTTTTTTGTGTACTTCTACTTTTTAAAGCATTTTTAAAATCTGTAATTTTACTTTTACTTAAGTATATTTTTTTAGAAGTATTGTACTTCGCTACATTTTAAAACCCTCAATTACTGAGTAAAAAAAAAAAAGCGCTCCCTTGTAACTACTGCAGTAGATAATGGGCAGGAGAACAAACTGGCGCTAAAATCACAAGAAAGATGCAGACGGACAAGACAGGCGTTATGGTGCAGACCCAATGAAAACCAAACCCTTTCTGCTGAAGTTGAACTCGAAGGAAATTAAGTGAACCCCTGGCCATATTTATGCTCTATTAATGCAGTGTAAGAGAGACCAAACTTTATAAAATCTCGACATCAAGCATGTAGAGGTAAGGTCAGAGGCGTCATGCCCATTCAAAGTGGGGGCACGTACCTCAGGGGGGCAAATTTTGAATGCAGCTTCCAAAAGACAAAAATAGCCGAATAATTATTTTCTATATTTGATACAATCACACCGGCGTGATTTTAGACCGTTCAGTGCTTCTATAAATTCAAATCTGCGTTCGCTGGCTGTCGCTGAGCCAGAGACAGACGCGTTTTTACAGCACTGCTCATTATAACCAATCACACACGATGCTGTTGAGCTTATGAATGCAATGACCAATCAGAGGTGTTCAGATGAGTCATCGCTAAAATGTCGTTTTTTCTTCACTTGCTTGCTGACTGAATACCTCTTTCTGGCGAATTCTTTCGTTAGAAACAACAAAGTGCATATGTGTGTATGAATCTGTAAGTAAGATATTCATTTCATAGTGTAAACAGCTTCAGTGATTTTAATGGGAGGTTTTGAGAGTGCTTGAACTCTTGACTGTCATTGAAAATGTTCTTTGATAATGTAAATGTTCTTTGCTCTCTTTCTGTACAATGAAAGTGTTATGATAAGTAGCCTAACTTACAATGTTTTTAATATTCACATTAAATATAAAGTCAGTCGTATTAAAAATAGGCCTATGTTATGGCATGACACCCATATCTGTTACTTAAGTAAACAGACAGGTTTTTATGCATAGACAATCGAGATTTTCGTGATATAGTTAATGCTTTTGGGAATGTTTTGAATAACAACTAGTGTTGCTTTCGTCAACGAAAATTATGACGAAATATCATCGTCAACGAACCTTTATCACGTGACGAAAACGAGACGAGACGCAACGTAAATGCTGGTCATGTGACGATGACGATAATTAAATGTATAATGCAATATCGTTGACGAATAAAAACGAGACTAAATGTGGTTTACAAAATAAAAACTATGCTAAAATGTCTCTTCATTTTCGTTGACCAAAACGAGACGAAACGAAATGTTATAACATTATTTCGTCTCGTTTACTGGGTTAAATTCAGGGGCTGTCAATTGCAACAAAACCCGCCCAATTACTAAAACTAGCATAAGATTGAAATATCTAAAACATGAAACTCACAACAAACAAAGTTAAGTATGACAGTTTTCGTTCGTTTACTAAAACTATTTGACTTTTTAGTATGTTATTTAAATTCAGTCTCTTTGTTATGGAAAATAAATGTTGTAAATTCAAATAATTCGTCTATACTAAAATAAAATACCATTTTCATTGACTAAAACTAGACTAAATGTCATCAGTTTTCGTTGACTAAAACTAGACGAAAATAGTCATGGATAATTCTGACTAAAATAAGACTAAAATGCTCAGACTTTTAGTTGACTAAAACTTGACTAGACTAAAAAGAGTATGAATGTGACTAAAACTAATAAAAACTAAAATGACAGCTTCACACAAAGACTAGACTAAAACTAAAATTAAAACAGGCCGCCAAAAACAACACTAATAACAACCCCCCGAAAATGTATATATTTATATCATTTCATATAGTAAATCAATATCACACAAATAGTGCTGTTTTTTCCTCCAAAAATCAGCATGATTAGCCAACATATACCTGTATATATATATATATATATATATATATATATTTACAACAGTTCAATAAACAAGAAGTTAATTAAGAGACTTGGGTTTTAGACACCATTTTCCCTGGTTTTGCTCTATTTCGACAAAAATAATTCCAAACACAGCCACCATAGCACAGTTTTTTTGTCTCTGAGCATGATGGTGTTTCGTTCCTGAATGAATCAACTGTTTAAATTATTTGGTTCAATCGCAATGACTCACTTATTAACAGTGACTTGCTGACACCTACTGGCGGTTTTAATTTCACATTTAAAGTATCTTTTTATTTTATTATTTTATTTTATTTATTATTTCTGTATTTGTAACTGCAGGTTAAAAACAACTAGTTTGAGATTTATAGGCCTATCCCAGGGGTGTCTAACTCAGTTCCTGGAGGGCCGCAGCCCTGCAGAGTTTAGTTCCAACCCTGCTCCAACACACAAACCATGTAGTTTTCAAAAAATCCTAAATGATTATATTAGCTGGATCAGATGTGTTTAATTAGGGTTATATCTAAACTTGCAGGGCTGTGGCCTTCTATGAACTTAGTTTGACACCCTTGGCCTATCCCATTTTTACCTCTCTCCCACTGTTAAAATGTAACTAAGTAATTTTTACTCTGAGTAAATTTTAAACAAGCTACTTTTTACTTTTACTTGAGTAGATTTTTAGACTGGTACTTTTACTTGTACTTAAGTAAAATTTCATTAATGTAATGGTACTTTTACTTGAGTAGAATATTTTCATACTCTTTCCACCTCTGTGAAAGGCTTAACTTTGTTCAACAAACGAAGATGGAAAAAACTAAATCTAACAACTGAATTTACTTGCTTGTCAAGATTCAAGTCTCTGTCTCACAGAACACTCAGATTTTTAACACAGGTGTTTACTGATGATGTAAGTGGAAATTCAAATGCTACAGTAAAATAACACTCTAAAGATTATTGAGTTTTCAACTGTTTGGGTTCATACACGGTAAACAAAATTTATTAAGTCTAGAGCAGAAGATCTTAACTGGCCTGCTCAAAGCCATTTGGGTTGACTGGGTTTAATGCTTTTTGCCATGCTTGAAATTAAATCTTTAACAAGAAACAAGAACATCAGTAAGATAAAGCACTGTTGTTGTGTGATGGGGTCAGGTGTTCAGGTCTTGAGGTGCATGCAGACCAGTCTGGTTCCTTAGGTTCCTTACATGTAGTAATAATTTCTATTTAGAACCATATCATCCTGAAGAACCCATTTTTATGCTGAAAAGTTTTTTTGTGTGTGTGTGTGTGTGTGTGTGTGTAAACACTCTCAAAAGTTTATTGATATCCTTCTTAAAATGACAAATTTTAACTTTCAAATTGTAACTGGTTTCCTACCAATCATACTGTCTTTTTTCCCCCATTTTATTTCATTTTTTTATTACAGAACATGTGTGACCATCTTTGTTGGACTCTTTTGCACTAAGCAAGTGACAGAGACATTGAATGTATGATCATTTATTATGCATAAACACGCCCAGTCACAGTAAAGCTACTTTTGGCCTTCTACATCTACTTGCTTAAAACAACTACTTTTACCTAAACAAAAGGAAGAGACACAGTGTGACAATTGTGTATTTCTACCCAGACAGATGCCAGTCACACCTAACAATGCTGTTCATCTACAGAGAGGAACTGCTACTCATTTACACCAAAATACACACATAATGATGGCTGTAAAGACATCATAGAGGATTGTGAAGATATTTCACTCAAACTTGGCCTTCATTTCATCTATTATGAGTTTCTAGCTTTATTTCTTCTTATATTTATTCATGTTCAATGTCAATTATCAGTTGTATTCATCTAATAACTGTTGTTAGACCTAATTGATATAACTTTTTTCTTTACATTAAACCCAAAATAAAGGCTATAAGGTCTTATAAAACCAGGCAGACAGAGGGGTAAAAAACACTCGAAAATCTAATATTAAAAAGGTTCTTTATCACACCATTAAGGTCAAATAGCATTTTCAAAGCATGGTTCTTTATGGAAAAGAGTTATATTTAGCACTTTAAAGGCTTCTGCTAGTGTAACAAAACCCCTAATCTGGCACTCTTTAGAACCATTTGTCTTAAGAGTGAACATACTTAAGGCCACATATCCTAGTAGTGCATGCATATGTGTGTACACCTATGAGACAATTCTATACATTTTTGAGCCCAAATCCTGCTGCATAAATGCTTTTTGTCTAGCAATGATTATCTAACATTAATATCAAACACATTTTTCCACATTTAAACAACAACCAAAAAAAACTGTGTAACTATCATTGAATAAACTTAAGGCAAGGCTCAACTATATTATTCATTAAAATTTGGAACAGTGTTCTCAAAACTTGTCGCATTCATTTCACATACTCAATCAATCACACACATTTAAAACTTTTCAAAATAAATAAAACAGTGAAATATCCCATGGACTTGCTCTGAAGGAGAGGCCAAAGCCAGATCTAATAAAGAGAAAATCATTAAGACTTTGGGGTGGGCTCCTTTGACTTGGGCAAGCAAACACCCAGAATACTGTAGCAACTGCATTAGAATATGCTAACCACCACTAAAAACACCTTAGCAACAGGACAGTAAAGCTTTGGCAAGCACCCAGAACAATCTAGAATTGTAACAGTGAGATTTGCAAGGGCATGCAATATGTTCTTTCCAAAATTCTAGTTGTATATTACATTATTTCCATTTCCAAATGTATGTAACAAATTTACTTACTGTGAAAAGAAATGAAACTATTTTTTTTTTTTTAAATATATATATATTCTTTCTGTCAGGCTTCACTTAAAGACAATAATAAATGGTCACTGTGTATTTAATTAAATATTTTTTTCCTGTAAAATAATAGTTTGAATGTTTCTTTACACAAACACTGCACATACAGTACATACTTTGTAAGAAATAATCATTGGTGTAAAAAGTGTGATACACACACACACATTTACACACACACACACACATTTACACACATTTAGTGAGGGAAATATATATTTCACACTTTTTACTCTAGTCATTACTTCTATAGAAGTATGTATGTGGGATAGATAGATAGACATACAGACGGATAGACAGACAGATTGATAGATAGATAGATAGATAGATAGATAGATAGATAGATAGATAGCCAATTAGCATAGTCAAATAAAAATATTATTGTTTTAATAATATTTTTTCTCATGCATTCAATACTAATTGGCTTTGAGCTATAAATTGCATTTGTCATTCCATGCAAAATTTAAATGTTATTAAAGAAATTAATGTTGCTATGCTTTAAATTCTTTACCGCATTAAAAGCTATTTCCTGAATGTTTCAAAACTTGCTTGGCATCCTATTTGCACTTTCCTGCAAATGTTGCCAAATGCCAACCGTGACGACCGCTCTGCTGTGCCCTGCAGCTCAGTCTTGTCTGAGCCAAACATTCTACAGAAACGTGAACTATATATATACTTGCTCACATGTCCGTAACTCTTACAGGGCATGTTACATATGTTTGTGTGATGCAAGCAACTCAAAAAAAAGTCAGAGGGTGGGGTCAATCCTTGTTCATTTATGGTGAATAATCCTATAGAAAAATATAAGCAAACATATGTTTAAGTATCAACCAATATTCTCGGCTGCGTTTCTCAAAAACATTGTGAGCTAAATTGATCGTAGAGACCATTGGTGACAGTGGTTCTTTGAACTAGGCTTACAATACTTTTGGGAAATTTTCTTCTATTCTTTATTTCAGGCAAAGATTGGTTAAATAATTCTGAAAGACGTTTTAAGGCATGTTAGTGATTATTTTTGTAAGGCGCAATAGTGTTAATGACCTGTACATAGATTTGTGTCATATAGAATGCATTCAGGCCTGAATTTCAATGCCCTCAGAGTGTGTTCACACAGTCTACTGTAAAGAACTCTGTATATGAAAGTACTGTCAGTAACGTGGCAAATCTCTCTGGTGAAGTATGCAGTCGGCCAGCTTGGCTTCACATACTCTTAAATTTAAAATGCATTAGGATAAAGTTGACAACTTCACACCTGCTGTGTTTTTACTGCTTTGGAATAGCTGTAAATAGTCTGAGATCAGCAGCCCATCAAGGCTTCCCTACAGCAATAATTGATAGCCACAAATCAGCCAACAACTATCAAGCTTCTCATCACTCACAGTCTTAAATACCCTCGGGGGGATCTAGTGTTTAGCTTAAAGATAAACAGCTAAAGCAAAACATGATTAACAGATAGCATATAGTGTTTTGAGTTCTGAAATAAAAGAAAGAAGAGCATTAAATGTTGTAACATGTTTTAACTTTAATGTCAAAACCCATGGAACAGCAACTATTTGTATTTATCACTTAGAGCTGATAAAAACAAATCATTCTGCTTTGTAACCATTGCTAACTTTTAAATCAAAGTCAACTTTTTAAATGATCATCCATGAACTAAATAATTCAGCTACATAACGCTGCAATAGACAGAATAATCTATTTAGTCTACTTTTTCTTGAAGCTTTAAATGTTTTATTAGTGTTTATCTTAGTGCATGTTTGAAGGAAAAAGGTCTAAATCTTTTTATCACCACAGTCATCCAGGCTTTCCTTTTATTGACCATAATCCATACAAGGTCATGAATTACGATACCGTGCAGTGACCCTAATCAAATGACTCCTGACACGTGAAAAGCATCTGAACCTATACCTTACCCTATCTGGTTTCCGCTGTCAAAGCTACATTTATTTCCGACCATGCCAACTGCTAACATGGAGTTCGAACAAACAGCTGCAAGCTTAGCTCAGCATCAACTCATTACCATTCATAGGTCATGTCTTAAATTAGGTCTGAGCTTTGCATATTTGTACACAAAATCAATTATTTAATATAAATTATTAATAGCAACAGATGTTAATACATAATTAGGTCTGAGGCCCTTTACAAATTCAATGTAATAAGCCTAAAGACACTGTAGAGTTATTTGTTAATTTATTTGTTGCACAATTGCTTTTGAGTAAACCTCTAGTAGAAGATTTCCAAGCTTCCCTCTGTAATACTTTCTAGGGGTAATAAGTGGACTGCTGCAGTGTAAATGATATTACCTTATAATGACTCATAGATCATTTGATATTTTTATATAACAAGGGTGTATGAAATCCTAACAAATGTTTATATTCTATAATGGTAATGTAATGCTTTTTATTTTAACACTGTAACATGAAATTTTTTGAGAAAATTAAATGGAGACTCCAAAGTTTATTTCCAGATATTGGTTTGATAATTGATATGTGGTTATTGTCAAAAATGTGGATACACCAGCTCATTTTGCACTATTGACCTCATTTTAGAACAATACTGAAGACAAAAAAAGTGTTAAAAAATTAAATAAATAATAATTTAATCCATTCTTAAATTTATTTAAGTACAACATTCAAACATTTAAGTACAAGTATATACTTAAGCATATAGTATAGAATATAGTATACCATTTAGGTTTAAATCATTAGAAACATGTTTAGTCGAGTATATCACAACTTTTGGCTGGAACTTTATAAATATCACCTTTTTTTTAGAAACCTTAGCCTGCGCCCTCGTGTGGTCAACTAGTGTAACTGTGAGGAAGGGTCCATGGCAAATTTTACTCGCTTGCAACCATTTCTAATGGAAAGATAAAGTTGCTTCCTCGATCCTAATATCTGAACGTTGTCTGGAAACATCACTACTCCTTAAAGGATAAAACTTTAAATCATATATTAATTCCTATTCAATGTATTCAACCAGTCAAATGACTATATGACGTATTATTGCAAGTCCACCTCAGAAATCTCTGTGATAAATTAATTCTGACCAGCTCTGAGAAAAGTAGGCTACTAGCAACCACACGCTGTCCGATTGCAGCTGAACCATTATTTGGACCTGAATGAGAATCTTAAATAACCCATAAAGTGAACAGGATAATTATTAACCCATCTCAACATACCTGATTCACGTGTGACAACTTCCAGACCGATAAACTCCTGGGTTAATCTTAGTCCTCCATTGGGCTAAATACAGCCATTTGTTATAATGCGCCCCTATATGTTCAATTTAACATTTGGATTTAAAAAAATAAAGTATAAAAGCAAATGTAAAAGACCCTTACTCTTCTAATTTTGTATTTGTTGATATAAGTTTCACTTAAATCAATCTGAATGTTTTGAATGTTTTCTTAAAAAGGTTATTGTAATCAGTGAACCAAGTAGGTTGGCGGTGTTTCTGTAAGGAATGTCACCATCTTGTGGTCAGTGGAAGAACTGCATAATGTGCTGTGTTCCAATTCGCATACTTATACTATGCCTCTTTTTGTGAAGAAAAAGTACATACTTTTGAGTATGTAGCAGAATACGCCGATTTCACGCAGCCGCCATTTTGAAATCGAAAGCGAGGCTCCGGTGGGAAGAAACCCGGAAGTAACGGTAAACCACCAACCTGGACCTGCTGCCACCGGGATTTACGAGCCTAGATGTAAGACGAGGAGGCATATCTTATTATTATATTTTACGGCAGTTGGCATCCGAGGAGGCATGTCGAAACCCATCAGCTGCATTTCTGAAAGGGCACAGCAACTCGATAGAGGTCTAAAGCACCTATGTTGAAGGTAAGGTTTAGGTAACATTACATTAGACAAGCAAACTCTGCCGTGCTGATTGAAATACATCTGTTTATCCGATTTAATTTTTGTAAACACCAGTAAGACATTTTATGTGAGCATGCACTTCGTATACACACCTGTGTGTGTGTAGTTGGATATTGCAGCACAAAACCCTGTGCGTCAAACTTAACACATTCTTAAAACCTCATGCACCTGATTTAAAACTAATTTAAAAGCATGTGAAATAAAATATAATTGTTTTCTGTGAGGTAGTACAGCACAAATACACAGAAAAAAACAAAACACACACACACACAGAATCAGAAGAGCTTTATAACCAAGTATGTTTACATACACAAGGAATAAAGTACAGACAAAGTGCAGACATAATAATACAGTAGGGATGGAATATAACACAAATCTAAGAATAAACAGAAATAATGTACTATATACAGAAATAGAAGTATAGGGAAAAAATTATTTGTTCAGATAAAAAAAAAAGAGTTTGTCTCTGGTAAAACTTATAGAATGACAAAACACAGAACAAACAAACAAGAACATCAGAAGAATTGCAGAGCTCAGCGTCGTGGCTGCCATTTGTTCCAGAGGATATATATATATACATATATATATATATATATATATATATATATATATATATATATATGTGTGTGTGTGTTCTGGTGGGTGTTATACAACCACTAGAACCATTTTGTTAGCTCACTAAATGCATTGCATGTAGTTGTGGGTAGGTATGTTAATGACTTACCACATGTTGGACATTTAGTTGTTATCATATATAAAAAAATACTGACTTATCTATTTTGTTTTTATATTTCCAGGTGGAATTAACATCAGCGGTTCCCTCTATCATCAGTGTACTGCAAAGCAGTTTTTGTGAAATCAAGAAAATGAATATTACCACCTGGGGTGCATACATTTTGATGAAGAGAAATAGGAGTCAATAAAAACTAATTTGGGACTTCTTTAAGTACTGGCTGCCCAACTTGTGTTAATGAATCCAGGAGTACCACACACACACTTAAACATGCAGTGCGCTCGCAAGTATGTCATGAAATATTCTATGAAAATACTGACAGTGGGTGCAAAAATGGTTTTATTTTGAAATGCATTCGTGTATACTGTCTATGTACCCAGTGTACACACAATAAAATTAATTTAAAAATAAATAGCAAGTAACTATCCTTATTTATGGACAAGTAAGAGCATGGCTTTACTGTAAAATTAAATTAAACTTCTTATTAAAATAGAGGTACTTTGTCAGCTCAAATTTGTTAATAGAGCACAAACACTCCACATTTAGAGTGAACCACAGAGTGAAAATGATAAGACACTGACAAAAATGTAGTATACGTTAATGTGTAGGCACTCTCAGTGTGTATCTTCAAGAGGGCAGCCTCTGTCTGTGATTTCATCTAATCATGGTCATTCAGAGCCCCAAAACCACTGTTAGACCTGTTTTAAGACAAAAGACAACAGAAAATTATATGAAGAACTAGAGCTGCACGATTCTGGATAAACTGATAACTACTTTTGTTTAAAAAAATATAACTTTTGTTTAAAAAATAGAAATCATGATTCTCCCATGATTCTGAATATACAAATAAGCAAAATAACATGTTAATTTACTAGAGGTTTTAACAATTAATAGCTGCAGTCTATTAAAATGTAATTTTTTTTTTTTTAATCAGTTAATGATTTATCAGTGTTTATATCCAAACTGTAAAGTTTTATCCCAGAAATTATGTGAAGCCGTTTCATATCTATACATGACAACGGCTCTCTCAAATTTTAATGTTTGCAGCCAACACAGATTTCAGTGTTTGCTGTGATCGTACTTGTCAAAGGTTTAATAGAAATAGCAAAATCATTTTCATTTTGGAAAAAGATTGAATGGGTATTTGAATCATTATTAACAATTAGCAATTAATCATGTAGCTCTATAAAGAACAAATATCAAGGAGGTCATTCCTTCCTTCCTGCATTTATGATGCCTTGAATATAATCTCTTTCACACTGTTCAGCATGAGATAGATGACTCACTCTTCTCCTGTGTTCTGATAGGAAACCAGTGGTCCTCCTCTTCCTCATCAAATGTTTCAATATCATGAATGCTGGAAAGGAACATGACAAATAGCATAGTCACGATTTCAGTCTTCATGTAGTACTCTAATGCAGTGGTTTTCAATCCTGGTCCTGAGGACATACAGCTCTTCACATTTTGTATGTCTCTCTTATCTGACACAATATGATCTGAATAAGGTGTTACCTAACTATGGGAGACATACTACATGTGCAGAGCGGTGGGTCCCTAGGACCAAGATTGAAAACCACTGCTCTAATGCACAGTTGTCATGTGGCAAACATTAAAGAGTTCATTCATAATTCCTGTTATATCTATCCAATTTGCAGCCAATTGAAGATGAATATCTAATATTTCCATTCGTTTTTTTTTTGTTGCTACTACAGCACAGTATTGTAAACACCGTAAATTATACTATAAGAATTACGTAACAAATTACATCAAGCAATGGATACATATTACATTATCTTTGTTTAGATAATGTAAGAGAATTTGTAATGTGTCAAAACTTTACAGTACCATCACATTATTCATTCAGAAAAGTACTTGGGTAAAGTTGGTTTTATATTCGCACATTCACACATTTCCACGTTCAATAACTTTCTAATTATATGTGCAATAAAGTTATTTTTTTGCCAGTTCTAATCAGCGACATCATTGTCAACCTACTCATTTTTTTTCACAATCGATCAAATTGGGCAAGTATTGTTTTAATGTCATATTTACCTGTGAATGTCTGCTGAATGTCCAATTTTTTTTACTTTGTGGTTAACAAAGTAATAGAATGCAGTCCGAATGTGCCAATATAAAACCAACGTTACCCAAGTCACACACAGCCACACATATTATACACACACAGGTGTGTATACGAAGTGCATGCTCACATAAAATGTCTTACTGGTGTTTACAAAAATTAAATCGGATAAACAGATGTATTTCAAACAGCACGGCAGAGTTTGCTTGTCTAATGTAATGTTACCTAAACCTTACCTTCAACATAGGTGCTTTAGACCTCTATCGAGTTGCTGTGCCCTTTCAGAAATACAGCTGATGGGTTTCGACATGCCTCCTCGGATGCCAACTGCCGTAAAATATAATAATAAGAAGAAGATATGCCTCCTCGTCTCAAATCTAGGCTCGTAAATCCCGGAGGCAGCAGGTCCAGGTTGGTGGTTTACCGTTACTTCCGGGTTTCTTCCCACCGGAGCCTCGCTTTCGATTTCAAAATGGCGGCTGCGTGAAATCGGCGTATAGTCGGCAAGCTTTGGGACATACTACTTCGTCATAGCTGCGTCTTTAACGGACGCTCTGTTGCTTAGTTACGTGCATCCTGTAACTAAAACTGCCCTGTCAATCATTTTGTCACAGTTAACATTATCCACATTTCGTTTAATTTGAGAAATAAAGAAGCACATCGCGGGTCTTTCATGCCGAGAACTCTCCTCATGTGTTGCATAATGATGCATTTCAAAGTTAATGACCAAACGTATCATTATGAAAGTTCACAGTGTTGATGCAGATGAAATATAACGTGGATAACATTAAATAAATATTTTTTCATCAGGTTAGACATTGATTATTTATCACTCAAATCCCTTTCTCTACCTGTCCGTCGGTCGCGCATATCCGCCATGTTTGTAGTTTTTAAACACTTTTTATGCGTGTTTGTAGTTCTAATCGAATCCTCGTCCACAGCGCAATATGTCGTGGGCAGAGTTGGGCAGTATCTAATTACTAGTAATTTAGTTACTGTAATAATATTACTTTTTGCTGTAACTAGTAGTGTAACTAATTACTAATAAGATTTCAGTAATAATATTACAGTTACTATCCATAAAACAGCTTAGTTAGCCTACTTAGTTACTTTTGATGCCTCAACCCCGCTGATTTAAAATCTAACAATCAAATAATTCCTAGATTTATTTTCATAATTCACATGCATGTGATGTCTCCGTTGCAGCAGGCAAGCTTGGAATATAGAAAAGCTTACATTCAGCAGATAGAAATATTGCATTATATTGATTTTGTCAGGAAAAAAGTTGATCTGAACACTGTTGTGTAAGTTGCGGCTTTACTTTACTCTGGCATTACATCCCACCCACATCCCTCTGATCAACATATACATTATATTACTATAATTAAAAATCTTTTTGGAAAATTAAACAGTTTCTTACAAACTTATGTGATTTGATAAAATACATAATGAAATATAATCGTATATATGGGTAACGGAAAAATTACTTCAAGCTACACATGACAGTTAATGAGATTAATACAACACTTCTGCTTGAATGTCACTATCAAACACTAATGAGTGTTTGTAATAACTTCTGACTGAGATCCAATGTGGATTTTGGTCAAATGATGAGGAAGAAATATGTTATTAGTAATATTCTAGAAGAATTTTATGTGGAAGATACACAGTTACAACTTCTGTGGGGCGTGAAGAAAAAGTAATGTAACTAGTAGTGTAACTAATTACTGTTGCCAGAAAGTAATAAGTGAAAGTAACACTATTACTTTTGAAAGGAGTAACTAGTAATGAGTAATATATTACATTATTTGAGTAACTAGCCCAACACTGGATGTGGGCAATAGAGTGTGCATCTATCTGCACTTCGAATTCTAACCGGAAGTAGTAGACCATCCAGTAATCTTTGGCATACTTTTTTAAACATACTATGATTTGGCACATACTAATTCTATTTTCGAATACTACTTAGGACGGATAGTATGCGAATTGGGACGCAGCATTAGATTAATTCTACTTCTTCTTCCTTGATGTTTAACTGCTGTTGGCATCCAACTTCAATGGTGCATTACCGCCACCTACTGTACTGGAGTGTGAACCGGAGCTAGACAGCGATAAACTATATGTAGAAGGGAGACTTTCCATCTCTCTCCTCCCCTTATGATAGTTTCCAAAACTGTATTCTATATGACAGTGTCCTTCAGAAAGCTAAATAAATGTGTACTAACATCATTTGAAGTTTTTCCCAGAAGTTCCTTCAGTGAATTCCCTTGCACCCCCAAATTCCTTATGCTTTCTCTCATCTTTATCCTTTCTCTCTCATACTTTTGACATTCAAGTGCCACGTGTTGAACAGATTCAGTACTGTCACAAAATTCACATCTTCCTGATATATGCTTACCTCAGATATGTAAGCTCTTATTTAACCCACAATGTCCAATCCTTATCCCAGTGAAAATTATTTCTTCCCTTCGATTCCTTCCAGTGATCTTCCCTGTCCCAACCTTCTGTTGTATACTGTACAAATGTCTCCCTTTTTCCTCTCTATCCCAACTACTCTGCCACTTTTTCATAATTTCCATCCAGATTTTTGTTTTAGCTTCTGCTTTACTTATTGAGATTGATATACTGTATCAACATCTTCTCTTTTACTGGCTTGTTTTGCCAAACCATTTCATTTCCTTTAACCCCTATATTTGCTGGCACCCATGTAAATTTTACCTTCACCCCCAACTGAGAAATCCTTGTGTAACATTCTAGTACTTCATATACTATGTCTTGCCTTGATTGTGACTTAAATGATTGCAAATTCTTTAGGACTGCACTAGAGTCTGAGCAAATTAGAACTTTATCTGGTCTTGTTTCTTCTATACACTATAGAGCCAACCAGATACCCATAACTGTAAATAAAGATACTTGGTCAGACAGTCTCTTCTGTACCTTTTTTTTTGGTACTCCATCTTTGGTGCTGCCCCGTTTGCCCTGACTGAGGATCCTTAGACCCATCTGTGTAAATATCTAGATACCCATTAAACTCCTCATTCAGATGATTATAAAACACTTCACATAAATCCACCTCCTCTCTACTCTTTAAGTGACTATTTCATATCTGCAGGTCCACTATAGGTTCCACAAATAACCAAGGTGGTTTGTCTTGCAATGGAACTGTTAGACTAAATCCCAGCATACCTGCATTACTACTCTAGTGGGGTGGGACCTACCATGTCCTTGTATAGGTTTGCCCAGTAGTTAGCCAACTGTTGTAAAGGCATCTCACCCATCTCTACTTGCAACGCTACTGCAGGTGACGTCCGAAAAGCCCCACTACATATTCTAAGTGCTTGGGTTTGTATTACTCCCAATTTAGCCATTGTAGTTCATCTCTATATGCTATACAGCCATAACAGACTTAATCAGTGCAACATATATCTCCCTCAGTAATTGCCTGCTCCCCCCAATCCACTCCTGTCAAACATCTCATCACATTTAATACTTTTTACACTTTACTATAACTTTCTCTATATGACCCGCCCATGTTAACCAAGCATCAAAAACCATTCCCAAAAATCCTAAAGGACTCTACTTTCTCCAGTACATTTCCATAAAATTTAAGATTAATCTCTTCCCCTACCCTTTTCCTTGTTAATAAAAACACTTGAGTTTTTTCCTTTGAAAATCTAAAACCCCATCTCATTGACCATCGTTCTACCTGTTCTATTGCTTCCTGGACCTTACTTACTGTATATTTTATGTTTCTTCCCCTCTTCCACAAGCCCTACATCTGAAAAAACATCATTAATCATGATGATAAAGAGCAGTGGACTAATAACACTACCCTGAGGGGTTCCATTTTCTACCATAACTACCAGATAATTCTTTCCCAATTCTCACCCGAATAGAGAGTCCATACAGGAAATCCTTTACCCAGTCATAAGCTCTCCCTCCTACTCCCAAAAGATGTAACTTAATCAACAGTCCCTCTTTCCACATCATACCATATGCTTTCTCAACATCTAGGAAGACTGCCACCACTGATTCCCTATTAACCTGGGTTAGATTAATTAATGTGAACACCCATTATTATAGGGGTTAATATCGTTTGAGTAGGCTGCAGTGGAAAAAAAAATGTTGCGATTATGTTTTATTTATTTTTTACATTGTCTATATTCTCTTATTTGTATATCTGTGTAGTATAAATTGTGTTCAGTAGTGTTTATAAAAGCCATGTGTGAAATGATTGAGTTATTAGACTTCCAAAAAGGACAGTTCATGGAAGCCTGTTTAGCTGGAGCGTCTAAACCCATGACAGCCTAATTGTTTGTTGTTTAAAGAACAACAATCTTTACGATTATGATTATAATCACAAAGCATGGGAAGACTTCATCAGCAAAGATAAACAGTCGGTGAAAACCGGACTGTGTCCAAATAACACAGAACTACTGCAGCAAAGTGTAAGCAACTGAATATTCACATTGAAGACCCCATTTCCACAAAAAAACGGCCACAGAGAGTTTCACAAAGCCAAGCTGCGACTGCTTAAACTTGAAAACAGACACCAGTACTAAAGTGCAAAAAAGGTTCATAAAACCTGGACAGTTGGACCATTAAGATTAAATGTAACATATGCCTTGGCCAGATACATCACCTGACATGAAAATTATCAAACCACTGTGGGCAGATTTGGAGAGAACAGTAAAAAGCTGATTTTCTCCTTCAGCATCTCTAAAGCAATTAGCAGATTTTCTGATAGACAACATTCTACTGGAGACTATTTAAAAGTTGTGTGAATCTATTCTAAGAACTTTGGAATTTGTATTAAGGACAAATGGTGGTTAAACACCTTAATAAAGAAATTTTACCCATAATATTTCCCAGATGTTCACATTATTTTTTTAAGTGTATATAATATAAACAATAATTTAAATTTACAAACTTTACAAACTTTAACTATACACTAAACATATTACATATGGGGCTGAGATGAGGGAGGAAGAAGTGCTAAAAAGCAAATCAAATGTGGTTATCTAACCAGGATGTGAAGCCATAAGTACCTTGAACTGACATGGAGAGGATAGGATATCAGATAAACAACATATTTGATCATATTTACAGTTGCTTAAGGGCAAAATGAACTGAACTACTAAACAGCATACACTAGAAAACACACAGAAAGGCAGATATTTTGTTTCATTAACATCAGCAACTGCAATAAATGAATCAATAAATAGCCTTGGCCTCAGTCTATAACTTTTAAGAAACTGCTCAATATATCTCAGCATGGCATTAGCCAATCAAAACTTCATTGTGTTTATTTGTTAAAACATCACGGCAGTTTAAACAATGGCTTTGTTGGAGAAGAGGCCCTAAATGACAGTAACAGGAAACCATCCCGATATATCCCGATGATAAAACATTTTGAGACACTCATGAATAATGAGGGTAAAGGTCAAGAGTTTATAAAAGATAGTAGTTGGTCAGGCCCAAAGTATCTTTTATTACACACTACAAATCTGCCTATAAAGTACATGTTGTTGTGAAATAAAAATCGAACTGAACCCCTTCTAGTTGCTGGAGTGGTGTCTTTCTTAATGACAGCAAGCCATGAACTCTGTTACACAGAGGTGTTCGCATTATAGCTCCACCAGACATGTAGGCTGTCACGTGATGCACGAGTATATAAGTTACTTTCTATTTTACTTACAAAAATAAGTTTGCATTCCTCTGCCTTCTCTGAACAAGAGTTCCATAGATCTTTGTTGGCAATGATTGATCAATACATATGTAAACCCTATTTAGGTTATCATTTACAAATATTTATATAAAATTTGTACAACACAAATTGCAACATTTTCCCTGTACAAGAGCAGTGATAAGTCCACATGGAATGAATCACAATTTAACAAATTGTGCAAAATAAGGAAAACAAAAACATTCATCAACATAACTTAAAGGCATTTGGCAATTTGGCGGGTATTTATATCAAAGATAAAGCTTATGTTCAGTATCAATAGCCATGAAAACAAAACTGATATGACCACTTTTATTTGTACACGGCTAAAATCTCTGACAGATTCATGCTCCACTTCACAACCTGAATTTGTCTTTTAAAGTGCATGCAATAATACCAGTAACTCTGACAGAACTGATTCAATGTAATAAATCCACATCCTGATAAAACTAATGCCAATTAATTTAGGATACTGAACAATAAATAATTTTTTTGTTTTTTGTTCTTTTTTTACCTTTTTTTAAGTAAAAAAGAAATAAAGCGTGGGTTCCACAATATGAACTTAATTAAATGCTCTTAATGTATTCACCATATTTTAAAATCAGAGACTGCTTCAAAATCTGCTTCTGCGTAGTTTTCATCAACGGATGTCACATTCTCTGTGATACATACAAAACAGCTAATAGCCACGGTGAAGACGCAGGACACATTCTACAGTCGCAATGTCCTTTGATGACACCAAAGGCATCACACTTCATATCCACCTTACATGATGGGATCATACTTAACATATCAAAGTGCTTACTTGTAATAAAATATCCTGAATTACTAATTTAATACCAAAAGTGGGACAATGGCATGGAGAAAAGGTCAGTTTGTCTAGATATTTCTTCTTGGTTTATGAGCTCAGTGATGCATCACCAAACCACTTTTGTGTCTGTGGCTGTTTAGTTTCTCCTCTCAGAATCTCAGCAAAGTTCTCACAGCCGATATGAGTTATAAGATATTGATCCAGCATTGTCACTGTTTGGGTGATCTTGGTAAATCCAACAATCAGGGACAGTGCAGGCACAATGCGTCCAAGGACATCAGTGTTGAACAGTCCCTTTGACCTCTGTTGGATCATCTGGCCTCATCCTTGGGAAAGTCAAATGAGGCCAAGCTTCCAAATCCTAGCTGCGCGCTCTCAATATCAAACATCTCCAGTTCTCGCTCCTGACGCTCAAATAAATGCTTGATTTTTTCAGTTCGTTCCTTATGAAGTGAGGCCAGCTCTTCTTCAATCTGTGGGCAGAGGTGTTGGCAGACTGTTTACTAGGTATTGCAGGTATGATTTATTTACCTATCCTATGAATTACAGAGGTACATTTACTGTAAAAAAAAAAAAAAAAAAATACAGCTCACCTTCTGTTCCAAGTGAGCCCGGCGCAAGGACGCCTTCTGTTCCAACTTCTGCACCTCACGCTCATGTTGGGCCTCCATCTGCGCCTTCGTTTTGTTCTGGTAGGCATCGAGGAGCTCCATCTCCTGATGCAGCTGCTGCCTTAAAGCCTGACATTCAGCCTCCTGCTCTTCATCTAAACGTAACTGAGAGAGTTTCCTGCTGCAATTATTATCTGATGGGCTTTATTTTATTGTTAGCTAATTAAAAAATCATGTTCATTTCTTGAAATAAAATAAACATTAACTGAAATAAAAAAAAAATATATATATATATATTATTTCAGCTAGAGTACTATAATAACTAAAACTAAATAAATTAAACCTAAAAATGCAACAAAATGACTAAAACAATTTAAATGAAAACAGAAAATTTTGAAATAAAGTCAAATTTGAAATAACAAAAACTGTAATAGTAGCTATATCATATATAGTATTGATTAATGAGTCATCTTCTATAGTATAGTTAACAGTGAATAAAAACAATATTGCACATATAAGCAGCAATATAACACTTAACAGTAAGATCAGTTTTCATTTGGAAAACTGGTCGTGTAAGTAGAATTTTTGGCTTGGTTGTGGAAATTAATTTCCCTCCATAGCCACTAGAGGGAAACCTCACAAACGGTCTTGGCCAGTAGCTGCTGCTTCTCACTGGTAAGAGAATTGTGGGAAAAGACCTTCTGACTGAATATGAAAACAATTTCTATTGTATCAGGTTCTTTCCACTTCCAAAGAAGCAATGTGATTTGTGTGTGTGTGTGTGTGTGTGTAAACCCTAAACTAACTTATTCAGCGAGTACTGTATGTTTCACACATTCATCAGGTTAAGAATCTAATATTCGGGTTTATAACCTATACAAGCACAAAGTGTTTGGTTTCACCATTAAAAGGATGTTTTCCTCTGGTGATTGTGTACTTTACCGACTGAGAGGCCATCATCTCATTAATGCTTTGCTCATATTGTTCTGCCAGCTGTGCGAGCTTGCGGGTCTGTTCCTCCTTCAGAGACTTCAGGATGGCTTTGTGGTCACTCTTGGGGGAGACCTCCAGCTGATGGTTCCTCAGAGCTTTGTACTGCTTATTTTGCACCTTACACGTATCTTGGAATTGCTTTTTGATCTGCATTTCCAATGTCTGTAATGAGAGGAGTTTAATGCATCATACAATGGCTAAATACAATTGTGCTTTTGGCTTTTCTATTGTTATCTCTTTTTTCATGTCCATATTCTTTCCTTTATATTTTACGTTAGTTCTACCTACTATTACAATTTGTGCAGTTTACCTTAAGGTTCCTGGGCTGCTGTCGGCGTTCCAGTGCATGCTTCCTGTGAAGCTCCCTCTGGCGTCGACTGTTGTACTCCTCCTGGTTCTCCAACTCAGTTTGATGCTGGTGGCGCATCAGCTCAAAGCGTAGCCTTTGTAAGGTTTGTAGTTGCCGTTGTTCCAGCTCTTGGGTGGACTCATCCTGCCTGATCATCAATGCATGCTCCATTTCTTTTTGTGTCTTCTTCTTGTTAAGTTCCTTTAACACAAAGAGCAATTCATTTATGATTAATATAAAAAAAGGATAAGGTTTTTAAAAAGAGCTTTGTTTTTTTTTTTTTGGTTTTTTTGTAAACAGATTTCAGACTTGAAATAGCAGAAGATAATGTGATCAACACCACCATATATCACTATATATTATATACACACACTACCTTTCAACAGTTTGGGGTCAGTAAGATTTGTTTTTGAAAGAAATTAATACTTTTGTTCAGCAAGGATGCATTAATTTACTTAAAAGTAATGGTAAAGACTTTAATGTCAAAATGTCACAAAAGATATGTTTCAAATAAATGCTGTTTAACTTTCCGTTCATTTATGAATCCTGAGATAATATTCTACAAAAACAGAGTTCAACAAACATTTTAAGCAAACTGTTTTCAATATTGATAATAATAAGAAATGTTATTTAAGCACCAAATCCGCATATTAGAATGATTTCTGAAGGATCATGTGACACTGAAAATTCAGCTCTGCCGTCACAGGAATAAATTACATTTTAAAATGTATTAAAATAGAAAAGTGTTCTTTTCAAATAACACAAACACAAATAACATACACCCAAACTTTTGAACGGAAGATTATGTATATGTATATTTTTCTTCAAACAATAACCTGGATATCACTCAGAGGTCTAAATAAAATCTCAAAATTCACAAGAACAAAACAATGTGCTTAAGACATTCTTTGTTGTGACTCATATTATTTCTTGCCTCCCGTATTTGCTCTTGTTCAAACTCGTGCTTCTTGATAAGGCTTCTTCTTTTTAGAGCACGGCAGCTCCTTTCGTAAACCAGTCTTTGCTGGTTCAACAGCTGGGCCTCCTCCTCAGCTGGGAGCGCTGCATTGTTTCCTTATGCCGTGACAAGCGCTCCTGTTTCTCCTCTTTTGGTGTATCGGAGTCTTCATTCATTTCCTATTGTATGTAGAACAAATTAGATGAGTTTTACTGCAAAAATAGAATAAAGCCATTTATAGGTAATATGAAACATTTGTCTGATGTTGTTAAGGGCCTGTGACAAAGAAGGCCCACTAAAAATTCTCATTGGGCCCTGAAGAGTGGGGCCCATACATAAAAACGTGTCCTGGGTTTGTACTGTGTTCTGTGAATTTATTGACTGTACTGATCTCACCTCTTTCATTCTTTCTCTGCATAGTCTGTACTGCTTTTTCTGTGTGTCCAAGAAGGTGGTCAGTTCCTTCTTCTGCTGGACCAAGATCTGTTGCTGGATTCTTTTTTCCTCAGCTGCCGAGGCTTTCAACTTTGAGAGACAAAAGAAATAGCATCTGGTTTTGCAGCATTAACCACTTACAAATTAATCATCTAGGCCCAAAGGAGGATAAGTATCACAAAATGTCACTGTGGTCAGCTATGCATTAGTAAACTCATAATATTTTGTCATCATGGTGATTTGAGTCATTTCATTAAAATCCACTTATCAGTCTAAGACTACTAGTGAAAATCTGTATTTATTTTAGTTATTACAATTTATGAAAATACATTTGAACTGCAGAACTTCTTTCACCTTTTGTTTTAATCACAGCAGTAGTCAAGCTGCATGAACAACACAAGTTTGTGTAAACCTTATGTTCATGTTCTCCAACATGATTTGAGACGGAAGCAAGAACATCTGACTGCCTGTACAAAGGAGTTCATGTGATTGTTAGATAATACTAAATTCTGGAAACAGTTAAATTATTCATAACTTTAATTCATAACATTTCATTGTTCTACATCTTTCAAAATGTTAAAACTTTCTGTTCATTTCCAAGTTGAAATTAGATTTTGCATTCCAGGGTTTTAATGCCTCTGGACCCCATGGCTTGTTCACCATATATATATCGACTTGCAGATAAAAATGTGACATCCTGTAAACTTTTCATGACCCTGTCCACAAAGTGTAAAGTAGGAGCACACACCTCCTTGTCCAGTTGTGTAGC
The DNA here is from genome assembly GCA_027422415.1 of Schizothorax lantsangensis. Taxonomy (NCBI): domain Eukaryota; kingdom Metazoa; phylum Chordata; class Actinopteri; order Cypriniformes; family Cyprinidae; genus Schizothorax; species Schizothorax lantsangensis. The sequence continues at coordinate 11,718,606 of CM049842.1, read as the reverse complement.
TTGCTTCTTGGCCAGCCGCTCCAGTTCAATGTAGGTGTTATTGGCCTGGGTTTCCACATCCTTCTGCAGCCGGAGCTTGTGCTCATCCATCTCGGCCTTTAGCCTGTTCTCCAGGGCAATCAGCTGCTTCTGGTGCTGCCGCCGTATGCGCTTATACCCTGACATCTGCTCGCGCCACACAACTTCCTGCTCATGCTCCTGGATCTGCTCACTGACCTGCAAACACACAGTGTATTGGGGGTCAAAGGTCAGGTAAGGCAAGCAAGAAAGTGAGTTTATGTTCTCTTTTTGACTTTTAAACCATAAGATTAATTGTAAGATCTTTAGATAACTGTAAGTTAGAAGTTTTCTTTAACCTTATAATGACCAGTTCTGTAAAGTAAGTGACTTTCTTGTCATTTCTTTAATATTACTATTTATTCAGAATTTTTTTAAATGTAAAAATATGCAACCATATATAAATTATTATATAACCAATAAAATGAGTGTATTATGTAGAGAGAGATATAATGATCAGCATTGTTTGATAAACTAGGCCTTTACATTTTCTATAAAATATTTTCAGTTTTAATACTTTTTTGAAAATGTTTTTTGTTCACAACTAGCATGATGTTACAGAATGGATTGATTTAAAAAAAAATCAAAGTTTTTAAGAAATATCTATGTATAAAACTTTGGTGCTATTGAACAGTAGCAATAGCAACAGGTGCTATTGAATACATGAAATGTTATGCATAATGTGTTTATCAATATCAAAATTTTAGGTTAAAACTGATATGCATGCATAAAGAAAAGTAAACAATATATTGTGATTTCCCTGTTTGGTTTTTCACTATAATCATATTATAATTATGATTGGTTCATTATAAATGATCCTGTGGTGTGGCAAATTCATTTAGAAATTAAAAATATTTAATGTAGTCTGTCATTTAATATGAGATCATAAAAACTGCTTGCATACAGATTTTCAAAAAATAAATAAAATAATAAAATCATTTTAGATGTTACATTTCAGCACATGTCAGATACCAGATATTATGAAGCCTGCCTTACACATTTCATTGAGCAAAACAGGTATTAAACACCTACAGAGGCCGTGTCAGGGTAGATCTCACAAATGGGGAAGACCTCATTATGTTTTACCACAGGCATCTATTCTGCTTTTTACTATTAGCATTTAGCTTCATTTTACATTGAAGAAAAATATAATTTCATAGCTAATCAGCTTCATCTTGATGGGTTGAACACACTGTGCCTGAGTGAAATATAATGGCTATAATAGTGTCACTGGCTGAATCAAAATCCAAATATGCTGTTTTAATGATAAACTGAAACTCTCGCTCTCTCTCTACGTGTGTGTGAAAAACATCTGCATTAGTTTGCATTCTACAAAGGATCTATATGTGGAGAGAGAGAAAAAAAAACACTGTACATCATGTACAGCTCCAGAAAAGAGCTCCGAATCCCAAAAAAAATAATATCTTTACTACAACAAAAATGAAGCGTAGAATAAGCCTGCGCTCCGGAGACAGAAAGACATGGGGGGGGGGGATGAAAAAGCGCTTATTAACAGGATGTGGTTGCCATGGCTACTGATGTGGGGTTGAGTGGATGACCATGGCAGGCCTGCATTTCTTATGCAAAAACGGCGAGCTGAAGAGGAGAGATAGGCTGCCTACCAAAGATGCTGGTGTGATGATGGCAAAGCGTTGGCGGATGCTGCTGCTGCGATGATGGCGAGCCCGGCTCTTGTGAATAGAAGAAGGCCGCAGCTCTGGCCTGATGTCCCTGTCTCCAGCCTCATCCCTCACGCAAGCATGCTTCTGCAGGAGGGGAGGAAAAGACGAAGCGAGTGGGGGTGGGCGCTAACCGAGCGCCCTGCTGCTGCTGCTGAGGATGAGGATGATGCCGCTGCGTCTCCCTGCTGCCCGCATACAGCCTGCTGCTTCCAGCGCATCCTCTTCAGCCTTCATCTGTTACTGGCGTGTGTCGCTCACGGGCATCGCGCTGGATGACGCTCGGTACGGCGAGAGCGGGAGTCCGGAGTCTCTCTTCAGACTAGCGGCTGCACTTCCTGAGAAGAAGAAGGAGGAGGAGGAGGAGGTGGAGGAAGCAAACAGATCCGGTGGGATAGAGTGAGTTACGCAATGCCTACAACTGGCAATCAGCGGAAAGAACGCGTGCGCGTCTTAAACTTTTAACGTTTCCAACACTACGCCCTATAAAGTGCACTTGCTGATTTTTGTGCTAATTTAAAAAAGTTTTACATGTAAAGAAAACAATAGTACCTTTGAGAATTGTGATGCACTCATAATTAGTGTATTTTCTGTCTTCTGGAAGCTAGGCTATTTTACATAGCCTACACACAATACTAAAATATAATATAACCTCTCATTTACATTTCATTCATACATTTTCAGTCATATATTTTATACTGTACTGTAAATGTCAGCAAAATGTCTCAATTAACACAATTAGAACTACCTTTAATGGTTGCACTTTTAAACACACAAATCGATAACATGACAACTGTTGTTATATTTTTACAGTTCTTACACAATATCAAGATTCCCCTCATTGATTTGTAAGAGAGCTATATGCTCCCTTCGTACAAATTATCAGTATTCTTAGCTCCGTTGCAACAAGATCAGATTCTATGTAATTTTTTTTGAGGTGAAAAGTCTAAATAAGCAATTATGAGAAATACTTGGAGACTGGGGGATTTCCTAAGACTGTCAAGTAAAGCATGTCCTGTGTGGTTTAGAGGTTAAGAGAAATTGTCTTTGATCTTTTTTTGTCCCTAATAAAAAAGCAGACCTGTTTGCACGAATACTGCTGAATTTACACAGTCTCACTTCCAAAGAGTTGGCGGGAGTTAGTTGGTAAACATTAGAAGGGGGTGTCTTGGTAGAAAGTGCCTCTATACTGTTCTCAAGACTGGGCTGCCACACCCACATCCAAACCCCAGGATGTTAAAACAACTATACCAATACAGGGGAAAGTGACCACAGTCAGCATAAAAGGGCAAATCCAACACTTCCAGTTTCTCCTCCTTCCCATGACACTTTACCTATAGTGCATGTTTTTGGGTAAGAATTGTGGAAAGTACCAGGTACTGAACTATGTTTACCTGTGTTTTGCTGAGAAGACACTGATTTCCCCTGTGACTTACCACATCAGTGTCACACTTATGCAGGAACAACAGACTTCTTACCCAAGAAACTACATTTATTTGCCTAAGCGTATGAATATATTTTTATAGATGTGGCTGTGAGATCAGCCTTTAATGGGGGAATATAGTAAGTTTGTGCAAGTTCTAAACTTTTGGCTCTGGGGATTCCCTTGTAGGCCTGAGTCATAAAGATTCAAAATAAAGCTTAGCTCAGTTAATATCAGATGCATGTTTTTGTCCACTTCAGTCATTCTGCATGCTACAAAAATGCAATTGCATCACACAAAAGTTGAATAAAAGTGCAGCAAATCAAAGCACAGCAACGTCTTTGTCATCTTCCTTCCTTGTCTGAACTTGATAGGTGGCTGAAATTTCCAACTTTGTGCTTTTGCGTCAAAGGATTGAAAGGTATCAGTGAAAATCTAGTGTTGAGAAACTACCTTCCTATTACAAGACCACTTCCTGTTGAACCAACAGGCATAGAGTTCAGAGCAAGGGTGGATGAGCGCTGTGCTGGACGGTGGTTCCTTTTCTAATTTTTGTTGTTTTTGGCATGGTTTTGACAAATTTAGAGCAATGTTATTGACTGAACATGATGATAAACACAATGTAATGGCAGAAAAGTCTGATCTCAAAATCCAAGGGTATATTTGCATACAAATATTAATAAATAAAAGTAATCTGCTTATTTAATGTTATCCCAAATACACATGGCATTGTGCAACATAAAAATCTTTTTAAGATATGAGAGGTAAGAGTAAAATCTCATGACATTTTTGCTTATGACATCAAACGTAAATTAAGCTATGACAAATAAACATGATTGCTCAACCTATCCAGACTCTGCATAACGTAAGGAGATACAACTGCACAAAAACTGGGTGGCAACTAAAAAAGGAGGGAACATTACACATAGTACATGTGATAATGAAGACGCAAAAAGAAAAAAAATTCTGGGAACTCTTGTTGCCTCAGAAAGCTGTCCGCGTCATTTCCTTCCAATGACAAATGTGTGGTTTCAGTCTTTAAAACCTTTTTCAGAGTTGTGATCATGACCAGTTTGAAACTTTGTCTGTGAACGGAGAATGAATTGTCATGTTAGGAACATGGTCTGCCTGTCTCAGAGATCACAAGCAAAATTCAGTAAGTATTACATCCACACTGCACACATATAACAATATGCTTGCAGTCATCCTTAACAATGGTCAAACATGGAGCACTGTTAATGCTGTGATTTGATTAATAACCCAACTACAATATACTTAAACAAAACATGCATATTTGTTAAAGTATGTTGCATTTGATCGTTTTACATGTATACTGATTATATATATGTGCACTCATAAGATGGACATCTGGTCATTCTGACAGCAGGGAATGTGAAGCTAAAGATCTGCATCTGTGAAAGGGTCACCATAAAATATGAATATGTTTGGCGAAACATGACTTTAATTAAAAAATGTTATTATTATTATTATTCAGGAATATTCCTCCCTATCCTCATCTTGATTGCCGTTGTGCATCCAACAATGTCATGCAAGAATGAGAACTGCAGCCAGCATCTTCACCGTAGTCTGAAGCTCACTAGGATGATGAGCAAAAGGACAGCAGAGTTCTTAGAAACATATGTAAGTACTCTCTTTCTATAGTTACTTTTTTGAAAGAATAATTGTTAACCTTGCAAACGACATTTACGTCAGTGGTCCTAAATCAGTTGTGATTGGTACAACAAAGAAGAGATGCTCTGACAATGTGAGCCTAATATGGTCAACAGTTGCTTGGGTGGTTTCCACATACAGTGAGGTGATTCCAACCATTGACAAAACTGGGCTGTTTTGAGAGTGGGTGGGAATATGTGGGAACTGTAAAATTAGCTCTTTGACAATGTATACTGTACATGAATAGACATAAAATGTGGAAATGAGTCTTTCAGATGAATAGTTAAATATGGGTTATGCAAAAGACAGTCATGACATTGAATAGGGCTAGGTGTTACAGAGTGGGTTTATTTTCAAGAATCAGTTTCTGCCTAGGCCACTGGTTCTTAACCAGGCCCACTAGGGGGCCTCAAGATGACTTTATGATTTATCTTAAGACAAAACAACTAAAATCAAGATTGATTGATAAGAACCAGGGGTTTTATAGACTCTTGTCTCCTCTCATTCAGAAAGCCAGTCAAGGAGATTCTGCAGACCTGATCTGTGATATGCAAATGGACAATGTTCCAGTATCAACCATCTCTGGCCAGACCATATCGGAGCGCATCTTGAGTGTTTATACCCACCTGAAAGAGTTTCTTCCGCACATGAAGACAGTGATGGAGCAGCAGAAAGACTTAAATCCTCCAACAAACCCTGTGGCGGAGGGGCTTCACAGTATGATTACACATGTTCGCCACATTGCTCTGAGGGTGAACTGTATCTTACAAACCCTGCAGCCAAATATACCCATTCCTGAGCCAGCTGAAAGGCCAACGGGAATTCCCCCTTCGCAAAATATTTTCCAGCAGAAAGCCTATGGATGCATTGTCCTGTCTCGGCTTCAGGAGCTCCTTAGTCAAGCAGTTCAAGAACAGAAGTCTCTTAAGGGGAAAATGTGCAGAAAGAGGACCAAAAATGGTCCTTGATGAACTCTGTTTTGTGACATAAAACAATATTGATGTAATTTATTAATATTTATAACTGTTGAAGAGATTCCCAGAGTATGTTTTTGTTGATATATTTATTAATATAATTTATTTTGTCCTAACTGTCATATCCATATACTGTATGTGGGCAAAAAGTTATACAAAATGATTTTATTTTTAAAAAAAAAAAAAATTTATAGAGTGTATAATGTTATTTGGCTGTCATAGACTGTCGTGGTTCCTTGAATTATTTGACAGTAAAAATATTTTAATCTGATTTAGTTATGAAGCAACAGCTGTCATCAAAACTGTATACAGTATGACTAGATATGTTGCTATTTGCCCTGCAAGAAAGAAGGTTCAAACCCACTCTAGTTACTCAGGATTTCCTAACAACACTCAATGATGTTATATATGTCATCACAGGCAATTGTTTTGATTACAAGGAAATTTGCAGTGATTAAACTGTGATGTTACACATAGCCATATTGGCTTTTGTGGTCAATGCTAACGTCTATAGCATGATCTGAATAACCTAGTAAAATGTATATGTCTGAGACATTGCCTTCAGTTGAGACCATTTTAGAAGACAGGAAGTGCAGGAGACTGATATCAGCCCATAATGACGCATTCATTTCACCACATCAGAAAGGGGAAAAAAACTGGCTAGCCGTCTCCCCTGTCACAAGGTATGAGTATGTTTGTGTCCATGTAAGTGAATCTCAAGCCATTGCCCTTATAATTAACAGACTGTGGTCTGTGCATTTCATGAATGCTTTCTGTGAATGTCGTGATTATGAATGTATGTATATATTTTGATACTTATTTATATGAACCCAGTATGTATGTCATGATGTAAATTACTTTGCATTCAAAATAAACGAAACAAAAAGAAACTTCTGTTCTTGCTCTTACGCTGTGTACAAATGTTACAAAGTTGCACACATGGACATTCAAAAGTGCTTCTTCCTTTCTTTCCATTCAGTATATTGCTGACACTACAGTCATATTTTATCGTAATAATAATATCATAATGCCATATCACACCAAACAACATGCAAAACCACTAAGGACACATGGTATTAATAATTAATGTTACATGTTTTGTCTGATTTATTAATTAGATGTGAGTGGGTGATTTCAGTAAAAAAAAAAAAAAAATGCCATCTCAGGCACTTTGCCCTAGTCACACGCTTCTGTGGAAATAGAAGTAGGAAGATTCATTATAGGTCAAGTTGTGCATGGCAACGTTTTTCAGGAAAAACAGGGACAAGAAAAAAAATGCTTTATCAGCATTCCCCCGACGTCATTTAGTTAAACATGTTTTATTATGCTATTACAATATTAAATTGAAAAAAGCAATGTCCTTTACACAATCTCAATTAAATATTTAGATGCATTGTCATACTGACTCAATGAAGGTCCTTCCCGGCACAACACTACATATCAGAAGGTTAGCAGTGCCAAAAGTGTCAATGAATGCTGCAGAAATGTCATTAATGCAAGACAACAACAAAAAATAAATAAATAAACAAATGGGAATAAAAGAATGTAAACCACTGGGAGATCACAAACGATTGTCATCTATTGTATTGTTTTAATAAAAAGCTATTTAATATAAAGATTTTTATTATAAAGTATTTTTCAAATGACAAATTTAATAGTATTTTCACACCATAAGCACAGGGAAGGAAACCTTTATGATGTAGCCATGCACACTTGCTAGTCCATCTTATTTAAGCATCTGTTGTGGAAGACTCTAGCCTACAAGCCTCAGAAGATCTGGACTAGGAAGGACGCAGACTCACTAAGATGCATCCTTCTCTTTGGGAAGCAACCTTTATTCAGAGGCCATTAAAATACATGTGTTCAGTGCATACCAAAAACAATGCACAGTTCAAATCAGACAGATCGTCAGTGTCTACACTGTTAAGTTTTGTCTGGGCTGTCCAGCCTTCTTACTAATAATGCAGATCCACCAAACTCTAACATTACATAATCCAGAGAGTTTTTTTTACTAGTTCTAAGTCTAATGGCAGGAGTTTTTAAACCTCTTTAATCAGCACATTGTTCATAATGATCTCTAGCAGCTGAATGGCCCTGGAAACTTCTGTCCTGAAGCTGCAAAACATCTGTAGCAAACAACCCCGGTGATATTTGATATGAGACACTGCATCAAACTTCCTGATGTCTGAAAAGCTGATTTCTGTAGAAACACAGATGGGGGTTTTGTAGCGGTGCCTGCTTACTAGCAAACCAAGGGAGTGGCACGTCTTTTCATGAAACAGAAAAAAGAGGGTAGTGGGTCACACAGTTTTTCAGAGGTAGCTTGTGGTGGGGAAGACCCCCTAATCAAATAACATACAATCAAAACAGGTGCTTGTGTGAGAACTTCTTTCCTGTCTAGTGCTGGCAACCTCACTTGACACTTTCACATGAAATATGAAAGTGATCGTCGTCTTTTTACTGTCAAATACTTAAGAGATCTGAGAAATGCTTTGAATTGTCAGGGGAAAAAAACAGCAGTGCATTACAAAAAGTCTTCAGTGTTGCAAGATACCGTTTTATTGTGGTAAATGCAAGTTGCAAGTTGATTCAATACACAGTGGGTGCATATACATTCTTTTTCTTTCCTTTTTAAGGTTACCAGAAGAAACATGAATTCATTTCTTCATTTTGAGACATTTTTGAACTTTCACAGAGTAAATGCCAGTTTCATTTTTGCAAATAAAATGCTCTACACAGTTTATTTCTACTGTTTAATCTACATCTATACAATCCATGCGCTATTTATAACTGCTAACACAGCACAACTTCAGCTCTATGTCTCAGAGTTTGTTGTCATTGAACTATACGTGGCTGCTGATATTGATTAAAGGTCTTTGGTGTCCACTAGCAGTTACAGATTATCGTTGTTATAGTGTCATTAATTGTTTTAGAATATTCTGTATTGTTTGTAATATAATGTTTGTTGATACACTTCTAATTGCCCTTGCAAGAACATGCTGAAACATGCTTATTGGTTGTACAAGTACCTGAGTTTTTATATATGGACTGACATTAACAAAGCTGTGACATTAGCGATATCTGCTGGTTGATAGGAGTAACTGCAGTTATTTTCTTGAGACTATGGATTCAAGTATTGTTTTAATTTATTAGAATTGCACATAAAAAGCTCACAAAATATTGCTATTGCTATATCACAGTGTTAATAACATGATTGCTCTATTCAGGATTATTATTTCAGTGAAAATATATTACGATTGCATTTGGTTATAAGCATTCAACTTTTTTTGGAATAGTAGGGCATATAGGTTATTTTAGAATAAAGAGATATTGTAGAATAATAGGTTATTTTAGAATAAAGAGATAATAAAAATAATTACAAAAATGAAGCAAAATAAATTAATTAATACATGCCTGCATAGTTTTAATTTTATCGTACCATAATTATGTAATATGTGCATGCAAAGCAAGGAGTTTCAGATATCAATACACACTTTTCTTATTGCTTTTCAACCTTTGTAAAATACACACACTGAGCATCCTACAAATAGTTCATAGAACTAGAGATCTATCCAAACTATTCTAAACCAGCCTCATCTAATAAAGTGCTTATTTTACCGGAAAATATACATTTAACCGGCAGTATCTAGACAGAATGTTACTTGCACAAAACAGTTGTGTCCATGTTTAAGAAGTGAATGTGCATTCTTGTCTCGATTTCAATTCCTTTAAGAATCTGTTGAGCAGGAAACGAAGAAAGAGAGTGAAGGCAGGTTATATCAGTAAGGCAAGTCTTACATGATCAAATTATACAACGTCTTACGTTTACACATGTTGTATGTGATAATGTTTAATGCAATGCAAAACAGAATATTTGACTAAAAGAAAATAGCCAAATGCTCAATTAGACCATATGGGCTACCATACCTTCAAAAAATGCTCAAATGTTATTCCTTCATAGAACTCATCAGGTGCCTGAAAAAAAAAACAAGCAAACAGACAAATTAGCAAGAGAGTGTGAGTGTGTGAGTGTGTGTGTGTGTGTGTGTGTGTGTACATGTTTATGCTACATTATGGGGACCAAATAAAAAAAAAATGATTAAAAATAGTAAATTATGTTTATCTGAAAGTGTAACAATGCAAACAGGTTTTCTGTAAGGGGTAGGTTTAGGGTTAGGGGATAGAAAATATTGTTTGGTCAGTATAAAAGTAATAGAAGTCCCCACAATTCACAGAAACAAACGTACGTGTGTGTGTGTATACTTATCAATATTTTGGGAACAAATTTGTCCCCAGAAGAGAACTAAATCTTCCATATGGTGACATCCAATCAAGGACATAATAATTAATATATCAATTATATATCAAATGAATGGATAGATGGATGGATGGATGGATGAATTTCTCTAATTATTAAAATACAAAAAGGTGAAACCTAGAGCACCCCAGGTCACTCACTTAACAAAAAAAAAGTGCTTCACGTGGCACCATTTACATGAACTGATTTTATTACTTATTTTACTGAACTCAAAAATATGAAAAATTATTATACATTCAGATTACAACTTTACAGATATATTGATATAATGTTGATATATTGTCTCCATGCAATGTTGGTGATCTAGCCTCTAAGTAACATACCATGGGACCTACTGAGATACTGGCCACCTCCAGCATTGCAGCATCTGCAATGCCCTTAGCTGTCTCTCTTCCAAGAGCTCCACTACGGGACAACAACTCCTCTACTACCTAGAGAAGAGAGACCACAACACCGCTGATAATCTGTGAAGATAATCATGAACTACCCACATGTACACATATTTTATAAATGATTTACTCAGATGGATTTAATTACACAAAAATGGTTAATTCCTTACATGTCTGTATTCCTCCAGTGTTATGGTTCCATCATTGTCGGTGTCATGCATGTTGAACAGAACTATTAAGAAAGAGACAGTACTGTATCAATTCTGTTGTGACTTTATGGCTCAGTTGACTGGTATTTTATCTCCAAGTATCCTAGTTTCCAGAGAATGTTTTGAATATCATTTCTGCATGCCCTTACAGCGCAGTTTGTCTCTTCTCATTTCTTCTCTCTGCTCCTCTGTGATATGATGGGCTGGTGCTCTGAAGTACGACATGACGGTAAGGAATTCCTCAAAACCAATTTCTTCCACAGATCCCTTACCATCTTTCTGGAAGTTCCTGTGAAGAACAAGTGGGGATAGTAATGTGTTATTGCTCTACATCAACAGCTTTGCTGAGCCCTGAATATTAAACTTCACTATTAGTCTTCAGGTTTGTGGTTTGCAGATGATTTTGACCCATGGGACTTGGAAAAAAAACACGCTTAAAAAACTACACAATGTTGATCTACATATTGCAAATGTAAATATTATTTTTTTAAAGAAGACAAAGATTAATTGTTTATTTTTTAAAGTAGAATGTATTCAGTCAGTCCATTACAATTAGAGATAAAAGTACCATATAAAAAATTATATAAAAATTATTCGGCATATAAAATTCTTGATAATAATAACATAATATTAAATGTAATTGTATATAGCGCCTTTAAAAGTTACTTCTCAAAGTCACAAAACCACTTTTCCAAAGATGATAAACAAGAAAAAAAAACAGTGCAACAAGACTTCCCTTTATTATTAAAGTGTTGTTTCATATCTGTTTTGAATGAAGACAGTGCCACTGATATTTGTGATGTTTCTAATGAAAAATGTAATGTAGTATTCAAAGGCAATCTCAAATTCTGAGGCAGTAGGAGATCATTTCAAGCCAGACATAACTCTTGTCACTATTAATACCAAACATATAGAACACAAATAAGCACAAACCTTCTATCGAAGAAAGCTTCTATAATCTGGGACCGAATTGGGTTGCTTTCCAGGTCTTGGATTGTTTTAAGTTCATCTCTCCTTTAAATGAGAACACAAAACAATTAGGTTTGACAAGTAAATGGCAGGCATTATGGTTTGTACTGTATGTACTGTGTTATACTTGTTTATTTGTTGTGTAATCAACCAAACCAACTAGGCAGACACATGAATCAAGCATAACAATCATTTTTCTAATAATCAGTACCAGCTAAACTGGTTTGATCTGATTCTTGAAAGGCATTTTGAACAATCATTCTGTTGCAACACTCAGGCAGGAACAATTATGCAGAATGCTCCACCACACACAACTACTACTTGCAGATTACCGCAATGTTTCCTCGTTTTGGCTGAGCTGCTTAAAACGATTGTGGAGAATTGCGATCTGCTCCAGTGAAACTGAAAGAGAATGAAAATAATAGAGGTGATGACTCACCAGCTGGCACCATGCACTATGTGTTAAGTTAACGCAACTGCTAAAACGTCTTTAAGACACCTTACACACATAGCTGTCGTCTGACTGACTCCTCTGAATTATGAATGATCACATGAGACATGTAGTAGCCTTAAAGAGATCAGTCAACCAAAAAAGGTATCATTTACCTCATTTTGCTCCAAAACCATATGACTTTATTTCTTCTGTAAAGCACAAGGGTGATTTTAGAGACTGATAACATCAGTCATTGTTCACTTACATGGAAGAAGATGAACATGAGCGGTGATTGAGGCCGTCATTAAGGTTGCCAGAAAATATCTCCATCTGTCATATGGCTTTTGAACAACTTGAGTGTGTAAACAATGAATGGTTGAATTAACATATTTTTATGGTGGACAGTTTGTTGTTTAAGTCCATATTTTGGGTCTGCAGTACAGTTATCAAACTAAGCATCCATAACCACTTGTAAAACCAGCATTTGCAAGCATACAGTTTTGTCTTCCTTTGTCCACATAAACAATTATGTATGCTAATAACAAAATATCAACATTAGGTAGGCCTACTTAAGAGTTTTCCAACAGGTAGGCTAAATATTACACTGACATACGCAGTACAGTAGATCTGAGCTGTAAATTACACCAGCTCAATGTTTAAGTTGTGAAAAGAAGATATTTCCGACATGTCACTAAATGATTTATATCACTATACGTTTCCTGTGTAAATGGTGCTGCGTTTGTCAGATATTGGGTTATTAATTAGGCTACATTAAACATAAACCCTTCGTAACAGTTATACTCACAGCCTGTCTTCTGTGACAGGGTTCGATATTGATGGTCATCCGGTAAAGACTGGAAGCTTCCCATCACGATAGTGATCCTACACCAAGCGTTTCTTATTAGTCTGTTCCTCGATCTTCCGGGGGTTTAGGTTTCACTCATACACCAGTGTTTGCCTTGCAGAACAAAACGCATGCAATTTGCATTGTGCCTTGAGAGAATGAGAACACGTCCCCTGGGTCCTAGCGCCGCATAAACATCAACTGCTGTTCTAAGAATTCACGCCTACTTTGCTAATCCAGTTTCTGATCGTTGATCACGCCCAAACCAGATATTAAAATATAATCAAATAGTGTGTCTACACAACGAAGACTGAAGACGCATTCATTCATAATACATGTCACCGTGACAGCAGCAGCCGTACAGCTCTTTCTGGAAAACAGAAATGAAACACTGACATTTCTGAGAAGGCCACAGAAAAGCAGCCATCGATAAATTGACGGAATAATAGCAAAGGAAGGATATACATTTATTTTGTCACGTCAAATATGCTAAATTATTATTGCCCAGACCCAGAGTAGTTTATAATTATCAGCATTCTCAACTCTTTCCTTGGGAAAACAAATGACATTTATTTGTATTCAGCTTCAGGCAGTAACGAAAAGCACAAAACTAACCCATAAACTAGATTAGCTTGACAAAAGCTTTAAAAATGAGGAGCATTAAAAATCGAGAGAGGCCATTAACTCATTTCTGGTTTTCCAGTAAAAATATCTAAATATTCTTAAATCTTTATAAAAATGACTTCATATTTTAAGTCTTTTTTTCTGAAAAATATATCAAAATTTTAGTAAGGTTATGCTTAAAACAAGAAAAAAAAATCTGCCAGTGGGGTAAGAAAGGAAAAACAAAATTACTGTTTTTTAACCCATTGCCTTTTTTTCTCTAGTAAATCTATCATGATTTAAGAATGTTTAGATATATATATACTGGAAAACAAGACAAAAATACTGAGTAAGAAAATATTTTTCCAGTATAAATTATTAAGGTAAGGTATGAGCTACGGTAGTCTACTTTTATGTAAAGTAGACTTTATGTAACTTTATGCTAAATACCTATTTTTTTAAAGCTACTGTGTCAAAAAGACTCGATTTAGAATTCATATAATTGATATCGAAGCCTACTATCATTTCGTTATGTATCAATCCACCACACGATGGCAGTAAAGATCATGACATCAACCCATCAATATGTTGCCCAGTAGATAGCTATTTATTTATTTATTTTCACTTTGAAAGCACATAATGTATATTAAATACCAATAAAACTGATCATGACGGAATAAACCAATAAAACCTTTACATAACTTGTGCTCACGTGCATTTCTGGCCTTGTGGGGTTGTGGAGCAGGAACTGCCAAACATTCATTGGCTACTTACTGATCCAGGGAGTACTTAAAGATTTTGTTTTGTTAAACCTATAAAACAGAAACAGATTAATCATGGTTATTTGAGTGCATTTGCTGTTACCTTTTGGTAGAGACAAACAATATTGCAATAATAATATTACATTTTAGTATTTTAAGATCAACTAATTGCAAAGGCATTCAGTTACAGAATACTGAAGTGCATATAAATCTCTTTTATATATACTGTATATATGTTTTTTTCAATGTCACACAAGCCTCCAAGCATTAGCCTACATCTAAAAAGGAATGATTCTGTTAGTTTTGCAAGAAATGACATTATTCTTTTAATTGCTGTCAAAATGAGTAAAACCGAAGTTAAAAATGTAGTATCAGTGTCTGATAAACTGTCAAATTAACTGCAAATAAAAGTAAAAAAAAAAAAATTGTCATCGTGCAAGTTAGCTATCTTATTTGTGACCCTGGACCACAAATCCAGTCATAAGGGTCAATTTTTTATCTGAAAGCTGAATAAATAAGCTTTCCATTGGAGTATGGTTTGTTATGATAGGATAATATTTGGCCGAGATACAACTATTTGAAAATCTGGAATCTGAGGGTGCAAAAAAAATCTAAATATTGAGAAAATTGCCTTTAAAGTTGTCCAAATGAAGTCCTTAGCAATGCATATTACTAATCAAAAATTAAATTTAGAAATATTTACAGTAGGAAATTTACAAAATATCTTCATGGAACACGATCTTTACTTAATATCCTAATGATTTTTGGCATAAAAGAAAAATTGATCATTTTGACCATGTATTGTTGGCTATTGTCTCATCCGTCTCATCCGAAGGATAAACCGAGGTCCTGACTCTCTGTGGTCATTAAAAATCCCAGGATGTCCTTCGAAAAAGAGTAGGGGTGTAACCCCAGCATCCTGGCCAAATTCACCCATTGGCCTCTGACCATCATGGCCTCCTAATCATCCCCATACACTGATTGGCTTCATCACTATGTCTCCTCTCCACCAGTAAGCTGGTGTGTGGTGGGCGTTCTGGCGCACTATGGCTGCCGCCGCATCATCCAGATGGATGCTGCATACTGGTGGTGGATGAGGAGATACCCCCTCACATTGTAAAGTGCTTTTAGTGTCTAGAAAAGCGCTATATAAATGCAATGAATTATTATTATTATTATTATTGCTACAAATATACCCGTGCTACTTATGACTGGTTTTGTGGTCCAGGGTCACATTTGAATCCAACTAAGCCTTGAGCTTACACATTATGAGAGCTTAAAATAAAGCTGACAGTCTGACCCAGTTTAGATCCAAAGTGTGGAGAATAGTCGGTAAAAACACTTAAAACCTGCCTTGACCTGATCTAGCTGAGCTGCACATTTACATCCACTTGAGACAGCACACACAACAGCCAAAAACAGAGCAAGGTTGAGCTGAGTTACTTCTTCCAATGCACTGAAGCTCTGATGTTCTCCAGAAGCCCAACATGGTCTTGAACAGCAACAGAATCCGAGGAAAATCCGCAAGATAATTTCATGTTAATAATTTACATAAAACTAATTATAGGCCTCAAGTAGATTTTTCCTGTTTTCAATTTCCAGATAAGCCATATGAAGTCTTTTGGAAGTTTTTCTGGTCTGCCACCAGATCCACATTGTCTGCTGAATATTTTTACAGAAGAAAAATATTGTCCACATAACACCTGCATGACATGGCAAGACTAGAATTTACATTTTTATTTGTTGACTAGTGCTGGTAGAATTTTCTTTGAATTTCATTGTGATATTCCCACAGTGAAAAAGATAAATAATTATCTTTATACTTTATTGACACCTTTAAAATGCAGATCTTAATAGATTAACTACAGAGTACAATTTGTGTTAAATGCAATAAGGAAACATTATGAATTAAAATGTTGTGCTAGTTGAAACATAATATTTAAGGTGACTTATTTAAATATAACTGGTGATGCATGAGAATGAAGAGAATCATGTTCTGATGCAAATTGTTAATCATTAATTCTTTATTTACAGTAAACCTTTGTTAGATTTGAATCTCATTGATTTAAATCACAAGAAATGATTTGGTCTCGCATGAACACCAGAAGACTCCAGAAGAAACTGAACACTGTAAAAAATGATTGTACTTTTAAAGGTAAAATACTGTAAAAATTCTACAATAAAACCTGTTAATTGGTTAAATTTTACAATAAAATACTGTTACATTTACAGGTTTTGGACGTGAAAAAGAATTAGTCATCTTATCATTTACAGTGATGGACCATAAATTGACATTCCCAAAATAATTTTCATTAAAATACCTGTATTTTATGTTATGTACATCAGGGTTTGTTACATAATATGTTGTTAAATAATGTTTATTGCATTATTTTAGCATTGTGTGTTACCATGATGGTGTTTTGCATTTGTGTGTACCTTGTACTATTTACTTAAGCTTGTAGAAAAGCTGTGATGAGCTTTGATTCATAATGTGGCTTTCTTATTACCAGCTGTGTTTTTGTGGTTGTCAGTGTAGTACAAAACACATTTTAGTGCTTCAGAAGGTTTGTATATTAACATTATACAGGTTTTTAAGTTTAAGAAAATCAATTTCACAGATTGTTGAATGTTTAAACAGAGAAATTTTACACTTTTATCCACTAAATTGGCTCATTTCAATTTTGATGCCTGCTACAGGTCTCAAAAAAGTTGGCACGGGGGCAACAACGGGCTGAAAAAGCAAGACATTTTGAAAAGATTCAGCTGGGAGAACATCTAGCATCTAATTAAGTTAATTGACATGAGGTCTGTAACATGATTAGCTATAAAAGGGATGTCTTAGAGAGGCAGAATCTCTCAGAAGTAAAGATGGGCAGAGGCTCTCCAATCTGTGAAAGGGCGCGTAAAAAGATTGTGGAATACTTTAAAAACAATGTTCCTCAACGTCAAATTGCAAAGGCTTTGCAAATCGCATCATCTACAGTGCATAACATCATCAAAAGATTCAGAGAAACTGGAGAAATCTCTGTGTGTAAGGGACAAGGCCAAAGACCTTTGTTGGATGCCCGTGGTCTTCGGGCCCTCAGACGACACTGCATCACTCATCGGATTCTGTCATTGACATTACTAAATGGGCCCAGGAATACTTCCAGAAACCACTGTCGGTAAACACAATCCGCCGTGCCATCTGCAGACGCCAACTAAAGCTCTATCATGCAAAAAGGAAGCCATATGTGAACATGGTCCAGAAGCGAGTCCTGTGGGCCAAGGCTCATTTAAAATGGACTGTTTCAAAGTGGAAAAGTGTTCTATGGTCAGACAAGTCTAAATTTGACATTCTTGTTGGAAATCACGGACGCCGTGTCCTCCGGGCTAAAGAGGAAGGAGACCTTCCAGCTTGTTATCAGTGTTCAATTCAAAAGCCAGAATCTCTGATGGTAGGGGGGTGCATAAGTGCATACGGTATGGGCAGCTTGCATGTTTTGGAAGGTACTATGAATGCTGAAAGGTATATAAAGGTTTTAGAGCAACATATGCTCCCCTCCAGACGACGTTTATTTCAGCTGGACAATGCAAAACCACATAGTGCAGCTATTACAACAGCATGGCTTCATAGTAGAAGAGTCCGGGTGCTGAATTGGCCTGCCTGCAGTCCAGATCTTTCACCTATAGAGAACAGTTTTTGCATCATTAAATGAAAAATACATCAAAGATGACCACAAACTCTTCAGCAGCTGGAAACCTATATCAGGAAAGAATGGGACCAAATTCCAACACCAAAACTCCAGAAACTCATAACCTTGATGCCCAGACGTCTTCAAACTGTTTTGAAAAGTAGAGAAGATGCTACACCATGGTAAACATGCCCCCGTCCAAACTATTTTGAGACCTGTAGCAGGCATCAAATTTGAAATGAGCTCATTTTGTGCATAAAATTTTACAATTTCTGAGTTTAAACATTTGTTATGTTCTTTATGTTCTATTGTCAATAAAATATTGGCTCATGTGATTTGAAATTCGTTTAGTTTTAATTTTATTAAATTTAAAAAACGTCCCAACATTTCCAGAATTTGGGTTGTATTAGTATTAACCAACAAACCTGCTACCATTAACAGAGTTCACATGCAGTTCTGCAAAAACAACGTTCAAGACAAGTATAGTCCACCTTAAAGAACAAACATTAATATTAGTTTAGGGAATTACAGGGAAAACAAACGGAATAATTCCAGTGCAAATCCTGGCTCTGGCTCTCGGCCAGCTTCTGATGCTCCTCACGCTTCGGCCGCCCCCACCAGCGGAGAGAGTCACTGTCTGTGTCTCAGTACCCCCAGGACGCCCTCTCATTCAGAGCAGCTGTTGTCTGAGAGCTAGAGGCAGCTCTCTGACACTCTGTCAGACTCTTCTCTTAGAGCCCCTCCTTTGCATGCCAAACAGGCAGCGTGTCCTCACATTCTCATGATGGCGCTTTCATTAAAAGCAAGTATCTTCAATTAAATCACCATAAAAGTGTACTGAAGGCACGGAATTGTTCCATGACCTCCGCTATTTGATCTGTCAGCCCAAATTAGGTATGCAACATCTAAAAATTGGAATTGTTTTTATTTGAAGCTTTGTTATTATTCGGGAAGCAGAGAGCTGCCTTCTTTCATGGTCAGTTATGTCAACTTTTAGCAGATAGGAGTGGACATCATGTCCTTGAGCTTTATAGCAAAGCAGTCCAAAGAAAAGAAATTCATTACACCTCCAAACAAACAGCCTACTCTTTCGGTAAACAGCGTAATGTTTCAAAGCTCATGAGAGGGTCTCACTGATCGACCTACATATTCCATCATACCCTTCTACAAAGCATTCAAAGAGGACTAAAACACATTTTCTATGATTTCATTTACACAAATAAGCATAAAAACTATTTGAAAATAATCATGTCCAACTCTATTCATATATTGAATAATTCTCCGGCAAATACTGTATTAGTTCAATAGAGTACCACGCATGCATGTGGTACTGCTGACGCAGGAGCTGGATGTGCCTTTTTTTTCTTTGCGCACAAAACATATTCTCGTAGAATCATAAAATTAAGGTTGAACCACTGATGTCACATGGACCATTTTAACAGTGTCCTTACTATCTTTCTGGGCCTTGAACATGTTAGTTGCGTTGCTGTCTATGCAGGATCAGAAAGCCCTTGGATTTCATTAAAAATATCTTTATTTGTGTTCCGAAGATGAACAAAGGTCTTACGGGTTTTGAATGACATGTAATTAATGACAGAATTTTCACTTTTGGGTGGACTATCCCTTTAACACTTGATGTAATGTCTGCAACCTTTAAATCCGGGCCCTGATCATAACTGCTTGATATCAGAAATGGGAAAATCATGTTCTAAGTTTTATTGTGAGCATACCAAGTCACTCCTCCCCTACCCATCCCATTTCACTCTTCAAACTTCCACTTAGAGAAATTATAAAGTTGCACTAAAATTTACATTTAGGTACAAAACACTGTGCAGGGCAATTTAGAAAAGTTAAAGAAAAGACCTACTAATGCATTTTTGTTCCCAAATTATTGTGAGAGCCATTACAGGTCGGATCTAAATGAGCTGTTTTGGAGGCTGCCTACGGTGACAGCTCACACCAGATAATATTTAAATCACACATGGTAGAAAATATAAAACTAAGAGCACTGCAGTTGAGAACAGGATAAGAGAGGAATACATAAACAAATATGCCACTGACCAGCACCAAACCTCTTCTACAGGAGTCAAACTTCTTCATATGTAGGCCTTGGAACCACATTATATTATAACATCAGCGGGAAGTGATACAGATCATGATAATTTCACCAACAATTTGGAATGACAAAGAAGTGTCAAATTTCATGTAGCTAGAAGCATAATTTGAAATGTGACAATAACAATTCTAAAATCTACAAAACTTATGCATCAAAGAAACAAGTGCATAGCTGTCTTTAGAATTTTGTCTTTGAACTTCCATTTTTTTCTGTAACTCTAGAATTGCTGTTGAGTAATTCGATGGTGAAATGGATTTACTTATTGTAGATTTAAGGAAAGTTATGTGCATTGTAATGTTATAAATTACAATGAACACATGATAAATGTAATTCAAAGCGGATGTCATAAATGTCAGTAAACCAGAAAGATTTTAAAAAGAGCAGTTCATTCATTCATTCGTACGACCTGACCTTCACGCTGTGGAAATACAAAAAGGAAGACAGAAGACAATGAGTGCAGTGCTGAAAAGAGGCAGGGCTACATATCACAAAAAATACTCATAACGTGACTGGTGTATATTCCTGGTAACTGCAATGTAAGCTATTTTACTGTAATACTGTGACATTTTGAAATTTTTAAAAACGCGTGCTACACTTAAGGTCAAATGCAGGCTTGAGATAAGGGCATGTCACATATTTTTGTATTAAGTGGAGTTTTAGAAAGGAGCTCCTCTGTAAATCCCATTAGCTTGCCACAAGGGACAAGCATACTCCAAATTTCATAAATTTTCAAGACCAGATTGCGCTGGGTCATAGAAGAGGAAGCAAAATTATTAATCAGATCCAATGCTGTGAGTGCAGTTTACTGTACAAATGATTATTCATGATGACTTTTAAGTGACTGTGACTATAATTTGCAACATTATGCTAAAGTAAATATTGTAAACCATTAAAAAAGATGAATAAATATCAATTGTAACTATTACTTGAACCATATATTTTCATACATTTTTATTTTTGATATTTGATATTTTGATATGAAGTTCTTAGTAGTTAAGGAATTCATATATATATATATATATATATATACTGTATATGTAGTTAAAAAGGCTGTATTTATGTATCACAATTTATATAAAATTTTACACAAAAGTAAGATATTTCAATTTTAAACATTTGTACATATGTTATATGTTTATATGATAGTTTCTCTCTTCCTCTCTTTGTGTGTGCAGACATCAGACAGCCGTTAAACGGCAGTCGCTTCTCTAAAACACTTCTATTCACTTCACATATTCATGAGTACAACACAAACACATTAAGTTACATGCAGCAAGCAGAACATTTCCACCTTTCAACCTGAGGAAGTTCTCATTCTGCACATACCATTCAGCCAATTAAAGTGTGACATTGTTTCATGGCAGCAACAAGATTAATCGTGCGACTGTAGCTTCCTGAATTAGATATATCAGGGCTCTTGAAATACCCCTTTCAAACCGGTCTTTCCTAAGGATTGCCATATTAATCTCCCCCTCTTTTCATTCTTCGGCGGGGAGCTCATCTGCTCCGTCCCTGCGTGCCATGAATCAAGCATTTGTGACTTGCATACAGAGGAAGCTTCCTCAGGCTGTTCTCTCGTGGTAATCCCTGACAAACGTCTGCTTCCCAAAGAAACTCACATTTAGCCTGATTTTTTGGCGGGTTATGACACACACAGCAGGAGACAAGCAACCTTGTCTGTGTTTTGAGAGGCCAACTGGACTTCAGGGCTAACATTTGACCTTGGGGAATTCATTAGTACATTTAAAGAGATAATAAAAGCATATTGGCCCACTGTTGGAGATCTTTCAGGGAAGTAGAGGTTTCCTTTACGATGCCTTTGTGGCAATTGAACTGTCTTTTTGCTTTAACGCTTCCCAAACGGCCTCTTAAGAGAGATGATGAATGTAACAAGGAAGGTGGATGACAAAGAATGGTGAAACAGTTGTACAAACAAACAGCAATAAAGACTGCCCTACATTAATATCATCAAAACATTTAATCAGCGCACACAGTCATAGGGGAGAGCGTCCCCTTCGCTTGCTTAATTCAAGGTCAAAACCCATAAACTATCAATGGATCACTCAATTAAATGCTCTGTGTTGTTCAATATATGCATTAAGGGGGTATAATGGGGATGCTTGTCTATAGCATAACCAGGAAAAATTAAATAGGCAATATAAGGCTGCTTTTAGTAAAAGTGTAATTGCTTCAACACAGTATAACAACTCAAAGAGCTCAGTCCAGTTCTTTGTGAATAAACCATGATGTTTGTCCCCAGGGTCACCTTGCAGGAAACAATAACGGTCAGACTGCCAGTATAAACTCCTGGTTGAGAAGGATGGGCTGAATCTACTCAGACAATGGCTAGCATAGTGGATCCTTGAGGACAATTAATTAGTCAAAGGTTTTAAAGCCACATAATAGAATACTGCAGTGCAATTTACCTCCTGACAGAAGAGAGTCTGAAGGGCTTCCTTTTTGTCCATTAGGTCAAGGTTTTATGTTGACATTGTCTCTGTATAAGAGCATCTAAAACGGCACACAATAGCCTGCCTGAAAGGAAGAGGAATCTGAAAAATGTAGTCAATAACACACATAACCTTGCAATGGGAAAGATCAGAGAAATTGGCACCGGTAACATTGCATCTCAGGTTTTGTTGTTCACATTGAAAATAATGCTGTACCCAGAATATTGAATACATTTTTGGTGTTGTGTTCAGTGGTAAGTGTATAGTACTGTTATGGTTTTAAGAGGAGGTTTAAAAAAAATCACATTTAACAAGTAACAAGCTTTGGAATCTGTTAACCAATAGCATTTCTGATATTTCTAAAGGATGTGCCAGAGTAAATAGCAGGAAATTCAATGTCAATCCGTTCATAAAATTGCCTTAATCCACTAACGCGTTAAACACAACATTGAAAAAAGGCAAGTCACCTTCTCCGAGGGTGACCTGCAGACACTGACGCTGACATAAATGTAACTAGTATTTCATAAAAACCATTTATCAATTTCAGTTGACCTAATCTGTCAACAAAGTCATCCGGAATCCTTTTAAAGGTGGGTAATTGAGTCTGCTTAAAAGGTAAAGTGTATTGAGGCATGTGGAGGCAGTGTATATTCAGCATTCAATGTTTCCAGCATTCAGTCACCAATTCCAACAAAATACACTGTTTTGAAATTGTTTTCTCAGCTGACCAGGGCGCCCTATTTAAAGTCTTGAGAAAATGATTTTAATTACATGCATGAATTTACAATAAACCAGCTCTGGTTACATGAATACATAAAATAGAGAGACCCAAGCAAAAACTTTATATGTTAGCATTGGGTTGGAGGTACGGGGTCAAAGGAGTTTGAAAATGGACATATTGTCAAGTCAGTCCTGCTACACAGCTCCCGTGGGTGAGCAAAGATATCACCTCTCTCACTACATGAGAGGCTTGGGAGAAACTCCCGTCAGGTTTTGGAAATCTCAGACAGGAACGAGAGCAGAATGTAAATGGCTTCTTTACTCTGACGGTGAGAATTTTCCATCATACCGGTGAGCCAAAAACGGATTTGTGCCAAGATGTATGCAAGAACAAACAAACAGAATTAGACAGATGCTGCCAAGCTTTTCTCAAAGACTGATGTTCAATAAACTGCTACACCTCAATTTATTTTCTTATGTTTGTTCTTTTTTAAGTGCAACATATGCAATATAGAATTTTTTTGTATGGATACATACTGTCCTGTGGTGCGAAGGTTATAAAATCTTTTAAATGTACTATACACTCTTAAAAAACAAAAGCTCTTCATTGGGATCTGTGGTTCCATGAAGAACCTTTAACGTCCATGGAACCTTTGCGTTGCACAAGTTCTTTATAGTGAAAAAAATGTTCTTTAAATTTTGAAAATGTTCTCCACACAAAATGTGACCCTGGACCACAAAACCAGTCATAAGAGTCAATTTTTTTTAAAATAGAGTTTTATACATCGACCAATATTTGGCCAAGATACAACCATTTGAAAATCTGAAATCTGAGAGTGCAAAAAAAAAAAGTTGTCCAAATGAAGTTCTTAGCCATGCATATTACTAAGCAAAAATTAAGTTTTGATATAATCATGGTAGGAAATTTACAAAATATCTTCATGGAACATGATCTTTACTTAATATAATGATTTTTGGCATGAAAGAAAAATCTATAATTTTGACCCATACAATGTATTTTTGGCTATTACTACAAATATACCCATGCTACATATGACTGGTTTTGTGGTGCAGGGTCACAAATTCTTTAAAGGTTCTTTAAAGACTGACCACTAAAAGAGGCACCAAAAATGGTTCTTCAATTGCATCACCATGAAAACTCCCTTTTGGAACCTTTGGAACCTTGCTTCCATAGGGTATGGTATTCTCCCATATAGAATAATCAAAAATGTGCTTCATGATGGAATTTAGTTGTATTTGAAAACCAAACTAAATGTTTATTGGACATGTTTTAATTTTATATACGTATTATTTTATAAATAACAAACTACAGTTTTGATCACTAAGAACACAATCTTCAGCTACAGGTCTTCTGAGATGTCTTTTATGAACTTGTATCTGTTATGGCCTTTAAGTTTAATGTCACCACAGAGAATAATCTTGACCTTTTGTAGTAGGTAGCAGTTATGAGACAACTATATTACTCTTTCCTTCTTTGTTCTTCTTTGTTCCATTCGGTCCCTATAAATATTTATAACTGACATTTCTGCAGTGCTTAAAATGTATCTAAAGACTTTTATAAAAACGCATAATAATACTGTATATAATAATACTAACATGAAATTGAATATCAATACATTACTTTTAGAATCCATATAAATCAGATAAAGAATCTTGAAAATGAAACTGATTTATATTTTGTTTATATTGTCTTTGAAATGAACATTTGCCACTTCAGAGAGATGTAAGTAATCGGGTCAAACTGCAGTTGTCCTTTTCATGTGCTATCTCTCCATGAGAGCCGGATCAGCAGCCCTCTCTCCTCAGACTCTAGGAATAGCGCCACTTCCCTTAAATGCTTTTAGCAGACAGATACGACAGAGGAAGGCTGATACAATTATTGTGTGATTCAGACCATCCACAGTCTTTCGGCCTTGAATGTTTACAGGTCAAAATCTGAGACGCGCACACACAAACACACACACACACACACACACACACACACAAGGAATGGTTTGAGGTTTTCTGGTTTTTGTCTTATTTAGGCACATACACAACAGTCAATATGTCCAGTCCTCTCTAGGGTGGTGCATATTGTGCCTCGGCTGGTACAGCTATCATCCGACATTAATTGAACTGAGGGACACTGAGGATTGTTAGGGCATGGTATTTCACGCCATCCTGATAGGACACCAGGAGAGCAGGAGGAGAGAATTGCTTTGAAGTGATTCATTTGTCGTGGACACCGTGCCATACATCACCAATGCCACACTGAGTATATGAGTTTTCACTCTATAAACAATGGATCTCTTACACGGTGGAAGCTATAAGTCTCGCTAATCTTTTGTGACATTGTTTATCTTACACCTAAATGCTTGATTTATTTTTGAAGCTAGAATCAATGCCACATTTTGAAAAACATATTAAATTTACAATTTAAAACCATTGCATCTACAGTATTTAATAATAAAAATGCCACAAGTTTAATTTTAACCAGAATGTCACAATAAATCCACTTAACAATGAATTGCAAATTTACCAATTATTAACTGCACTTTATTTTACAGGCTGTTCTGAGTCATTTAATATAGTTATGGCCCTTTTTCACAGAATGTGATGAAGTTTTTATATTTATTCTTTATTCAATTCTTTATATGAGTGTTTCTAAAACAACAGCAGGGAGTGACTGCCAATTTGACATCTGTTTCTCCTCTTTGGACCATTTTCTCTTTGCAAAAGTCATAGAAGTCATAGATTCAGATTTTTTTCTCTTTTGCTACTGAAGCAAAAAATATATTTGTTGAAGTTTCCGTTCACCACTATAGAAGTTTACCCAACTTCCAATTAATAGACGTAATATTGCACGTCTTCAATCTTCTCTAACTCTAGCTGATGCTGAAATCTTAATTCATGCATTAATCTCATCACGTCTGGATTATTGCAATACTCTATTTCTTGGTCTGCCTAAAAAAACTTATTGCAAGGTTACAGTATGTTCAAAACTCAGCAGCAAGAGTTCTCACCTAAACCAGGCGTTCAGCTCACATTACTTATTTTGTCCATTCCTTGTTATCGGCTGTCCAATGTAGGTGGTAGGTCATTTGGTGTTAATGCTCCTAAATTATGGAATTCGCTACCCCTTACACTTCGTAATATAACATCTTTGACTACCTTCAAGACTCAGCTAAAAACTTATCTTTTTAATTTGTATTTTGGATAATGTGGCTATATTTGGACTTATGTGTTTGTATTGTCTATGTTGGAGTGCAAATGTTTTGTATAGCACTATTGTATGTAAAGCACTATTATGTAAAGTGACCTTGAGCAATGGAAAGGCGCTATATAAATAAAACTTCTTCTTCTTCTTCTTCCACTTCCATGGAAATGTGAAAAAAATACATGCTGGTTTATTGCTAAATTACTAGAAATATCAAGCATATCTGATATGCATGTTTTGAAGCAAGCTAAATAAATTATTTACTCAATTGTAAAGGTTAGTTTCCCCCTTCCACATGTAAATGAGAGGGCACTAATGAAGTCAAATAACGATGCCAGCAGTGAGTGGTTACACCAGATGTGTAAAGAGATAAGATGAGGCTGAATCAAAGTCAAGGCCAATCTTATCTGATCAGCTTGATGAGAACTGTACACCAGCTCCACCAACCCTAAATTAATTATTGTAACAGTTGAAGTATTCTAATTGCATCATGAGGACATTTAGAGACTGTGGGGGTCCTGTAGGACCTCAGAACTCATGTGAGCAAAACACAGAGCCGACAGTAAACAAGGACGTTCAAGGACAACATCCAAGCTGTGATATCTGCACTGAGGCAGCAGTGCTCATAATGATGACAGAAACAATTTCACCCACCAACACAATCTTCTTATGGTTTACTTGATGTTGTCTCCAGTAAGAACTACAGGGCAGTTCATAGTGATGAAAACCTCAGAGAGAAATTCCTCTTGAGGTTGAGATTAGTCTCCAGTTAACAGCGTCATTGCTGAGTATTTAGAATAGAGAGGCTTGGGGAAATTATTTCAATGTGTTTTTCTGCATTTTTATAAACATCCACAACATACTTTTGTTGTTCAAAAACAAATTAAACATAAAATTTGATTATTTACTGAAAAACAATTCAGTAATATTCAAGTTCAAATAAGGTTAGTGTTTTTCCTATACAGTGATAGCAAGAAACTTACTGCAATAACTGAAAGTTACTATTGTTTAGGAAAGATGTCATTAATGTATGACCTGATTGACCTTTAATAAAATATTCACAAAAATATCCTGAAGATAAGGGGGTGTTCAGAGACATGACGAACATTTCATATTTCAAAATGTCAGACTGATTTCATGCTATGACTGATTGGAGACTTATTTGCATTATGTCATAGTTCTGCTCTCCTGGGAGGCATAAATATATTTAGCTGAACACATAAGTTGGTAAGTTTATGCATTCACCAGAAATCTTATGCAAAATACATTCTTAAACAAAACACCTCACTTCCTGAGTGATATCCGCATATTTAGGAACATTTAAATGACCTTATTATTTATATTACTGAGGTGGGCGGATGCATTATGTGAACAGTTACAGTGTCCATAAAACAGGTTGAAAAAATTGTGTTTATTTTACTGTGATCAATTGAGAAAACAACTTTAACATGATAATTATTAAGAGACCAAACTCACCAGAGTCAAACCAGAAGAATTAGATCAAACTATCAAAGAGCTTAAATTATTAGAGCATATTTCAAATTATCAAGACTCGCTGAGCCTCTTTAATGGGTTAATTTATCCGAGTCACCTTTGTTTGATATAACCCAGATCATTACTGGGTTGAAATTAAACATTGCCCTCTACATGACACTATCTAAGTCATAAATCTCAAGCAAATATGCCTTAGTGGAACTGTTTGTAGTAGGAAATTTAATTTAGGGAAATTCATAAAAATTTGGTTGACAAAATACATTAGACCAGAATAGGAGGAACAAGGAGAGACAAAAAATATTTTTATACTCTTGAGGCAGTGCATGACATACAATGCTTATATTTCATTTTCACCCTGCATGAAAATTTCAGGGTGACCAATATGAAGATGCTTAAAATGTAAGTTTATATAGGCTACATCATATATGTAGTACTATGCAAGTGCCAGTTAGTCCAGTTGTATCATATATTATGGACACCTTCTGCTCAACAGACCCTAAGCTGTTTTCTCTCTTGATAAACTGATTATATTCTGAACACATGTGGATTTCTATTAAAAAAAAGAAAAAGTAACAATGAACAGTCATCCGTGTAAATGCCTCTCTAGGCAATTACAGAGGCAATCAATATTCCCAATAGCGTTTGGGACAGTAAACGGTTACAATGCAATACAGGTTGCATTTATGAGGTTTTGAAGTATCTCTCTCTGCTCTGTTAGTTTAACAGATTACATTTTTCATGCTGTGAAATATGGTATCACTTTGTTTTATCAATGATGTTTTTCTCTGATGCAAGCAAAATTGTCAACAAGTACAGATCTATCAGCCAAAGACAAGCTAATGTTTTGCTACATCATTTTAGTTCAATTAAAAGAAACTATGACAGAGTGCATCAGAACAGTCTCTTCCATTCCAGTCGTGATATTGTGCCTTTCTCTTGATCCAGTTTGCTCTAATACCAGACAGTTTTAGGAGGACTAAAGACTAAGGTTGAAAGAACTTAGGAGATTTCAAAGAGGATGTGAATTAAAACACAAACCACGTCACTTGCAATTAAACAAAATCAATACATGCATCTCCACTAGGAGTGAAAAGGAATATAAGAGCTCTCTGCTCATGAAACTTTTTAAAGTTTTAGATGTTAAACCACTACAGAGACCAGCTTAAATCAGTAATCCCACTGTTATCGTGCCCTTGACCAAGACACATAACCTTAGATCATTATAAGAAATTGATCTGGAATTAGTTTATTATAAATCTATTTGGATTAAAAATGGACTGCTAAATGGCAAGTTTCTAAGTCAGAGCAGTGAAGAAAAAATGAGGTATAAATTCTTCACCATATTCAAACGCACGTTAACTGCTTCCAGACTTCCTGATAGCAATTGTCTGATGGACATTTAACTTGAGAGACATGGGGAAAGAGTCAGGTGCAGTAGAGAGAGACCAGTGCTGAGACAAGCTGTCAAACAGTCCAACACCACAAGCTGAAAGCGTAGACAGGGCGGCACTTTCTCAACATTCTGAATAATGAGCTGCTGCAAGCCTTCAACAAATGCAAAACAATGCACTCAAAAAATATGATTCTCCGACACTGTTCAGTTTATTTTAAAAAATCATTTTCATTTAACACCATTATGTTAGGTTTCCCATTTATGCAATTGCATTGTGTTAAACTGACTTGAAACAGTTGCGTTTTGGCTCAACTCAATATTTTCATTTTGAAAGAACATAAATGATTTTACTTGTGTAACTAGGAAGTGGATTTCGCCTTCCCATCATGCTTTGCACAGGGCTGGGTAAGGAGAGTAAATCTTGAAATAAAATGTTATTTTAGGCATTTTTTATTAGATGATAAAATTGGGAGACTTGTTAATGTTTAATGCTCTTTTATGTTTGTATTTAAAAGAGTTCCTGGTATGTTAGTGTTTTGGGGGGTTACCATTGTGGTAAAGTGTAGAGCATGTGCTTGGGTTGAGGACGTGATTACATGAATCAAAGTTGTTTTAATAATAAAAAAACAACTATGGGTATGCCATGGATGTAACAATACCATTTTATGCTATGCCTAACAAGTTGGATAATGCCTAAAGTTAAGTAAATCCAACAAATCATTTTTTTTTTAGTGTAGAAGGATGTCTGCCTGATAATTTATTTTCCAGTTAAATGTTTTAGTTTGAGTTCAACAAGCATAAAAAAAATCACTTCATCAATGTATCAATTTCATTTAAACTCTATTTGATCAAATTGAGTTGGCCCAACTCAATTACATTTCATCGCATGAATTAGTTTTTTATGATTTGGGCTACACATCAATTAAATTTAGTTCATCCAATGAATTATTTTTTTGAGTGATTCATATACATAGGAAAGACTTGTGCAGAATTTCTCTATTTAAAAGACTGGATTTAAAGTGATAATACATAAGTACACACAAACACACATCTTTTAATAATATCTGACCTTCTTGAGCAGTTAAAAGGAAAGAAATATAGCACTTGCCATGTGCAGCGCTAGGAATGGGCGTTTATTGCCTATTTTCACGCCTGTTAATTTAACCTCAATTGAAATCATTCAGAGCTGCAGTTCTGCTTTATAAATCTTTGCAAGCCATATTTTACCTAGTTTTATAACCTCTAGTCCTTTATTCTGCCCGAGAGTAAAAGCTCATTTCATTTATTAGAAAGTAACTTTGGAAAATGTGTTAACTTTGGTTCTTCGAGATGCAATAATTATCGAATAACAGAGATGCAACTCTTCCAGCAACTTTATTTTTATCATAACCTCATAACAATACTTAAGCAAACTCACCTGCACTGTGAGCTGGACCACGGAAACCCGATACGGACATACAGTATAGGCTACCTACTACATTTTACTGCGTTACAAGTAAAATGTAGCAACTGATACTAATGTTATTAGAACCTTTATGGTTTAACACAGTAAGATTTGACAGTAGACCTAATATTTCATGGTTTTCTTCATATAAATTACACCTCGCACATGTAATATTTTAAAATTTATTATAAAATGTATTATATTATCCTAGAACACTTCATTAAACGATAAGGCCCGATGCGCTCCATAGAGATATGGAAATCCTAAATATACACTGATCTTAGAACTACTTCTTCAGCTCAGTTCACACTCGCTGAGTTACCGACAAACAACAAAACTGAAGGAAAAGCTTTTGGAAAAAATGAAAGAGTTCGATTGAAAGTGGCCTTTGATACGTGACTCGCGTTTGAGCGCGCGCGTATAGTGTAGGCGAGTGACTTTGGCTGAAGGGACACGCATCAGGCGATCGCGCATTCGTGCATCAGACCTCACCGAGGACGCAGCGGAGCACAGCTTTCTTGGATTTCTGTTTAGCATCTCGAGTTTGCGCAAATCAATTACCATCAGTCATTTCTAGAAAATCAACACGTTATTTGTCGTTCTGTAACGGAGGATCTATGTTTCTCGTGTGCTTTGTCGTTTACTTAAGAGCATGCCACATTTCTCCGATGTACCTAATGGACAAAAATAATTAAAATGTTAGAAATCTCGGTGATTGGAATGCTTCAACATATTTTGATTTGTACAACTCGAGACCGTTCGACTACCTGTAGGATTGCATCAAGCGCGTGAGGGAGGCGGTGATGCCCAGGAGGTAATGCGCATTAGTATAATGTGACACAATTCGTTTTTGTTTTTTTTTACACTCGAACAGAGGTTTCTTTGCACATCGTGCACATCTGTACCCGGTGAATATAAGCTAATGGAACCACCGTAATCTCAAGGAGAGACGACAGCACGTTGGGATGCTCTACGTTTATCCTTCAAACCCAGTTGAAGATGTGCAAAACACGGGGACATTTCCAGCAATATACGCGTACCTGTACTATACAAGCTCCGTCTGAATGGCAATACTTGAATGTTTGAATTCGTGAAATCATATGGCAATAGTTTTTGCACCTGATGCAAAGCAATCCGCAATCGATCGACTGAATTATCATTCCTGCATGAGTGTGCAGTGACTAATCGCACCTGGACCACAATAAGACAGGATGGAGACGAATCAGACACGCGTTTTGATTGTTGGCTTTGAGCTACCAGTAAGCGCTCTGTAGTAAAGTTGCAGTGGCCGAACTACAGGTGCTTTATGAAGATCAGGACACAATCGTTAGTTTGCCCTCGCAGAAATGCCAGTGCGTGCTGTGACTTCCAGGTTCATGTACAGGGGACTTTGCTCAATTCCAGATATCCTCTCCTACAAGACTCCCGTCAGCCTCCCCGAGGATGAAGTGGAGGGTAAGTGATATTTCATTGTGAGTAGCAGAGAGACGTTATCTGTGGAGATAGTGCTGCCAGTACTTTGTGAATGTGGATTTCAGCACCATGGAGAGCGCCCTGCGGCAGCCTCTACTGTCCACAATGAAGAAACTGCTTGTTTATTCCTATACACTACTATTCAAAATGGTCGACAAATAATTTGAAAAAAAGCACATATTTTCATTTAGGTTTCATTGTTGGTTTTGAGATAAGCGTATGAACAAACGCCATCCGATTAAATATATAGTGGAGTTCAAGCTTACAATATGAAGGGTGAAGGTGGGCGTTCATATCTGATCACACACTAATACAGCCGCAAATTAATCTAGTATTTTAAAATTTGTATTACATTAAAAAATTAAATATTTTGGCAAATACAAGTTTAAATAACAAATGTAAATTACATGAATTGATCATTTTAATGGTTGCACCACATAAAAAAATGATCTTCATTCACGTGTCTTGAAGAAAACACATTTCGTGGAACTACATAGATTAAATGGCATAGTTTAGTTTATATATATATATATATATTATGCATACTGTTTTTGTATACAGCCTTTTCCATGCATGTGATACACACACCTAGCTAACACTTCTTTCAGTTCCAGAGAGATAGAGGCCTACCTCTTAATTACATAGTGATGTGGGGAATTTCATTATCATATACTTTTTCTCATATGAAAACGAATCAAATTTGAATTAAAATGTCTATGCTTGTCTATGCTTTAGCTACAATTAGGTTATGACACGGTTTATGCTATATTAGCTTATAAATTTACAATGATATAATTTATCTAATATGTTAAAGTTAACAAACTTTCACAATTAATCACATGCAGTTTTGCATTACATATATATATACACGTATATATATATATATATAGACACACACATAGGGTGAAGTCAGCTAAAATGGGCCAAATAAGGTTGTAGCATCATATCTCTTTAAATTTTTGCAGAAAATCACAATATCTGATCTTGCATTGTTGCTTCAACACTTGTTACATGTCAACAATAATTTTTATTGGTCTGAGTATTTTTTAAGGCGGGCAGGGCAGGTCAGAGTGTTACATGAAGCTTGTCAGAGAAATTGTAAGGTAATTGAGCCTGACATAGATAATTTCATTAATCACTAATAAGGGTACTAAAGCAATTATAAGTATGCTTACCAACAAAGCAAAGGTTTATGAACAATGTTTTGACATGCTCTTTCAAATAAAAAAGTTTAATTTATAAAAGAAACTTAGATTTTTGTGAAAAATATCATTTTAGGTTGAAATGGCTGGTTAAGCTAAAATGGGCCACAATTTTCAGCTAAAATGGGTTGCATACACAAACACACACACTTTTACACAGAAATTGAGGGTGAAAATAGGTTTATAGGCCTAGATATATATCCATACAAAATCTTAACAGTCTTTAAAAAAATACAAGCATACACATATACATGCACACAAAAGACACCAATGCACAGTACAACATGATCAGTTCATTTTTAATTGCATTGTTTAATTAAATATTCATTCAACTTTCTATTTAATGAAATACATTTATGGTGTTGCTATGGCACACTAAAGACAATAGTGTCAATTTACTGTTAAAAATAAAATGATTTAAGCTGAAATTACCTGTGTTGTTCTCTTTTTATATTGGCCCATTTTACCTGAATGTTGTTCCGTGGCTCAAGAAGGTACCTGCTGATTCTCTAACTCTCATAATTTTAAAACTTTTATACTTTTTCACACTTAAAAAATATAAATATATTTAAGAGACCCATGCTAATTTATAAGAATATCATTAGATCTCATGCATAGCTTATTTGATGGTATTATAAGTAATTTACCAAAACGTGGCCCATTTTAGCTGACTTCACCCTACACATAATCACATAATGTCATGGCTAATAAAAATATGGCTTGGCAAATGAAAATATTTTCAGAATAACAACATTTATTTGTGACACTTATTAATTGCTTTTAATGACAGATATTAATAAAGTTTATTTGATTGTCTCCTGATATTTAAAGGACAATCAATCATAGCACTTATTTATCCTGATTTTACTCACTTTGATTAATTGGGAGGAAGTCTCAAAGTGGTCCAACTCTCCAATCAAGCATACTGATTTTTGATCAAATAGATGTTGTCATGTTTAACATTAAAAAAGTTTGCGTCTTTGTTTGTTGTAACATGGCGATGTATCTGGCACATCTGCAGAGATCCGTGAAGCCTTTAAGGTGTTTGACCGTGATGGGAACGGGTTCATCTCAAAACAGGAGCTAGGAGTGGCCATGCGGTCTCTTGGTTACATGCCAAATGAAGTGGAGCTGGAGGTGATCATTCAGAGACTGGATACGGATGGTATATCAGCCCTCGCAAAAACTACAGAAACATTCATATCTTTGGACACACATGCTCTGTGTATTTTAGCACATAACGTATGTTGTTAAATTGTGTGATATTCCTTAAGTCACTATTAATTTGTCTTGTTTTGATTACATGTAAGCCCTGCTAAGGGAGCATTTATCAGAGAGGCATGGTGGAATTGCAAATTCAATACAAAACACCTGCAACAGCAAAACAATTCAATATTGTAATGGTTATTGTGAATCATTGAAACAAAGGACTGATGTTTCTGATAACGATTCAAAAGATTAGAGTCTAGCTGTTCTGCTGGATCAGCGTAAGATTACAATCTCCCTCAAGAAAAGGTTACAGTGAAGCTGTCCTGTGTTTGTGTATCTTTTATTTCGCAGGAGACGGTCAGGTTGACTTTGAAGAGTTCGTAGCACTTCTCGGACCAAAATTGTCTTCAGCTGGTATGCCTGACAGATTCCATGGAGCCGAGTTTGACTCTATATTCTGGAAGGTGTGGAGGTTTTCGTTGAAATAATCTCAATTATTTCTCCCCATAGTCTCAATGATTAGTTCTGTCTGGCTTCAGCTTTACTTTGTCCCATTGTTCTGTGACTCCCTGTGATTACTGGTGGAAAGAAGATTATTCATACATTATTCACACTCTGCAATTAACTTGCTGACATTTCTTTGGTAGTAATAGCACTGAATTAAAATTAATGTTGAAAGCGCCATTTCAGTCCATTAGAAGGCAATATTCTCTTAAACATGCTATTTAGTATAACTCATCTGTGCATTGGCCGCTGATCATTTATAGCAGTTATATCATCATTTACTGGGATATTTGGCATTTTGAACATTGCTCCCTTAATGAAAAGGTCCATTTTACTCTCCTTTCTCCTTGTGTCATTAGTGTGACATGCAAAAGCTGACTGTGGATGAGCTGAAGAGACTGCTGTACGACACCTTCTGTGACCATTTGACTATGAAAGACATCGAGAACATCATCATGACTGAGGAGAGTCACTTAAACAGCCCAGAGTGCCAAGTAGATATTGACAGTAAGTCTTCATACGCTAACAATTCTCAAAAGCAAATCAAAAAATGATAACAAAATTGCGGCAAACATGATACATTGACCTTGGCTATTTGTCTCAAGCATATTCGCTCCCTGCATGTGCCCACGCATCCGTTTCATTATGAAGTGTCTGGGCATTATCATGTCAATCAAAATTGTCTGTCAACTCCATTAAAAACCCAAGAGACAGAGGCCATTGCTGCAGAGTAGAAAAATTGTCTATTTTTAGCTGAAACATATTCTGTTGATAGTCCTGGGGAAATAAAGGAGCTCATGAATCTGTTTGAAGCAGGACAGTGTGGAATGTATCTGTAATACTGATGAGCACTTGAACATCTCGTACAATTTGGTAGAAAATATATTTTTACTGAATATCAGCCACTGGCAAGTTTTTATTCCTTTTCACAAGAAGCTTATACACATATTGTGTTTAATTGAAGCAAAAAACCAATACACACTTGAGGAGAAAGTTAAGAGATGAAATGTTTGTCTTTTTTAAAAAAAAGTATGCAATAACACACAAGCACTGTTTTATTATCCGCAGCAGCTGGAAAAATTAATATTGAAAATAGTTAATACTGAGTAATTTACATTTTAGACAATACTTGCAGTTCTGTTCTACAACGCCAATGATAATATTTCTTAATGGATCCACAACAGCACTGTGGCAACCCTGAGCAAAACACAATAGCCGCGTTTGATTTTTTAACATAACTAGCACTTTTTGAATGAATCATTATTGAGTAAATTATGTAATTACTCACCCATAAAGACCCCTAAATTCACTTGTTTTGTACATGAATGAATTCAAGTTTTATAGAATGAATGGCTTGAATGAATTATTTATCGACTCATTACTGATTGAATCGTGCTTTAGTGCGAATAGTTTGAATGAATGATTCATTGACTCACTCACTTGTCGCCAACTACTGGTGAAACTATGTAGCCTGCAGAAAGAGTCACTGAAAAGTCTCTGCTACCAAAGAGCACACTGAAATCATAAATACAGACAAATTAAGTGATACAAACTGTGAAAAGTACTAGAGTAGTTGGACTTTAACGCTGCCTGACCCATCAGATTCAAGAACTGATGTTGTATAAATATAAGTCTATTGGAAAAATCCAGTATTACCTATAATAACCTTTCTTTTCCAATTTCTTCAACTTGTCCTCAAAGCAAGTCCCATGCAACAAGTCAAGCACACCTGTGTGCGCAAGAGCTTGATTTGTGCCTTCGCCATTGCATTCATCATCAGCGTCATGCTCATCGCAGCCAATCAGATGCTTCGAAGAGGAATGAAATGAACAGTTCTCTTTCTAAGACAATGAATGGCTGACAAAAGGAAACAAGGTAAACATGCAAAAAAGTCTACTAATTTTACTAGTTTCTAATGACCACAGTTTTACAGAAACACCAAAGGCTGCACTTTCATTCTACTATAAACTCAAGGTAAAGACAGACTGTTGTTAGACAGACAAAAGACAAATTTAGCCCAAAACAACATAGTTTAAAAGTGTTTTTATCATTGTCCTATATTAATGAACATTGTCCTATAAAATATGACATTTTTTCTTTGCTTATGTTACAAAGTAGACATCTATTATAATATAGCACATCATACTTAAAGTATTGTATTGTATAGTTGTAATTCACTTTATATCAATATTGTGTCAGGGTCATTATATAACATGACACAATGACATTGACAAAACTACTGTACTTCCCCATTTGTAACAACGTGTGCCCGGGTCATGTACCTTACGCAATTTTAGATCCAGTAGAACCTAGATTTATTTTACCAACATGGTCTCAAACATCACCGGTTTGATCTGTGGGGATATTAATGGATACAGAATATAAAGAGGAAATAAACAAATTTCTCAACACTATATCTAAGTCACCATGAGTAGTTAGGCTTAGAGCAATTTAAAAAGAAAATGAATGTACTAGAAATCTACCAGTAATATACTGTGATGGAAAATAGAGTATACATTTGGTGACAATCCAAAGTGTTACTGAATCTAACCTGTGCAATTGTATTTTGTTAACTCGCAAAAACAGTATTTCTTCCAGTCTTGACTCTCAGGATTGTTTGTCGACAGGTCTTTTATTATATTGTCTGCTGGTTGTGTGAGAAAAAGTATTGTAAAAAATGACTGAATATTACAGGCTATTCGTATAGTGTGCCACGTGAGACTAAATGTTTTTGTTGATATCTTGCAATATAACTGTGAGTGTTAATACATATTTGCATGACGTGTTTCCTAGCATTTTGATAACATCAATGTTGTCAATGAATAATCAGTCTGTATCAATATTATCATTATTTTCTTTAAGAACTTGTGGATTTCATTGTTCTGAGGTGTTGTGATCTGTTTAATGGTCCATTTTTAAATTTTAAGTCATGACATTAACGTTCTCTCATCTTAACCAAATTTTTGTCCAAATTATGGTCAACGTGAAAATTACAGGTTAAGGTTAAGTTTGCTTTTAAAGCAACTGTATGTATTTTTTTACTTGAATTATCAGTTTCAAAATAATTCGACCAAATGGTCGTGTACTGCTTTCCAGCGTAATTACGACAGTGAATTCCATTCACTTAACATCAGGGGGCTCCAAAGTTGCAAGAATACACATATACTACATATAGCTGCTTTAAGTTTATGCATTCATAGTGTAACTCAAAGGGAATGAACCAGTGCAAAATATTCAAAAGTATTAATTTCAAATTAACTTAATAGCTTTAAGTTTGGTGCGAGTTAATGGTAACAAGCAATATTTGGCTTATGCATACTCTGAAATAAATGTATGCATCCAGCATCTATCTGTAATTTATGCATATGTCAGTAATCTCAGTGCCTAAACAGTGAATTGGATGGTGTTGTTCTGTGTGTCTTAGGTTTGAAGTCCAAAGTCTATATTTTTGTGCACTTTCTCAGTATTTAATTAATGTTTTATGCTATATCACAGATGACACTTAACTGATATGTATAAGTTGTTCATTAACATTTATTTGACTTAATTTGGAAAAACAATAATGTAAGTTAAGTCTGTTATGACTGATTATTTAAATGAATCTGCAACTGCATTTGATAGTAATGATTGAGTTGCATTGGTTTTATGAGGCTATAGAGTGAAACATATCAATATACAATTAAGACTTTTTCAGAGTAATAGTATTACTATTATCAATTACAGAAAGTTTGTAGTCCGCAAACTCAGACATTCTGACTTCAGAGATCATGAAGGTAATGCTGACATGATCAGACAACCTTTGCGCAAAATATATAAGCGATGATGAAAACCTGTTTCTTTGCAGTTGCATGCATTTGTGATTTTCTGACATGTTGTCTTGTGTGGTGTCAAGGTCAGCCTCTGTTGTTAAAATATGCAATCTATGCTTATTTGATGACAATTTACTGTGATTTAAAGTGACGATTTATATATCTATACATAAACAAATTGAGATATACTGATTTCAGGACATTAGAAACATATCACGCTCTCGATTTCCAAAGCTCAAGCATGTGATCTGCTGTGCAAATTGTTTTTGCACACTAATAGGGGTATTATTATTTAACACTGCAATATGTTTTTTTTTTTTTCAGTCAGAGTAACAAATGGGTAAAAGTCCTAGGATTATATAAAAAATAGTTTTATTTTTGTATTTTTCCAATATTTCTTTATATAAATTCATCTTATTCCACATGGAAATATTATAGCACATTTACTTAAATTACATCTATTACACCCAACTACATAATGGCCGATACACGTTGGCAGTTACAAATTAGCTCACTTGATTATATATTAATGTAGTGATGTAGCAGTAATATATTCAACTGATGTATGTAACTTTATATTGCATCAATGTAGCCCTAGAAAACAACCTTGAATCTATGATGTGCCAACATGTGCTGATGTTACATTTAATTGTACCATGTGAACAAATGAATTAAAACAGTGGTGCTTCTTCTTTGGTCTTTCTCACTGTCATTTTGCTTGTTTTACATTACACACATTACTATAGTATGCAGCACTTTAAAAAAGGATGCTGATTTGGCTTAATTTATTTGGTCATATTTCCACACAAGTATGCATATACAGGTGCATCTCAATAAATTAGAATGTCGTGGAAAAGTTCATTTATTTCAGTAATTCAACTCAAATTGTGAAACTCGTGTATTAAATAAATTAAATGCACACAGACTGAAGTAGTTTATCTCAACAAATTAGAATATGGTGACATGCCAATCAGCTAATCAACTCAAAACACCTGCAAAGGTTTCCTGAGCCTTCAAAATGGTCTCTCAGTTTGGTTCACTAGGCTACACAATCATGGGGAAGACTGCTGATCTGACAGTTGTCCAGAAGACAATCATTGACACCCTTCACAAGGAGGGTAAGCCACA
Source organism: Schizothorax lantsangensis (assembly GCA_027422415.1). Lineage (NCBI taxonomy): Eukaryota > Metazoa > Chordata > Actinopteri > Cypriniformes > Cyprinidae > Schizothorax > Schizothorax lantsangensis. The sequence continues at coordinate 11,678,443 of CM049842.1, read as the reverse complement.
AACATTCATTGACAAAGAAGCTGGCTGTTCACAGAGTGCTGTATCCAAGCATGTTAACAGAAAGTTGAGTGGAAGGAAAAAGTGTGGAAGAAAAAGATGCACAACCAACCGAGAGAACCGCAGCCTTATGAGGATTGTCAAGCAAAATCGATTCAAGAATTTGGGTGAACTTCACAAGGAATGGACTGAGGCTGGGGTCAAGGCATCAAGAGCCACCACACACAGACAGTGTCAAGGAATTTGGCTACAGTTGTCGTATTCCTCTTGTTAAGCCTGAACCACAGACAACGTCAGAGGCGTCTTACCTGGGCTAAAGAGAAGAAGAACTGGACTGTTGCCCAGTGGTCCAAAGTCCTCTTTTCAGATGAGAGCAAGTTTTGCATTTCATTTGGAAACCAAGGTCCTAGAGTCTGGAGGAAGGGTGGAGAAACTCATAGCCCAAGTTGCATGAAGTCCAGTGTTAAGTTTCCACAGTCTGTGATGATTTGGGGTGCAATGTCATCTGCTGGTGTTGGTCCATTGTGTTTTTTGAAAACCAACGTCACTTCACCCGTTTACCAAGAAATTTTGGAGCACTTCATGCTTCCTTCTGCTGACCAGCTTTTTAAAGATGCTGATTTCATTTTCCAGCAGGATTTGGCACCTGCCCACACTGCCAAAAGCACCAAAAGTTGGTTAAATGACCATGGTGTTGGTGTGCTTGACTGACCAGCAAACTCACCAGACCTGAACGTATTGTCAAGAGGAAAATGAGAAACAAGAGACCAAAAAATGCAGATGAGCTGAAGGCCACTGTCAAAGAAACCTGGGCTTCCATACCACCTCAGCAGTGCCACAAACTGATCACCTCCATGCCACGCCAAATTGAGGCAGTAATTAAAGCAAAAGGAGCCCCTACCAAGTATTGAGTACATATACAGTAAATGAACATACTTTCCAGAAGGCCAACAATTCACAAAAAATATTTTTTTTATGAAGTATTCTAATTTGTTGAGATAGTGAATTGGTGGGTTTTTGTTAAATGTGAGCCTAAATCATCACAATTAAAAGAACCAAAGACTTAAACTACTTCAGTCTGTGTGCATTGAATTTATTTAATACACGAGTTTCACAATTTGAGTTGAATTACTGAAATAAATGAACTTTTCCACGACATTCTAATTTATTGAGATGCACCTGTAAAATGCTTCGGTGGAATGTGTCTGCTAACATTGTTTTTTCCTCCATGACCTTTATATACTGGTGCTGGTATTAAGTTACTAATCTCAACTAGACCAGCAAAAAGTATCTAGCAGTGAAACAAGAGAGTTTTAGCCAACTAATACTATCTCACCAGGCCTGTAAAGGTAATGCATCCCAATCAAGTGTAACATTCATCAGTGCAGACAAGAGGAATTCACCAAGGCCATGCAAGCTAACAGTACAAAACCTCCCCGCAACAAGCAATCAGGACTAAATTGAAAATGCTTCCCTCATCTGAATTTCAATCTAAACCACTGACACAGAAGGCAGACAAAAACAATAACTCTCTCCATAGTGTAATGTTACCAACTTCTTGATACACAGCAAATAAAAGCAATTAATTATGTTAATGCCTAACTTTTAAAAGAAAATAACATTGTGTTCTTTTCCGGACACAAAAATTACAGCTCCACATTATGAAATTCATTGCACTGGATTTATTCAAAATATTCCTATAAACTGTCCACAATGTAAACTTGTTTATTCTTGCAAAACATGATTTTTGTTTAAGCCATACAAGTTCATTACATTTTTTAACCATGTACCTCAATTTGTAATGCTTATAATTGAAGAGTTTATTTGCAAAAACAGATAACTAAATTTTTAACAATTTTCAAAAATCATGTTTTTTCATTGTGCATTCCAATTAATCTCAATCAAACTGCAGATGGGTTATTTTGATCAAGTAAAAAATAACAAAAAAATACAGCTAACTAACACAATAAAAACATGATAACATAATAAAAAAACATGATTTAAAAAAAAAAAAAAACATCTGTTTAAGCAAATAAACTCTTCAATTTGATACAAATATGCGCACTGTTCTCCCTTCAAGAAACAGTTCACCCAGAAAGGAAAATTAGCTGAAAATTCACTCACCCTCAGGCCATCCAAGATGCAGATGAGTTTGTTTCTTCATCTGAACAGATTTGGAGAAATTTAGCATTAAATCACTTGCTGCTTACTAATGGATCGACACTTATTCACTGCAGAGGATATATTACTAAATAAGTGATGGAATAGATTTGGAGAAATTTAGCATTACAAGGAACAAACAAAATGATCTTGGACAGCCTGAGGGTGAGGACATTTTCAGCAATTTTGTTTTTATTTTTGTGTGAACTATTCCTTTAAGGAATTGCATACAAGGGCTTTTTAATGATAATAGTTAGCAGCATGTTCTTGAAGAAAAAAGAAAATAATTAGAAAGAACTTTTATAAAATACATTTCAACCCCATTCATTGTGTAGCGTCACTCTCCAACCACCAGTTGGTGGGGGATGAAGAGATGGAGGAAGATCTGGAATAGACAGCAAATACGGAGGTATCTCAATGGTTTCAGCACATTCTTCCTCTTCCATCTTTAAAACTCTAAAAATAAAAGGAGTTACAGGTGACTGCTGAGCTCAAGAGCATATGTGTTTTCTCTACCACTGGAACCTAGATGCAGGTAATTATGCAAATGACACAGCTGTAGGCTGCAGGCATCTCATTTAAATGTGTGTCAGGGTGACCTCTAAAACAAGATTTTTCATGCATTTTGAATGCTCTGAAACACACTTGCACCTAAGCAGCTGGAATCCTTCATTCATTAAGTTCAGCAACATGCTCAATCATAATATAAAATTGGTTGTCTTAGACAAAAAAAAGTGCCTCTGCAATTGGTATAATACTACACCCCAAACAATGGGTAACACAAGCATCGTCCTTCATGTTAGAGTGTGAATTGTGAGTTCCATGCGAGTAAGAAAAGTGATCATTTGTCAACATCAAAGTCAAAGTAATTAAGAACTAAACCCATCTTGAATGAAATACTTATTGGAAACATTCCAGCCTTTTCAAATCAGCATTCTATGCAGTATCCCACATTAAGTACCTTCCTGATGTCAAAGCAGCCAGTTTCTTCTCTCTTCTGGAGAGCCATTCATCAATTCTGCGCTCAGTAGATGATCCATCTTGGTCAGGGTTTTCCTTCTGCCGCTTTTCATCTGATAGGAAATTGCCACAATTGCTACTCAGTTTAACAAATTCCAATGTGTAAGCCAACAGCTTGCCTTCTCAGTAAACTATGACTTAAAGATCAATGATACATCTAAAAGACATCATAAGATGAAGGTCCAAGAAAGCTGCTGCTCACTGCTGTAGCACCTCACCATCAATCTTTTCCTCCAGCATCTTCATATGTCTCTCAGACATGTGTGAAAAACGACAGCTTGTACCAAATACACATTGTCCTGAAAGACAGTAAGAGGAAAAAGCAAACTTATCAGATTCATAATAGAAACATACTGCACTAAAGAAGAAACTCAGCGGTGTGGCTTCCTCTGTCAAATTTCTCACCTGTCTGGAGAAACTTTCTGCAGGGCTCCTTTGTCCGCTCTTCATTTAAAACTGTGGCAGCGTCTGGAAATAAAAACTAAAAACGTGATTCATCTCAAATGAATTGTTTAATAGCCTCCTACTGCTTTGTGAAGTTTTCTGTGAGTAACGTTACCTCTGAAGTTGTCAAACCAGGCTTTTTTCGCCCGGTGATGCTGGACGCCGTATAGGTGTTTCTTTCTGTTGTGCAGGTTGTCTTGAAAACTGCGTTCACAGTAGTCGCAGTAATATCTCTTCCCCATTGCTCACTATGCAGAAACACTACAAATCTGACTTAACTTAAAAGCACTGATTAAGTTATAATATAAAAAATAATAAATTATCAATTTGAATTTTAGAATTCCTCCTCGATGAAAGATAGGTTCCTTCTGTGAGCATTCAATATGGCGGACACAACAAACTGGCTGCGCAGACTCAGAATTAAGTGGCGTATAGCACCCTCTGGCGGTCGCCATCCTTACAACACGTTTACATTTGAGAAATTCATTTTGTGCTGTTAAAAATTGGTGGTATTTTACAGTTATCACCTATAAATGTACATATTGTTTTGATTTCATGTTTACATGTTTGTGCCTGTGTCAAATAAGCTCGATAAAAAGAAGCATCTAACAAAAGACCATAACACACATATAAGTCAAAGTCAAAAGTCAAAGTCAGCTTTATTGTCAATTCTGCCACATGTACCGTACATACATACAGAGAATTGAAATTGCGTTACTCTCTTACTCCCTGGTGCATACAGATAACACTAACTAACTAACAGTAGAACGCAAAAATACAGATAAGTACAAATCAATATATATATATATATATGCATACACACACACACATACATACACAAAAATGCAACTATTACAAATATACAAATAAGGACATGTAGGAAAAAAATAAAACATTAAATAAAGAAAATAAAAATAATAATATAAAAAAAAATGGATAAAGTGGCATAAGGCACATGGCAGATAGTGCAAATCAGTGAAATAAACAAACAAACAAACAGTGCAGAATATAAATGGTGTAGTGCAAAGAGCTTATCAAGACTATTTAAAGTGACAAGGAGCAGTCTTTTTTATTCAGACTGTCAGAAGAGGTAGTTGAATGAATGAGGTCAGTCCAATGCTGTACAAGTGACCGGTGCTTGTCTCAGTGTGAGTGTGAGTGTGAGTGTGTGTGTGTGAGTGTGTGTGAGTTCATAGGACAAGGACGGGAGGGAGTTCAGCTTCCTGACAGCTGGTGGATGAAGCTGTCTTTCAGTCTGTTTGTCCTGGCTTGGAGACTCCTCATTCCTCCCTGATGGTAGCAATGAAGAAGTTGTGTGTCGGGTGGGTGGGATCACCTGCAATGCTGAGGGCTTTGCGGGTGAGACGGGTGTTGTAAATGTCCTGGAGGGAGGGGAGAGAGACACCAACGATCTTCTCAGCTGCTCTCACTATCCGTTGAAGGGACTTGCGGCAGGACGCGTTGCAGGCGCCATACCACACAGTGATGCAGCTAGTCAGAATGCTCTCGATGGTGCCTCTGTAGAAGGTGCACATGATGGGGGCCGGGGCTCTGAATCCTAAGATATAACAACCCTATTTGATAAATGTGACCCTGGACCACAAAACCAGTCATAAGGGTCAATTGAGAGTTATACATCATCTGAAAGCTGAATAAATAAGCTTTCCACTGATGTATGGTTTGTTAGAATAGGACAATATTTAGCTGGGATACAACTATTTGAAAATCTGGAATCTAGTGCAAAAACATCTAAATATTGAGAAAATCACCTTTAAAGTTGTCCAAATGAAGTTTAATACATATTACTAATCAAAAATTAAGTTTTGATATATTTACGGAAGGTAATTTACAAAATATATTCATGGAACATGATCTTTATTTAATATCCTAATGATTTTTGGCTTAAAAGAAAAATCGACCATTTTGACCCATACAATGTATTGTTGGCTATTGCTACAAATATACCCGTGCTACTTATGTCTGGTTTTGTGGTCCAGGGTCACAAATATAATATTTAAATGGTCTATAATTAATTGATTCAAACAATTGCGCTGTCTGTGTCATAAAAAATAATGATTGCAGTTAATGTAATACATAATAGTAGTAAGTGGGGAGGTTAGTTATACAATTTCAGAATTTTAAGTAACGTTGCATTAAATTATTATTATTATTTTATTAATTAATTAATTTATTTGTTTATTTTGCAGTTTTCTTTTGGGTCTTACTGCACGATTGAACAATTTCGCCTGTGTAATTTTACACCAGTTACAATTGTGACAAATAGCAATAGTAAAACAAATACGTTCACTTAACTAAAAAATAAACGTCAGTCCAAAAAATATAGGTGAAATACAGCTATTTACATTACTTAAAGGGACTGACAAACTGATATAATTCACTCTAATCGCGTGGGGAAAAAAAGATGCAAAGAAAGTAAACGATGACTTTGGTTGTGATTTTTTTTTTACAGCGATGTGAATACTGATTGTCTTAGGCCCTATATATTCATAAATGTTATCTACATTTCTAGTGAACTGTCCCTTTAACTGTAAAATCCTTTCATACACTCCCACGCAGCAGGCGGCAGTAGTCCTCCAGCTTTTGCTATCATACCTTTCATATTAAATATGCGGCTCCTCATCGGTACACTGAAACAGCTCATGTACTGGTGTGTGGCGGTATAACACACTGAACGCAGCCCACTTTGACTAAGCAACTCATCCATCTTTGGATGTGCTTCGATGTGGAGTCCCTGACGCCGACTGTAAGCAGAGACTGAAATCTCCCATCGGAGCACAGGAACTGTTACAGCACACGGGACACTGGTCCCGATGGCCAAGAACACGCTGTCTTCGCGCTTCAGAAAGGTGGACATTGATGAATTCGACGAGAATAAATTCGTGGATGATCACGACGAGCCTGCCGACCAGCAAGGACCTGATGCGGTGGAAGTCGACAACCTTATCAGGCAATATCCTTTAATGTGAGCGCAACGTTATTAGGGATTGAGACATGAGAGCGCGCGCCTCTGTACAGTAACTTACTAGGGCACGATGACGTGATGATCGTGAGGCTTTGTTTACAATATTTTAACAGCGCGTTGGTTTGTGTTTCTTTAAGCTGCAGCGATACTTTGGTGTAGTTTTATAAGTTGCTATAAAATGTATCATGGTTAGCACAAAGATTTATCATAATCAGAATCAGCTTTATTCGCCAAGTGTGCGCAAACACACGAGGAATTTGTTGTGGTTTTTAAGAAGGTCTTGGTACATACATACATACATACTACATATCTGACATGAGAACAGAAACATTTAAATAAGACTTAACAATAAATAATGTGTATGAATCTGGAACATAAATTTACTCTAGATAAAGCTGTATAGAAAATATACATATGTATTTACATAGTACTTGAGAGAGAGGCAATAATTAGAGATGGAGAATGAATTACAGGCATGCATTACAGAACACAGGTAATAATTTCTGTGTTAGCTGTTTAGGCTAGAGATTGCATGTGGGGAAAAAACTGTTTTTATGCCTAGATGTTCTGATTGATCGAAGGGAGAAGTGCAAACAGGTTGTTTCCCAAACGTTGCAAGTCTAAAAAAAGTTATTGAAAGTGTGTTTTATTCTTGGTCACAACTGTAAATGCTGAAATTGCTTAATAAGACCCAAGAGAACTTTGCAATCAATACTCTGTGAGGGGAATAATTTAATATGAGTACTTTGAAATCTAACATTTCATCAGGTGAATCAATAAGTTACTTATTCAAAATGGGATATGTCCTTGTGGTCACAAATGTGACATGTTTATGATTCCTTTGATTATGATTTTTATGAGACTGAGCGATATTACACAGTTTGACTTATGACATTTGAAATGTTTTTTATGGTGCTTTAAGACAGAAATGATCTTTTATAGAGGTAAACTGGAATTAAACCGCTTGGGACATGTGACTGTTTACAACAGTCATGTAAAAATGAAATCAAGACAGTCTGTTCTTTCATTTACAGTTGACAACTCTGCATGAAATACATCAGAAATAGTTTTTAGACCATTCAAATTCAAAATACATTTTCATCACATTTGTAACCACTGAGATTAAAAGGGCTCATTTGCATCCAACACCTGATGGAAAAAAAAAGAAATGTCAGATCTGTAAACACTTGTTGTTCCAGCAGTTTGTGTTTTTAGGAGCAGTGAAAGTATTTCTTCTTATTTGAAGTGACGTGCTTAAAAATGTAATTAAGCTTTGACAGGATTTCAACTTTTATTTTGTATAATATAATGTACTCTTTCCTCAAGAGCGTTTTGCTGTCTTGTTGAGAACAAGAGCACTGTGACATTCCAGATACATCATTCCGTCACAGTTTTCCAATTAGGTTAGACTGTGTTTATCATAATAGGCTTTCGAAGCAAACAGTCATCTACATTGTCTCACAGTAATAAACCTGTTGTGGGAGTTGTGAATCCACACGCTATTGTCACGTTGCCATTCTCGTTTCCTTGTACAGTATAGGCTGAGGTGCACAATGGTGTGATTGTCTCTGTGATCTTTCTATTTGTTTATGATCTCCATGGTGCAGGTTATGCTCACTGGTGAAATATGCCTGAATGCACACTCCTCTAGTTTTGGATGAAGAGTTGTCATCATTCTGCTGTGTAAAGGGTTGGGATTTGGCCCTGGCAGGATGTGAAATAAAATATTTGACTTCCATATCTGAGGCCAGTCACCTCAGGGCTTTCTACCCCAATTGTGCCCAGAGACCTCTGATTTGCATCAGGCTTCCTCTTCCTCTCTCTGCTCTACCATAGTACCTGGTTTAGTAAGTTCCTGTAGATGGTATCTGATGGACCAGCTGTAGCTAGTGAGACCAAATATTTTTTTTGCAAAGTTCACTCTCACATAGGGGATTCCCTTTAACCATTTTACTGTACAGTTGAGTGTCCTTTATCCTTTAATATGTGACCCTCAGGTTAGATGTGCAGCTTTTGAGTGTGATGGTCTGTCCAGCTGTGGCAGGCATCAGCATTTGACTTGTTTAGCAGTACTTCTGTGCAGTGGGGCAGAATACAAAGAGCTTGATCTTGCTGAACCGCAATGTGTTATTATAGAACACTGAGCTGCACTTTGAAAAACAAGAGGTCCCACAGGAGCCTTACTTGTTCCCTGTAGAGTTTGTTGATGTTTTAAATGAATCCCTGGCAATACATGCTTTTACCGCATTCATGATATAGGGATAAATGTTCACTTTTTAATAATAATATTTATACATTTATATTCTCTCTCTCTCTTTCTTTATATAGTGCATATAATATTATGCACTATATATCTTATTATTATATAAATTATATAGCAGCCATTACTCAAATCACTCTAGTGTGATCCTTTAGAAATCATTTTCAAAATGCTGATTTGATGCTCAAGAAACATTTCTTATCAGTGTTGAAAATAGTTGCATAATACTAGCTGTGCTGCTTAATATTTTTGTGGAAACCATGATATTTTTGTCAGGATTCTTTGATGAATAAAAAGTTCAAAAGAACAGCATTTATTTGAAATAGAAACTTTTTGTTTATTTATAATACATTACACATGTCTTTACTATCACTTTTTATAAATTTAATGCATCCTTTCTGAATAAAGGTGATCATTTCTTTAAAAAAAATCTTAATGTGTACATATGTATATGGATATATGTGTATATATATCCGCTCTGTATAAATTCCCCAGAGTAGAAAGTTCATTGGACCTTTTTCAGTTATCATTTATACTCCTTTGAGGTTGGTTATTTTGAGAAGTGTCTGTCATCAAGTGGTAATGTAAATGTAAGGGATTTTCTGACAACTTAGTTCAAATACCGCAACATCTTCATTCATACTGCAACTCAAATCCAGAAGTTCTATATTACAGTGTAAAATTCATTGTTGGATATGTTATCCCAAACTTAAGTGGAATGTCCTCAGCACAGCATGAGAAAAGGACATCTGGGGACAAGAAGTTTTTTTCTGGAACACTAGGACGCTTTGAAGTCGAGTGTCTTGAGACTCAGAGTTTTCTCTGTTTTGCTTCTATGTTGAGGTCTTCTATTTTTAATATTGAGGTCACAGCGCCTAAAATTTGAATACTTGGATTAAAAATTGATATTAATGTCTCATCTAATTCAGAGGCTGAAATTAATCTAGTTGGGATAGCCACGTCTCTCTGTGTCATTCAGTGCATGTGACAGTTGTTGCAGAATGCAGTGGCAGGCAGCTGCAGCGCACCAAACAATCAATCATCCACGTTCCTGAGAGTTTAGTCCCATCTGAAAGATTCATTTGTTTTGAGAAATTCCTTCTTGGGCTTGAGTGTTTGTATATGTTTGAGGCAACTTTATCCGAAAAACTTCATTCCTCCTAGTGTCAGTTTATGCTAAATTTAAAGCTTCCTTTTCTGTACTGTAGGTATGGTAAGAGCTTGAGCTATTGTCTTCCTTAACCAGCTTTAATGCACAGGGGACATGATGGCAGCCCTTCATATTGCTCTTAGGAACCCTCCAATCAACAGCAGGAACCCAGCAATAAAGGTACAGACCGTTTTACTAAGAACTACATAAAGCATATGGGGCGCAGACTGGGTGATTGCATCTTTCCTGTCTTTCGTTCTCTCAGGAAAGAGCTCAGGCTGTGGTATTGAGGGTTCTGACATCATTTAAGAGCAGCGATATAGAGCCCGCTGTTAAATCTCTCGACAAGAATGGAGTTGATCTTCTCATGAAGTACATCTACAAAGGCTTTGAGAGACCCACAGAAAATAGCAGTGCCATATTGCTGCAGTGGCATGAAAAGGTAAACCCAAGCTATCAAGAGTGAGGTAAAAAGGGGCATTATTTTGTTTTACATCATCCATGGGATGCAAAACCATTTTTTCTTTTATAACAGGCATTTGCTGTTGGAGGAGTAGGCTCTATTGTTCGAGTTATGACAGCTAGGAAGACTGTATGACTACCTGACCGAACCTGGAGACAGTGGCGCTGTCACACCGAGCACACGAGGCAGGTTTGCCTGTTGTTTAAAGGAAAGAAGAAAAGACCATAATTTTGAATGCTTCTGTCTTGAAGAAAAAAAAACTATGAACTGTAAACTGTAGAGAAACACCGAAGCACTTGTTTCAAACTGAAAAAATTTTGCTTGTGTAAAAGTGAAGTAATGTGCATATGCCAATATAGCATAAATTGTTCTATGATATACTGGCATCAAAAAGATTTCAATCCGACATGGTTTTGAGTGGGAAGAAATGTACTGTGGAAGACAAAACAAACCCGGTGTATGTGCTATGAGTAACACAGTGAATACAGCATATTTAAGATCAGGTGAATGAGAGCAGCAAAAGTGAGCTCGTACATTTGAGGTTGTAATTGGATTTGAAGTGTTTTCTGTGCTAAAAGATTTAATTAATGTTTTATTTTATATTTTTAACTTTATTTCACATCTTTGGTCCCATACTCTTGTTTTGTTTTTGTGCAGAGATTTAATAATGGAACCAGTGATGTACACCAAAGGGGTAGACTGGGGATCATTGTAAAGTGCCTGCTACATAAAGTAAATGGATCTCCTTTATGTCTTCATCTGTGTTTGATTTACTTTTAATGCAGTATTTATGTAAAGTATGAACATGTTATTATTTATCTAACCGGCCCTATATTGAAATGATAATACCGTACCACATACGCGTCTACCCTGTTTGACATCTCTATCGGGATGGTGACTTACAGAAGCAGGAAGGGCAGGGTAATTAGGGTAATTAAGATAATACATATCAGGAAATTAAGATAAAGGGGTCTTTATATTATTCTGAAGGATGTGCTACTGATAACTTCTACCATGCCAAGACCAGTTCCTCTGAGATATCATGGAAGGAACAGAGTGCTGTAATCTCACTGCTGGGCCCAGGAGCTGTATATATAAATGGCTAATGTTTTCCACATAGTCTATATATTTATATGGACTGAATCTAATATTTAATCCAGGGAATTTGAGTATGTGAGGAGTTTTACAATCCAGGCTTAATTAGAGATGCACTGATACAAAATAAATCTGGTTGATGATTATTTGATTATGGCTGATAAATGGTCTATACTATGGAAGCCTGTTTCCGCCACCGAATAAAACATAAAAAAAGGTAATGGTGACTTTCTCTCTCACAATTATGACTATTTTCTCGCAATTGCAAGTTTACATCTCGCAATTCTAACTATTTTCTCAGAATTGTGTCACATAAACTCACAATTCTGACTTTTTTTCTATAATCTATAAACTCACAATTGTGAGAGTTTTAAAGTCAGAATTGCAGGATATAAACTTATAATTGTGAGAAATAAAGTCAGAATTGAGACTGACTTAATTCTGACTTGAACTCGCAATTGCAAGTTTATATCACACAATTCTAACTTAATTTCTCAGAATTGCGAGTTTATATCTCACATTTCTGACTTAATTTTTCACAACTTGCAAGTTTGTATTTGGCAAAAAAGTCAGAATTGCAAGATAAGTCCCAATTACCTTTTTTATTTTTTTATTCAGTGGCAGAAACAGGCTTCCATACTATACAGTATTAACAGTATACAGTATTAACCCTAATCTAAATAAAATACTAAAAACTAAAATCAATCATTTAAATGCTATAAGCATTGCAACACTATAATGAATATTGGATTTAAAAATGAATTCTGAAATTTGATAAAGATTGCATTTCACAGCGTTTTTAAATGTTACAGTAAATGAGCGTTAGATGATGGCAAAGATGATCTAATGAACATAACACAAATGTCCAATACTAAATGACACTAATAGATGGAAATATATTTTAAATATCTAAAATATCATGCAACCCCAATCTTAATCATTTCTGTATCAGTTATAGTGCTATTAGTACATGAAACGGATGAAGGAACACCACAAATTAAACAAAACATTCATAAACTTTTTAATGTTCTTAAATAGCATTCTTAAAAACAAAAAGCTTGCATGTTTGGTATCATCACATTTTTTCTGTATTCTTTTTTTTTTCTGCATTTAACAACAAACATCAAATATAATTTGGCAACAGATAAGACAAAACAGTTTAGCGATTAAAAACACATGACAATTGGACAATGCAAGTATGTTCAACTAGCAACTCTAGAACCCCTTAACTTATAAAGAAAGAGTATTCTGACCATTACATCATTTTTGAAAATGTTCCCTCCCACAACAGTAGGAACTGGTAGAAATCACCCGCACTACACCTTAGATCTGGCCCCGTGTTTACAATAGAAAACAAATGCAGTTGATTTTCTTTCTGTTCCTTCCAATCATGGCCACTAATGCATTTACAGGTTGCATTTAAATGGAGCAGGGGGCATCAACATTTAACAGATTAGCTAATTAACATGCATCTACTACAGAAATTTGGGCAATTGGTAAGAAAAGCTTTGTTAAAATGATTTTAAAAAGGGTATTGCATTTTCCCCTAAATTTTAGGTTGGTAGGGTTCTGTTGTGGTACATTTCACGTTTTCAAGTGCTTAGAGGCTGTATTCACCCCTGTGCTCTCAGCTAAATGATGCGGTGTGAATACAGCACTATACTGGGACAGTCCCAGCAAGGTTCCTGGAAAGTTATACACACAAATACTAATACACACAAAGTTATACACACATAATAATAGTTAAATAAGGCAAAAACATTTGACAGTCCACCAGTCAAGGTCAGACAACTAGACAGAGAGGAAACAGTGACATCCACCATCTGTTTCCCTCTTCATCTCCATCCAGCCCTTCTCCTTTTGGCAAACTAAAACACAATAAAAAAAAGCTAGGCCGTAAAACTAATTTGTGCCTGCGAGAGCACAGACAACTCTGTTGTCTGCTTAATTTGGGCAGTGGATATTCCATGGGAAGGTTAATTGTGTTTGGCAGTGATTTGTTCGTTAGCAAACTTTTCTCTTTTCATTTAAGAGGATTATTTTTAAAAAAAAGATGCGAGTGGAATCAGCTACGTGCAAAAATATCAAATAGAGACAGAGAGATGACAGGGTACTAGAATCGTATGGGACATTGTGCTCTCCACATGCAAGAATCTTTTGGTCCCATTCGAATGGCCACGATCAACCCTGCAGTTTGGGGGGGAAAGTCGGTAAACGTTGAAATATCAGTCACCATGTGTGGCGTTTTCTAACAAAGATCACAAACGGAGAAAATGATCAGCTATTTGCCAAGCGTTACATAACGGAATGATCAGACATGCCTCTAGCCAACAGCACAATAAATAACATCGGAATCAAACTTAAATAGTGAAAGTAAAGTGCAAGGCTATTATTGTAACCATTTTCATCGTAATTATCATCATCATGACGTAATGAAACAAACGAAACACCGAACACATCACTTCTTATTAGACCGACGCAGTGCACTTGTCCTTGAGACAGATGGGGTTGTGAAAGAGGGACGCTCTTATGCCATGATCCTTGGAATGTCAGCTGACTGCACTCTTGTGAAGCAGCGGGAGGGTGCGCATTTGAGACAGTGGCATGGTCCATTCACAGATTAGACAAAAGAACACTGCCCCTGTCACATGCAGAGGGTCATCTTTTCACAGATCTGCCACGACGAACAACCCAGACAGACACACTTCTCTGCATCACATTGACTTCTTATAGAACTATACATATATTTATATATAGATATATACACAAATTTGTACTTGTATACAGGAGTACGCCTGTACGTCTCTGTGACACTATAAAAGAGAACTCTGTTGGCTATTGGTGTCCACTGCACACATGGAATAAGACATTAGGTTATTACATCAGCTATGCAAGTATGGGCTTACCACACTAGTACCGAGGCATGCTAAAAGAATCAACGCTCAATAAAAATGGAGATTCTGGTGTCCATGTAGCGTTAATAAATTAGCTGATGACCGAAATAACCCAAAAGAGGCACAGCACGGTGGGCCTCCTTCGAAAGACCAGGCGAAAGTCTGTGGAATTTGTGTGAAGATGGAAAAACGAACACATTTTAATGAACGAAAACAAACAAAAAGGCCAAGATGGAGCAAAGAAATGCAAACATGCAACACGCTCCCTATGGAAAAATGTTGTGTAAACGTTGCAGAGGCAAAGAGTTGAGAAGGAAAACAAACTTCCTTCTCCAAAATGTGTTTTGCCAAAGCCGTAGGCTCATCTTTTTGGAAGAATCTCCCTGGAATTACACCGATTCATTTAAAAAATGTTTCCAAGTCTCCTTTCTTCTTGTGCTCTCTTATCACCTTCAGAAACGGCGGTAGCTGCCCTCAACAGGTCTGAACGCCCGTGTGCCTGCGCTCATACACTCATACGATACATGCATGTAGTAAATTTTCCTGTATGTTGGGAGCAACTCTTTCGCATCTGGATGTGTGTAGCTCCTTAAAATCTAAAAATACATGTGAACTCGACAAATTTTAAATATCTGCCCACAAAGATGAGATATTTTGTCTTGAATAGTTATTAAACTACTGTAATCTAGATCTAATGAGATTAGGTTAAACAACTACCTTATTCAGAAGAACCTACCTACAACTTGTGTTTGTGTGTGTATGGGCATGAGCGTGTGTGCACGTGTGTCTGCAGGTTGGCATGGTGCCACCATGTGGTCAATAGTTATCCAACATGCCATCAGAGAAGAGGTTTTGCACTTCCAACATGGCCGCCAGCTCCAGCACATGTTTCTGTAGAAGGCTGCTCTCCACCATCTCCTGTTTGGGCAGCGGGGGGTACGATTCTGGAAAACTCCTTGCTTCCTGTAACAAGCACACAGAAACATTCTCATCCAGCTGCTCTGTGACAATATCTTGTAAATTTGCATGCAGTTGTCAGTCGGTGGTCCTCAAACTGTGAAGTATGTAGTGCCACCAGGAGGTATACAACGTGACTAAGTAAAGTCACAATACTACAAAATAAAATGTAGATTTTAATTAAATGATCGTTTTTCAGTGTATTATATCTAATTCTAAGTTTAATACAGTTTAGAAATAGATACAGCTTTGTATGTCTAATACTCCACCAGATGCCTGGTTGTGGGATACAAACATTTTTTTTAGTTTAGTATTATCTTTATGCTATTACAGTATTTATTAATACCTTATAGGGATAGTTCACCAAAAAATGAAAATTCTGTCATTAATTACTCACCCTCATGTCGTTCCACACCCGTAAGACCTTTGTTAATCTTTGGAACACAAAGTGGTTCCGCAGTGGTTCAACTGTAATTTTACAAAGCTATGAGAATACTTTTTGTGCGCACAACACACAAAAAAACAAAAATAACGACTTATTCAATAATTCGTCTCCTCCATGTCACCCTGGCGCCATTTTGGAGAGTATCACATACGTAAACACTTTACACTTTGATCTGAACTATTTGATCTGAACTAACTAAACTATTCTCGTAGCTTCGTAAAATTACGGGTGAACCACTGATGTCACATGGACTATTTTAACGATGTCCTTACTACGTTTCTGGACCTTGATCGTGTTAGGATCCTTGCTGTCTATTTGAGGGACAGAGAGCTCTCAGAATTCATCAAAAATATCTTAATTTGTGTTCTGAAGATCAACGAAGGTCTTACGGGTTTGGAACGACATGAGGGTGAGGAATTAATGACAGAATTTAAATTTTTGGCTGAACTCTCTTTATAGTCAAGGCAACATTTTACATTTTTAAGTTGTTTTAAGTTTCTCATCTAATATTTATATTTAATTTTATTTTAGCTTCATTAATGAAAACATTGTATAAATAGTTGCAGATTTAGATAACACTAAATACACTGAGTACAAATGGCTGTTGATCAATGTAATTGCGCCACCATCTTGTGTCCACACATAAAAAAAATAAGGCAGCAAGAAAAAAGGGATGATTGATATAAAAAGCAAGATATTATTCAATTGGATCTCAGTAGAAGTCGATTTCCTGATGGCGAAAAATAATGGATTTAGAGCTCAATTTTGAGAATAGCAGCCAACAAATAAATGGAATCAGTCTGTTTCCGAGAACTTTTAAAGGGGACCTATTATGCCCCTTTTTACAAGATGTGAAATAAGTCTCTGATGTCCCCAGAGCGTTATCTCTGTTTTACCCCTCAAAATACCCCTCATCCCCTATAGCTTGTTAAAATTGCCGTTCACTTGAGAGTTAGGGCTATGAGCCCAAATGCGCTCGTTTTGAGTATGTTGCTTTAATGCAAATGAGCTGGTGCTCCTGGAGAAGAGGGCGGAGCTTCAAGAGGGAAGTGGTAGATACCCCTTTGCAAATAAACATTCCACGATTAGTACAAGCCTGTTATCTTTACAGAAAACATACTCCGTTTCAAAGTCAGTCATCTGATTATACTGTGCAAATAAATTCACTTTTATGAATTACACCGACGGGGAGCACGGCGGGATACAAATAACAACATAGGCGGCCAGCTATCATTTATAAGTCCTACTTCTAATTATGAGCTCGACAACTTCAAGCGATCCTCATTGCTTTCATAATGTACAAACCCGATTCCAAAAAAGTTCGGCTTAAATAATTGATTTAAAAACAGAATGCAATGACGACAGTTTCAAATTTCAATATTTTATGCTCAGAATACACAGTCCTGTACATAGATACATATTTGCAACCATGTTCTTAACTTGAAAAATGTATCATTTTAAGGGAAAAATCGCTAGTTGATTGTTAAATTTCATGCATCAACACATCGCAAAAACAGTTGGGACAAGGCCATGTTTAAAACCACTGTGTGGCATCGACCCTCTTCTTTTTATAACAGTCACACGTCTGGGGACTGAGGAGACAAGTTGCTCAAGTTTAGGAATAGGAATGTTGTCCCATTCTTGTCTAATACAGGCTTCTAGTTGCTCAACTGTCTTAGGTCTTCTTTGTCGCATCTTCCTCTTTATGATGCGCCAAATGTTTTCTATGGGTGAAAGATCTGGACTGCAGGCTGGCCATTTCAGTACCCGGATCCTTTTTCTACGCTAGCCATGATGTTGTAATTGATGCACGTAACCGTAACCAAGTGGTGTCTGGCATTGTCATGTTGGAAAATGCAAGGTCTTCCCTGAAAGAGACGACGTCTGGATGGGAGCATATGTTGTTCTAGAACTTGGATATACCTTTCAGCATTGATGGTGCCTTTCCAGATGTGTAAGCTGCCCATGCCACACGCACTCATGCAACCCCATACCATCAGAGATGCAGGCTTCTGAACTGAGCGCTGATAAGACAGAGAAATTGGGATTCGTCCTAAGTCCTCTGATTAGTCCGGATGACATGAGCGTATATGTGATGTTTTAGCTTCAAATTTTTATACGTCTGACCACAGATCATTTTCCACTTTGCCATAGTCCATTGTTAAATGAGCCTTGGCCCAGAGAAAACGCCTTTTATCATGTTTAGATATGGCTTCTTTTTTGACCTATAGAGCCAAAATGCGCTGTTTTCTGAGTATGTCCTGCCCATGTTAATGCAAATGATGCAGTGCCGTGCTAAGGGCCCGAGAGATCACAGGCATCCAGTATGGTTTTCGGAGCTTCAAGAGCTCAAGCTCCGCTTTGGATTAGCAGTGCTAGCCTTTGCAAATAAACATATTGCCACGATTTTTCGCCGCAGTACAAGGTGATCCTGTTCCCATCTTTACAGAGAACACTACTCCGTTTCAGAAGTCAGTCATCTGATTTATACCCAATCATGTTGCCAATTGACCTAATAAGTTGCAAATTGGTCCTCCACTGTTTATGACATTTACACTTTTCGACGGGGATTGCTACGTCCCAACTTTTTTGGGATAGCATGAAATAAAATGAGCCAATATTTGGCATGACATTTCAAAATGTCTCATGCTATCACAAACTTTATAAGTTATCTATATTCTATTGTGATAAAATATAAGTGAGCTCGACAACTTCAAGCGATCGACTCACATTGCTTTCATATGTACATTTTAACTACCACATTCCTATTTAAGATCATTCTGGCAGCACTTGAAGGCAGCATCAGTGAAAGCAGGCAGAGACAATGATAGCTTTAGCAATTAGCCTTACAAAGTGCCAAGAAGCTCTTTCAGAAAGGCAATTTGGAAAACAAACACGTGATACTTGCGTTGGTATTGATTCCTAAACATTTAGTGGACTTTACCGATTTTTTCCTGTGATATTTCCTTTGAAAATGAAATTAGGGTGACCATACATCCTATTTTTCCCGGACATGTCCTCTTGTTGGACCTACAAAAATGCGTCCGGCCGGGATTTCTTAATCGCCTAAAATGTCCGGGATTCGGCTGTTTTCTTAATCCCGCTCCCGCTGAATTTCTGACCATTGCCGCCTGCTCCCGCAACAAGTGTTTCGCTCCCGCGATTTTCGTGTCCACTCCTTTAAACATTCTAATATTGTATATAATTTTAGCGCATCAGGGAGCCGCTGTCTGTATGCGGTGTATTTAAATATTTTTGAATAATCGTTTGAGCTGTTTACTTTCACTTTCAATTTCGTGATCACACGCACTCTGTGTAAAGGGAGCACATCTTACAAGATCAGATATTTGTCAATGAGCTTAGGATCTGTTGAGCAGCAAATACTCAAGCATGGTCTTGTCAGTCATCTCTCCTTATTCTTGACCTGGCTGAGATCAGTCAAATCTGACTCCTGCAGCTCTTGTTGGTGCAGGGTTGCCAAGTCCGCATGTTTTCCAAAGAATTGGGCTTCTTTTAAACTGTTGCCATGGGTTGATTTTCCCAAGTGGGTTAAAGGTTTGAAATATTGCATAAATTACATTTGACTGAAATGCTTGTATTGAAACATTTTGCATTCTACCTATGATAAAACTTTCATGGACTTTTACATTACATGTTCCCACCTGGTGGAATGACCTGCCCAACTCAATCCAAGCAGCGGAGTCCTTAATATTTTCAAGAAACGGCTGAAAACACATCTCTTTCATCTTCATTTGACCCTCCAACTCTAGCACTCTCTATTCTAATGCTAATTCTAATTTTATCTGCTTTTTTTTTATTTGAAAAACTTGACCCTCTAACATTTGCACCCTCTATTCTATTTCTATTCTAACTACTTGTTTTATTTATAAAGAAAAAAACACTAGCATTCTCTATCCTTTCTACTTATTTTCTTTTTATTTATTATAAATAATGAGCTTCTATCACTAGCATTATCTATTATTTTTCTGTTCTATTGACTTGTTTTATTTTTATTTAAAAATAACCCTCTAATAATAGCATCCCCTATTCTATCTACTTGTTTTCTTTTTATTTATTATAAAAACAAAATAAGCAAAAAAAAAAAAAAACTTGCTATGTACTGTTAGTTGAAGCCCCTCCCATGTCCCCGCCCACGAACCCCGCCCCCTACTGTCCTCTTTTTGGAAAAATAAAAATATGGTCACCCTAGAATTAAATTTAACCACAGTGTCCTCGGCTCAGATGGGGGGAGATTATGGAGACTCCTATGTTCATTAGTGCATCCCAAAACACAGCACATGTAAAGCCTCTTTGGTGCTGACAGTGTATATATCTCCAGTAATGGCGGAGGCGGACCGCAGCTTCTCACTCAGGGCTGTGTTTATGCTAATAGGGCAGAGAGCGTCACAAATGGGTGGGACTTTTTCCCCTCAGTGACGTGAACAGAGGGAGAATCTGAAACAGCTCGTTCTGAGAGACTGTTTATGATTTATTGATTTTATAAAAAAATGAGTGGGTGGATTTTTATATTATTATAGGCTGGTTGTTTTCACACACTGTGGCCACACAACTGTGTTCAAACACCTTATAAAAGTGATTTTTGCATAATAGGTCCCCTTTAAGAGCTGCATTAGCTCATATTCACAATTTTTTTTTTAAAATATTTATTAATTATTTACTAGTCATTTATTCTGGTTCATGAGATAAATATGACTATTATTTCACAGATCATTACTAATCACACTAATGTGTTTATTATATTAACATAAAATGTATTTATTCAGTTCAGTCTCACCTGGAAAAGCTTGTGTAATCGGAGTGTGGTGCAGCAGAACACGAAACGGATCATGATCAGACGCAGAAATTCATCGCCGTAAAATTGCAAAAAGGCCTGATCTGGAAGACAGTCAACAGGAAAATTATGAAATATCTGTCTGTTTCTTGGTCCAACATGTCACTGATATGTAAAAAATTTTAGCGTAAAAAAAATGGCACATATTGGCATTACCTATAGCTCGGGAACTCGTGATCATCTGGCCAATGTCAAGGAAAACCTTCCGTAGGAGTTCCTGGGCCTTTTCCCACAATCCATAGCGCATGCTGCTCAGTCCACACACAGACAGGAAGCCCATGAGGGGGTTGTAAAGGAAAAGAGTAAACACACTCCCACGCTGACACTGGTCTGTGAGTGAGTAAAGAAGAAAACAACAGTTTAAAAATACAATAGATACTCAGTATATAAATAACAGACAATCCTACTTCAAAGAAAAAAAAACAATAATTAAGCAAATACTAAAAATGTTTCCTGTCTCCTAACACAGTGCCTAAACAACAAAAAAGGAGACCTTGCATGCTCTTCGGATACACTGTCGGAGAAAGCAGGCAAACAAGTGGCTGGCCAAACAGATTGGAGAAATTCTGTAGAAAGACAAGAAGTAGTCAACAAGCTAGAGTTACATGAAAAAAATCAATTTTTAACAGTAAATTTGTTCTACTAGTACACAATGTGAATGTGTTATAAAATGTACACAAGGGGGCGCTCCATTACTGAACTATGCAGTCAAATAAAGAAAATCAGTTGAGGAGGGGGAAAAAAACAAAGGGTGATCCATCTATGAGTAAAAAAAAAAACTACAACTGTGTCCCTACTACAAGGTCTATTTCTGAAGTCAGATAGTCTTATTTATAGAGCAACCACATGGCTGCTCTTGAATAATAAATGGCCTCATGATGTCACGAAATGCTGCAATGACAGAAGAAATGTGAGAGTGTGACAAGGAAAGGGAGACGGAGAGTTGATGTCTCACCTTATAAGCTGTGCTGTTGGTTGAGTCGACAATGATAAACAGAGGTTTCCTGGTGAAGGGGAAAAGGTCTCCTGGGTGGAGACTGAAAAACACACGTTTGTGCATACATGCGTGTTAAAATAACACCTCAGTGTCTCAAACATGTAGTAAGCACGTTTTAGTTTCTAGCAGACTGGATGTCAATGAAGGCTCACCAGTGCATCTCCTTTTGTGCCTGGTTTCTCTTCTGCACCATCTCGCCGTTTACCACATCTCGATTAGTATTGGTCAGGACACCTCCAAAATCATAAGGTCCTGTACATAAAAGAAATGGTGATGTTAAATAATATCGATGGGACAGATTTGACTCCTCCTTTTTTGGATCACTCATCAAAATGATGCATCATGGGAGCCTAAAACTTTCTAGGTGGATCAACTTCTGTTTGCTCATTTACAACACTGCCATTAAAAAATTTGGGGTCAGAAAGATTTTAAAAACATTAAGAAAATGCTTTATTTAGCAAGGATGCATTAAACAAAAACGTTCTTTTGAACTTTCTATTCATCAAAGAAGACTTGTGATCAAAATCTACCGCTGTCAAATCTATTAATCGCGATTAATCACATCCAAAATAAAAGTTTGTGTTTACATAATATATTTATATGTACTGTGTGTGTGTGTGTGTGTGTGTGTGTGTGTGTGTGTGTCTATGTATGTATGTATGTATGTATATATGTCTTAAATATTTAAATAAATATATGTGTGTGTGTGTATACATATACACTGTACAGACACAAAACTTGAAAACACAATCTATTATTTTGGATGTGATTAAATCGCGATTAATCGATTTGACAGCACTAGATTTTGAACATGGCAGTAAGTTTGTTAGAAACATCATACATAATATTACACAAATTTTTGAATCCCCTAATTTGAATGGCTGAGCAGCTTCAGGAGTGCTTGTAATTAGTAGATATTTATGTAAATATAAAGAGAACAATATTCCAGATCATCCGGTGTCAGAACAACAGTGTGCTAAAACACCTCAGCGTACCTTCACTCTCTGAGCGTCCAGAAGGAAACACTCCAGTGGCAGAGAGATACACCAGCAGGACACTATTGGCTGGCAGTTCCTAGCAATAAAAGAATCAGTGAAAGAAAAGAAAACTTTCAGTGACTAGAACAGAAAAATGAATCCATTAAACCGGCTAATTAAATCAGAACATTCACAATGATACAAATGGTAAAGCAGAGTCACAGCAAGCTAATTATTAAGTTTAGTGGCACGCTAAGTGCTATGCAGCCAGAGCATCTCAGTAATGCTCTTAAGAGTAATAATACATCTCAAAATATAACAGGAGGTAGTATTCATCTTTCCAAATAGAGAAACACACACAGACCAGCTATTGACAGGAAATGGTTAAAAAAAAAAGCACATGCAAGGCTACACATTGCCTGTGGCAATTACTTGTCATTATTTATCTAAACAAATCATGAAGCAAGATGGAAGACAACCTAAAAATAGGGGTGTCTGAGAGTTAAAAATGAACTGCTACAAAAGCAAAAGCACACAAGTATCTGAGTCATGTGTGTGTGTGGGTTTTCCCTCACACTCTTGAGGTGCTACGCTACAGCAGAGCAAATAGTAACACGCTAACACCCCGTTAGCATGCCATGCTGCTACACGCACACTCACACATGAGGTGTCACTCGAGACAACAGAACCCAAACTAGCGCACAGGATAGACAACCAGAACGCAATAACTGAACAGAAAAACAGCAGTTTTATTTATCTTTACCCTTGACTCTTGAATTATAATGAGATCCTGAGGCTTTAAAAGCCCCATAAAATCATTTGATGAGCTGTGTTAGTGTGTTTCCTACTGAAACAGGTTTGGACAAGGAACATGGAAAGGCTCCTCCCTTTTTGAAATAACCAAAAGGATTTAGTCTAGCTGTAAGTTTTACATTTTAAAGGAACGAACATTCTCATTCTTGTGAGCATTTGTTCGGAGATAAATCTGTGTAGTACAAGCTATCTTTGGTGTGTTTTTGCTCAAGAGAAAGAGTAAATTTTAATTAGGTACACTGTTGTTCAAAAGTTCGGGTTGGAAAGATTTTTAAATCATTTTGAAAGAAGTCTCTTATGCTTACCAAGGCATTATTTGATCAAAAATACACTAAACAACAGTAATATTGTAAAATATTATTACCATTTGAAATAACTGTCTTCAATTTCTATACATTTTCAAATGTAATTTATTTCTGTGATGCTTTTTAGCAGTTGGTACTCCAGTCTTCAGTGTCACATGATGCTTCAGATATCAAATATGCTAATTTGGTGCTGAAGAAAGATTTCTTATCATCAATGTTAAAAACAATAGTGCTGCTTTTTTTGTGGAAACAAATTTCAAAAGAACAGCCAATCAATAAATAAATAAACAAACAGTCTTTGCTGATCAATTTAATGCATCCATGATGAATACAAGTAAGAATTTCTTTAAAAAAAAAAAAAAAAAAAATCTTGCTGACCCCAAACTTTTGAACGGTAGTCAATGTTTGCTAAAAGTAAAATTTGGCATTTAGGAGTATATTAGCTCAGAATATATGGAACATTTGATTTAAGCTCAAGGCCATTGCACACAGAGTACGAAATTTCTCATCCGAAATTTTCACACGTTAAAAAATAAATACGAGCTCACGTTGTGTCAATCACGTTAAAAAAAATTCGGATCAGGTTCGATTTTATGCGTTTTTGCATCCGTAGCAAGCATTTTGATAGGAAAGGATAACGAATGTGAAAAAAACGCATACGAAAACTTCAGACTCAGTGTGCAAGGACCTTTAATCATCGTGTCTGCTCTAAGGTCTTGATGCAATATAGAGTCAAATCAGGATGGAAATGACATGATGGATTGACAATAAATTGACAGGTGCTAAAAACTGCAATGACATCAGCCAAACCTTGAAGGAGGCAGACAGGAAATTGTAGAGCTGGCTGAAGGTTGGTTTGTAGAGGAGATATTTATGAGGGTTCTCTCTCTTGGCCGGCTTTTCATTGGGCTCCTATAATGAGAGCGATAAATGAGTGAGAGAGGAATAGACACTGAGAGCAGGCGGAGTGAGAAAGAACAGTGAGAGAGCCACTGAAGAAGGTGAAGTACTGAAATAGCGAGGGAGTAGGGGTGGAAATACTCAGAAACACTCAACATAGAGAGTGACAGGGAGAGTGTAAGAGTCTTCTCTTACAAGTGTCCCTGGCTTGGAGCTTTGTGTAGCCAGGTTCACCGGTTCCCTCTCAAGCGCTTGAAGCATACGAAACATATCGATGGTCAGCTCGCTAAACTTCACCTATAAACCAGATAAAATTCATCCATTACAAAAACCGGAGTACAATAACTCTTTAGTTATTATAACCTACATGACAAGTTTGAAGTGTCTAATCATTTACATAAGAAAGCACCGCTTGAATTTGACATATGTAACTTGTTCAGCCTGCTAGGTGTTTTGCTGTACTGTACTCCCACCTGATTGTTACAGTTGCCAACGATGAGCGCATCTGCCAAGGTGAGCTGGCCAACCACCATGCCCTGTTCAAGAGGGGGCACGCCTCCCTCCTGCAACCGATTGGATATGACCACCACAGTGTTGTCATCATTTAGGATCATAAGAGGATCCGCCTGTGTAGATAGAGAAATAGTACAAAAGAAAGACACAAATGTCAAGAAAACGTGAATATTTGTCATTAACAATTTTAGAAGTCTTACAGAGCATACTAAAGCTTTACTTTATGTAACTGTAAAGGTTGTCTAGAAAGATGCATTTATAATAACCTCTGAGATATTGTGCTTTTGAATGTGCACATTTGACTAATTGACACTTTTATTCAGCAAGGATTGATCAAAAGGGTAACACTTTATTTTAAGGTCCAATTCTTGCTATTAACAAACCAGTAACAAACTTTTGTCTCAATAAACTCCTAATTTGCTGCTTATTAATATAGTTAGTAAGGTAGTTGTTATGTTTAGGTATTGGGTAGGATTAGGAATGTAGAATATGGTCATGCAGCATATGTGATTTTTAAGTGCTAATAAACAGCCAATATGTTAATAATAGGCATGCTAATAAGCAACTAGTTAATAGTTAGAATTGGTCCCTATACTAAAGTGTTACAGCAAAGACATTTGTTACATAAGTTTTCTATTTTTTATAAATTATGTTCATTTGAACTTTCTTTTCATCAAAGAATCCTGAAAAGCAGCACAATTGCTGTCAATATTGATCACAATTTTAAATGCTAATAATATGTAACTTACTGTTGTAGCTGTATTTTTGAACAAATAAATGCAGCCTCTGTGAGCATAAGAGACTTCTTTCAAAAACATAAAAAACATACTGACCTCAAGCTTTTGAACAGTAGTGTAATTTATGTATTGGTGTATATTATTACAATGAAAAAAAAAACTAAATTATAACTTGCTCCACCTCTTGTGCTTCAGCCCCTCCCCCCAACCACCTGTCATATAGACCAATTTGGTGTTTGCAAACAGTGATGAAGTTTTTGTGGGCGGAGCCTATCTGGTGGCAGAAAATGACAGTTTTCAAGTGGTGGTTTATGGAAACCATGGAGTAAAAGAATAAAAAAGGTAAATTTGAGTTTATATATTTCAAAATTCTGACTTTATTCTCGCAATTCCGAGATTATATCACAATTCTGATAAGAAAAATCAACTCGTCATTCTCTCTTTTGAGTTTATATCCCACACTTCTGGCTTTTTTCCCCCCTCAGAATGGACAAACTCACTATTGTTGAGTTAAATCGTGTTATAAAGTCCGAAATACGAGATATAATGTTGCATTTGCGAGAAAAAAAGTCTCAAAAAAAAATTGTGAGACAAAATAGGTAACGTTAAATGTAAAATGTTATAGGTTTAAATAGTATTTCATGCTGTAACTGTAGAGCAAATATAATATGTTCCCTATGAACTGCATATGTGAATATTATGTAGACCAATTGTTTAAATCAAATTTATGCTTTAAAAGTAGAGTAATCATAGCAGGTTTCATTCATTAGTCTGTCCGTTTAAACGTCTGCGTTTAGCTTCAAATGGCGTTTTTGACGACAGTATTCTATAAAAATGATTTGCATTCCGATTCTGACATCCAAAGGCACAACAATACTTTTTATCCGCTGAAAAAGTTGTGAGAAAATACTTTATAAAATGTCTTTTTTAGGACTGAATACTGAATATTAAATGAACTATATGAATTTACTTTTAATCACAATTATTGTATAATGACATTCATAGTTTTTAATAGTAAAAAATACATTTCTGTTTTTTATTTTATATATTATTAGGTTTCTAACAATACTCTAACAGTAAGTAGAAAAAAACTATACAACTACATCCTATTTGTTTTTTTTATTTCAGCTGGCAAGTCATCACTTTATGGAAGTAATATGAGCTGTCAATGGTGTTTCACTGTGACTTTAATTGTACAATACTAAGCATTTTTATGCACTGCAAGAGACTTTAAAAAAATACAATCTCACCTCCACAAAAGCAGCAACTTCCTGCAGCACCAGGTTCCACTCTAACTGGTCCTCTGTGTTGAAGCGTTGGGTGTAGTCCTCAATCTCTTCAGACAGCTCCTGCAGAAAAATACACCACAGATGGTCTCAGACACACCCATATATACCCTGCTGTGTTTTTTTTTCTCATAAACAGTGCATTATTGGCAGTATAGGGATTAGGCCTTGATAAAACCAAATATAACATTAAAAAAACTACTAAATGTATGAGTCATTTTACTTAAATGGTACCAAAATTGATGAGGTATGAATTTTGTATTAATTCCAGCTGCATAAGTGGCCAAACAGACTGTCTCTGCTGACTGATCTTTTGGCAAGAACCTCTGTATATCTATAGTGAGCCATGGACTAAAAATGTGTAACTGGTCCATTTGGTCTGCTGTCCATGACTTACCTTGACCAACACTTTAACCAGGTCCATCTTGTTGAGCAACAGACAAACAACGATAAAGCGAGCATAATACCTCAGCTTTTTTACAACCAGCTCTGGCCTGCGCAAAGGACATGGGGCAAAATTAATGAACCAAAGACATACATAAATTTTGACATCTTTACTTTTGCTCATAAGTATATTACTTCAAAGAACATATTAAATAAAAAATTAAAAAGTATCAACTTTGCTCATCACAGTTCATTATACAGCAGCTTCTTTTCACCTGTCTTCTTTGTTGACTTGGTGGTAATATGATCGTTGACGAATGGCCGAATAAAAGGAAAAGGCTTCATTAAGGTAGCTTGTTTCTGAAGTGCGGAGGCTGAAGAAGATAAAAAAAATTATGCGTAAAGAAAATATCTAAAACACACCGTTTGAAACAAGCTGAATAAAGAGTTGTGTTACAAAAAAGCTCCTTACTAGTAATGGTAGTACAGCTGGCCAATTTTTGAGGCCACTTCACCTATCTGCCACCTCTTGAGACCATACCGGTTGTCCAGGACTTGTCTATTGTCCAGTAATGCAAAATCAAATAAGAAATCATCTGTCATTAATGTTGACATCATTGGTGCAGAGGAGCTATCAGAGGGAAGTTTGATCAAGCATGTTAAATCTTCAGTCTTACGTAGTTCTAAGCCAAAGAACCTGCTTTATTTTCGTGCTTTTGGTAAAAACAGACCTTTCCGTTTCAAAAATAGATCCATCTAGATGGCTGACCTGTGCTGCTGCTGAAACTTCCACAGCTTGGTGTATATGTCAAATGTTCGGCCAAAATAGGACTGCCACTGCTTGTGTCCATATTGAGGCAGATCCCTGCAGGAGTGTGAGAGAACAAACAAGAGACACACAGACAAATTCAGTTTAATAATGCATTCTCCCCATTCATTGGTACTACAGCATCAATTTATCAGTTTAGGAATTAAAGCCATTCAATTACGAGCAAAATCAAAAACAATTTCTAAGTGTTTGTGTTCATACAATCAGTATTTGGGATTGAAAACGGATTTACAAATAGGTGTGATTCCGGAATTATCCTGTTCATGACAACTTAAAGTCACAATGTAATTGAAGAAGTGACAGATCTTTATGTCCGTACTGTGACGTACATCTGAGTGAAACTCGGTTGTTAATTGGATGGAGGCAGATCGGCTGAATGTAAGCTGAGAGCTAATTGTAAGAAAGGGGTGAGGTTTAAGCAGACTTACTGATTGGAGATTAATAATAATATGCATTTAAATAATAGATGTGGTGAAATGTAATTTCAAGCAGACTTTAAAGGAGTGTCTCAAACAAGGACAATTTGAACAAATAACTGAAAACAAGACCCTCATGATAGCTGAATAACCATAATGACAATATTTTACAGCTGAAATTGTATTCAATTCATAATTAAGGAACTCTGCAACCCTAATACGGTTATTTTCTTGTTTATTATGGTGAACAGCTTTGAAACAATCTGTATTTTATAAAGTGCTATACAAATAAATTTGACTTGACAGTCTTAAAGGGATAGTTCACCCAAAAATGGAAATTCTGTCATTACTTACCCTCATGTTGTTCCAAACCCGCAAGACCTTTGTTCATCTTCGGAACACAAATGAAGATCTTTTTGATGAAATCCGAGAGCTTTCTGACCCTCCATTGACAGCAACGCAACTACCACGTTCAAGGTCCAGAAAGATAGTAAGTACATCGTTAAAAATACTATCATGAATGCACATTGCAGTCTGACACGGAAGAGAAGAAATTATAGACTAAAGTCGTTATTTTTGTTTTGTTCGCGCACAAAAAAATATTCCTGTAGCTTCGTATAATTACGGTTGAACCACTGATGTCGCATGGACTATTTTAACAATGTGCTTACTACCTTTCTGGGCCTTGAACATGGTAGCACCCTTGCTGTCTATGCAGTGTCAGAAAGCTCTCCGATTTCATCAAAAATATCTTAATTTGTGTTCTGAAGATGAACGAAAGACCTTACGGGTTTGGAACGACATGAGGGTAAGTAATTAGTGACAGAATTTCCATTTTTGGGTGAACTATCACTTTACCACTAGAAAATCTTATCACATTTAATTTAATACAAATGTATGTAGTAGACAATCAAACAGAGACTTCTACAATAGAAAAAAAAAAAGAAGATATTTTGAAGAATTCTGGTAGCCAAACAGTTTTGGTGACCAATGACTTCCATTGTATAGCCAAAAAAAAATCATTTTTGGATGAACTATCCCTTGAAATGTTATCATTTACTTTTGTTCATTTATAACTGCATTGAAAATGAGACTATACGAGGTAAATGTTATTTACCCTATATTACCAGACTAATATGCAAATGAATTTGCTTTGTGAATATGATCAAGGTCCTGTGACTCACTGCCTTAATCACCAGTTTGTTTTAATAACTACAATATCAAGTTTGTGTTCAAACCAATCCCACAACCTTGATACCCGCATATCATTACATAAGCCATTTCTGCCCTTCTGCCTTGACACTCCTATCACAGGACGTCATGTGGACAACAGCAGATGAGCCTTCCAAATATACAAGTGGTCATGGCCGTCATGCACTTAATTAGCATCATCATAGCAATGATGTGAAGACATTGGTGGTGGGAGAGATCAAAAACAGAGCAATCAGAGAGAGTCAGAAAGTGCGAGTGGGTGAGAGTGTTTGGGCAGGGCTGTGGTGAGTCATAGTGCCGATGATGTGAAGGAATTTGATGAGCTATGGCAATCAGTTGGAGAAGTAGCTCTTTTGCCTCCTCTGCCTCTACTCGCTCTTTATTCCTTTCCCGTCCTTTTCCACCTGAACCCTCCCAAAACACCTCTAGGCCCTATTGTTATCATCAGAGGGTTGCTATGACAACAGAAGCAGGGACTGGGGAAGGAATACAGCAGGTAAATGCAAAAGCCCTCATTTACACACGCTCACACACGATTACAGTAGATGATGCATCTTTTATGAACCTGTAACGGGCCATGCAGGGAAAGGCGTGGGGACAAAAATGAACGTCAAAAAATAAATCATGTCCAGGCATAACCTTGAGTTGGCCAATACACAAAATGCATGCGCACACACACACCACGCAACACAACGAAACACCCGCGGCACAGACACACCTCCTTTCATTCATGCAGAATCGGCTGTAGCGTGAACACGCGCACATTTTATTTCTGCAGCTTTCATTGATAATGTGCATTCACACACACACACACACACACACTGTAAGGTTATAGAGATGGATTTGTGAGATTTACGGTTCACCCCGGTGCCCTTGTGGACTGCGAGAGACAAGGTCAGGAAGGAGATAGGTGCAATCATTAGGCAGGGCTTTAATTTCACTACATGCACCATTAATTTCCCATCCTCTCTGACAGTATTAATACCCACAAGACAGATTCACTGGAAGAGCACAGCCAGGGACAGACCTGTAAATTAGGGAAGGCAGGAAAGGAGGGAGCCAGGATGGGGTGTGTGCAGATGGGGTCAGATGTGGTGTAGTCGAGTAACATGGCAATATTATATATGCATACTGTATGGCTGAGGCTGTGTATACTCCAATTTTTTGATAATTGCGCTACTCTGGAATTTATTCTGGAACTGACATTAACAAAAAAGTTAGTTTAGGAAAGTCTAAACACCAAGTAATTCTATTGATGCTCATATTTATAAAAAATATATATAAAGATATTAGACATCTAAAATATTTTAATTTAAATATTTATTATACATTTTCTTATATACTTCTTATTCCTTGTATGTTTCTAAGAATATTATACTGAGAAATAATATAGATTGATTTTCTCTAAAAAAATAAAATAATTGAACATAGCTATGATGGCATACACATACAATACCGTTCAAAAGTCTGGGTTCAAAAGAAGTAAAAACAGCAATACTGTGAAATATTATTACGGTTTAAAATAATTTTCATTAAAAAACATTATATATTTTTTAAAATGTAATACATTCCTGTGATGCAAAGCTCATTTTTCAGCAGCCGTTCCTCCAGTATTCAGTGTACATGATGCTTCAGAAATCATTCTAATATGATAATTTGATGCTCAAGAAACATTTCTTATTATTATCCATTTTAAAGACAGTTTTGCTGCTTAATATTTTGTGGAAACAGTGATACATTTTTTCAGGATTCTTTGATGAATATTAAGTTTATATAAAATGGTATGAAACTGAAATAACATTTTAAATGTCTTCACTGTTACTTTTGATCAATTTAATGTGTTCTTGCTGAATAAAAATATTAAATTCTTTTAAAAAAGAAATTCTTACTAACTCTAAACATTTTAACTGTAGTGTATATGTGTTTGCTTTTTTTTTTTTTTTTTTAACTGTTACATGCTGATAAAGAATACTAATGTGAATATGAAAATGAAAATGTCACTATAAAAGCCACTATAAATGTCTCTACTGAGTCAAGCTTGTTTACTAAAGAGATACCAAAGAGGTAAAAGATAGCGAGCGCTATCAAGTAGTGGAAGTATTAGGTAAGGAAATGAGACCAATTAATAATAGCTGTTTCATTACTGAACTCTACAGGGTGTTGCTAAGCGTCAAATGCAGAAGTAGGCTACTGGTTAGACAGCCTAATTAGCATGGAGAAACAGGGCATGGGGGTGTGGCCTCATAACAAGCATCTAGTCCTGTATTTGTGTAGACAAGCTATCATTAAGGTATAAAACATAAATGTATATACATGCATATTTATATACGGTATATACAGAGCATCATATGCAATCCTTCATGCATAAATAATGAGGACTAAATTCATCTTAATGCTTGGACTAATGCTACAATACTAATGCTGAATAAAATCAGTGGAAGCATTTTTTTTTAGTATTAGTTGATTCTGTTTGGCAATGCGATACACAAACTAAAAATATCCCAAATGCAGGAGAGACATGTGTATCACTTATCAATTTCAGAGGGGTTTCAGATAAAATTTAGAAGCCTTAAAGGGATAGTTCACCCAAAAATGAAAATTCTGTCATCATTTACTCACCCTCAAGTAGTTCCAAACCTGTATGAATGTCTTTGTTCTGCTGAACACAAAGGAAGATATTCTGAAGAATGTGGGAAACAGAGCAGTTCTGGGGCACCATTGACTTCCATAGTATTTTTTTTTCCTACTATGGAAGTCAATGGTGCCCCAAAACAGCCTGGTTACAAACGTTCTTCAAAATATCTTCCTTTGTGTTCAGCACAACAAAGAAATGCATACAGGTTTGACACTACTTGAGGGTGAGTAAATGATGACAGAATTTTCATTTTTGGGTGAACTATCCCTTTAAGGCAAGGAAATATCTTTTTTTTCTGTGCTGTTGATTTGTGTTAATTTGGTGTGATTAATTATGAAAAAAATAATGAATGAATTTTAATGCACACTGCCCCGCCTAGACCTGTACGTCATCTTACACTGCATGCAGTTGCTGACAAACATGATGAAGAACAATGACTTGACGTGATGTAGCTTATGAATGCAGTTTTATTTACCTAATATTCAAGCTATGAAGGCAAAAAAAATGCCCCTGCATAGGTTTTTGTCTTATATTTATATCATAGTTTAACAATATCATAGAAGCAAGAGTGCTGTTTTTTCCCCCGATTTAGCTTATTTTTGCCAATTTTTGTTTGTTCCTGTTTTGCTACAGATGAGTTTAAGAAACAAATTTCCTTGATGCGCAAATAACCTACTGAATGAATATATGAATGTCAGAACATGTGGGTTAGTCTATGAAACAACCTCCTGGACTGTAGCGGTCTCAGTCGCTTATGCAATACAAATGTAACAAACACACACCCTGTACATGAGGACAGGACATGGAAACAGAGATAAGAGAGGAGGGAAGGAATACAGATTGTGAAGACCAGATGAAAAGAGAGAGAAAAAAGAATGGGGGAAGAAAGAGAGAGAAAGCTAAAAAAGAGAGAGATAGAGCCCACAGCTACTGACATACTTGTCCTATAAATAGTCTTAGCTAAAAATGACTGATTAACTCAAACGCAACCTACTGGCCACTGAGAAACGGTGATAAACACGGAGTGACGTGATTCATTTTTTAAGAGTGTGTAATGCAGAGACAAACGCTGGCAGATATGAGGGGGTGGAAGAGGAGCGCTGAAGATTCATTCAGATGTAAAACTGAGCTCACTTCACCCAGACACTGGAAAATATAAAGGGCTCTCAGCTCCCTACGGATGAACAGTCAAACATCAACACATGCATAAAGCACAGCACAGATGAGACATTAGAACCTGCTCATTTATAGATAAAGCACTGACTTTTTTTTAAAGGAATAGTTCATCCAAAATCAATATCCTGTCTATATATACTCACCCTCATGTTGAAAGTCAGTAAGGTCCAAACAACACTGAACCCCATTGACTTTCGCTGCATGGCCAAAAAGACATTAGATTCGCATTTTACATTAGAAATACAGTAATACTTGTTTGGAACAACATGAGGGTGACCAAATGATGACAATTTTCATTTTTGGGTAAATTACCTCTTTATATTTTCTCGATTCACCTAAATTTTGAGACTGAATTCTGTAGACCAGTACTGTGTGAACTGGGTTGGGGACAATCCTCCTTCACGTCTTAAAATACGAGCGCCATTCACGTTTTTGTTCATATGGGATTCCAGTAACTCAGAGTGATGGCAATATGAGCTTTATGTCAGCAAAAGGTTTTAGATTCTGTCGCTGGTTCTCCCATTAGTTTCGTGGTCTGAAAGCAACCCAAGCGATGTGCTCAATGCTGTCATAAATTTAAAAAGCATTTGAAGCTGCTGTCGGTTAATTAAGATTTGGCCGCCTCGACTAGACTTGGTTATTAAATAACGTTGTCTCAACTGTGATAAGACATTCCAGTGTTACGTAAGTCACCATATTTGTACTAACATTAGTCACTGTCACTATATGGTTAAAGGCATGATTTATGGGTATTGCGAGAATAGAAAACAAGCTTGACTTTGGTATTCAAATGAACTCCTCATGGGTCATACCCAAACACAAATGAATAAATGAACAAACAAAAAGACAAATAAAAGAAAGAAAGAATGCAAAAAAATTGAAGGCATTAAAACAACAGAAACAAATGAACAATTCATGAGCAAAAAAAAGAAGAAAGAAAATTAAAACAAAAGCAAGAATGAAGAAAGAACAAATACAGAAATACAACAAAACATGGGACAAACAAGTGAGCGAAAGAAAAGAATGAAAACAAAAAAGAAGAAAAACAAATTAACAAAAGAATGAACATTAAAAAAGAAAATTAAAGCAAAAGTATGAAAACAAAAACAACGAATGAACAAAAACCAACAAACAAGAAAATTTAAACAAAAGAAAGAAAGAAAGAAAGAAAGAAAGAAAGAAAGAAAGAAAGATTGAGCTGAGAGTAAGTGTACATAATGTCACTGCAGGATTGGACCCAGACAGCAATCTGGAAGGCATACAAGACCACAAATAAACAGCAAAATGCTCAGACGCTGAGAAGAGACTGACCTTAAGCCATTGAAAAGCTGTTTGGACTTGTCCAGGAGATAGCAGAAGTCAGTGACAGTTTTCCTCTCACAGAGAGGGATGTCATCCTCTGCCCCCACCCCTGTCATGGCAGCTGCTGCAAACAAAACAAAACAAAAAAGCGAATTCAAAACAGACTGTCGGCAGCGTTATGCAAAAGCGAGTCGTTAGCACAAGTACGCCGTTGAAGCAGTGGCGGAAGCAAGTTTTATGAATCACAGTTAAATGAGCACCACAGAAATCTGAACTGACATTTTGTGGGTATAAGAATCTGCATCAGTGACGTGGGCAGATGTTGAATCAGCTTGACGAAAACTGACTAATTCCACCTCCAAACCAACTGACACGCTCTGACGAATTTGCATCTGAGTTGAAACAAAAGTTTCACAGAAGTCTTTAAAATAATCCATTTATCAATCTATGGACCTCATGGAGATGAATAAACCAAGATATATTAAGCTGGAAGTCATTTTTATGTTTCGTTAGTCCAGTGTTTTCCAATCCTGGTCCTGGAGAACCCTCAACACTGCACAATGCTCAACAGCTCATCAGTAGACTCCAACACCTTAAATGTGTGTCAGATTAGAGAGACTTCAAAAATGTGCATTGTTGGGGGTTCTCCAGGACCAGGATTGAGAACCACTGCGTTAGTTGATTATCGTGGATATCACTGGAGACTTTATCTAAATGTAAACACACAACTGTAACATTTAGCTACAAAAAATACTGTTTACATCTCACACAATATATCTGTACCATATCAGCTATTGACCGTTATTAGATATTTTTCTTATATCTAATAAAGGTCAATAGCTGATATGGTACCGATAATTTATCTGTACCAGTTGATACTGGATATGTAATTGTTCACGCCCATTTCCTCTATTTAGATTACATTTGCATTTATCTTACACTCACTTAACACTGAGCCCTAACCAGCGATGCTGCAAGATGCCATTAAAAATAATATCTCTTCCATGTTACAAGGGATTTTTTCAATGATTTCTATTTCTGCAACATCACAGCTGACAGCTCAGATACTGATGGCATTTTGTATCATATTAAAATAATTTAATTTGAGTTTGTATATAATTATGCATGACTTTAATAGCCACAATGAAAGCAACAACTAATAGTTAACCTTAGCTCTTAAAAAAATAAAAGATACAATAGCGTTCATACTGGGACCTTCATGTAAACATGCATATTCAAAACACTGCAACAGCCACTGAGTGTGTATTTTAAATAATGTTAAAATCATTTAATTTAATGATTTAAATTGCAGAAAGAGTCTGTCCACACATTCTTCTGATTGGCTGTGATTGGTGATTGATTCTTGTAGTTGTGAATGCATCTGGAGTGAATAGAAAACAATTGTTTTGCTGGAATCTTATCACATTGTGTCTGGTTAGAACATGGTGTTAAGTTAATCTTTAAATGCTAATAATTTAATAACACTGTTAAATGTAATCTTAAACCTTAAAATTAATAGACATTTTTCTTACTATACATAAATTCCCTTATAGCATTTAAAATGATCTGAAGACCAAGAACGTATAAAAAGTAAGGTCAATTTTGATTTCATGCCGACTTTAAGTCTTCATTTTGTTTACATTCCACTATAAATAAATAAACGGCTAAAGGACAGAGGAGGTTCATGTCCTGCCAACTGCCTGCTACATATGCCATCACCCACTGATCTTTTCTGGCTGAAGAATAGGTTATCTCAAAGGCCTTTCCTGTTCAGAAACAAGCTCAAAGCTTAAATGGACTATAAAGACAGCATATAGTCTACTCTGTGCAGAAAGAAGAAGGTCAGCTCTTACAGGGGGCAATTAATCCATGTTTTCACATTAACCAACAAGAAAGATAGTAATTAACTTCTCTTTCCATTTGTGTATTTACACATTAAGTATTTTGTGTATATGGCTTAGCTTGTGTGTTTGTGTGAGACAATATGTGTCAACCAAACCAAACAACTGTGGTGTGGCAGGAGATAAAATCGTGTGGTGTAGATGTGTCATAGGGAGGACATGTGCACCTCTTCTGGCTACCCCAAGAGGAACTGGGCGCTGTGTGTGTGTATGTGTGCGTGTCTGAGGCCATGAATTGGGGGAAAAGAGAGCAAGGGACGTCAAAGCCACAGAGGAAAGTAAGAAAGCGGGAGTGTGACAAACACACGCCTAAGGCTGAATGTGCAGTGCTTACTGCTCGGATCAGATGTTAAATCGGACCAGCTGAGGACAGAATGGGGGAGAAATCCACACAAGAGGATGAACGTTAATAAATATCCATAATGCATATGAAAGGCATGAATTTAAGTAAGCTTTGTGAAAAAAACAACAACTAGAAGCTCAGGTGAGGTTCATTTATAAACTGTTAAGAAACTTGAATAGCCTTGACTCAATGTAGTCAAGAATTCAACTTTAACAATGATTTTGAATGAAGCATCATGGATGAAAAGCTCTAGCTCCACAGCTGTGAGAATAAATGGAAAATTGGTATGTTGAAGGCCTGTTCTCACCAATAGGAGCAAGTAATGTATGATGTATTGTGCTGACATTGGAAGCCACTGCAGGGAGAAACATCATTTATTGCCTGAAACTGGTGTACAATGTCAGCTTGTGTGTGTGTGTGTGTGTGTGTGTGTGTGTGTGTGTGTGTGTGTGCACGCATGCATGTGGTCAGACCCAGTGGGTAGTAAGACAAACATTCAGCTGTCAGTCCAAGGTGGCCTGAATGGAAAGACCTGAGCATGTCCATCACCCCTGCTCAGCCTCCAGATGGCTCACCATGGTCCATGTATGGACCGTTTCAGCCCACCTTAAAAATGCTGTCAACAGATTCAGAGAATATTTGGGGATATTTCACCAAAAGAAGAATGTCCCAATTTAAACAATTAATTAATTTATTTAGCACAGTAACAACCCCTTAATTATCTAAGGTTGGACAAAATACAAAAAATAAGGTTGGACAATATAGTGTAAACTCGATCAAATAAAGAACAACATTGCAATGGAAGGTAGCTCAAATTTGTAAAGCACCCATGTTGAGATGCTGAATTTAGTTTAGTGCACAAATGGGGGGGGAAGGCTGACTCTACCCAAATGGTCAAGGTTTAGCTTGTTACCAAAGCCCTGTTACCTCCTGCTGGTAACAACACCATCTGGTTCTAAAAAACACTGTGGCCTTTTAAAATCAGCAGTGTATTTTGAAAAAATAATGTTTCTTTTGTAGACATATGTGACCCTGGACTACAAAACCAGTCTTAAGTCGCTGGGGTATATTTGTAGCAATAGCCAAAAATATATTGTATGGGTCAAAATTATAATTTTTTCTTTTATGCCAAAAATCATTAGGACATTAAGTAAAGATCATGTTCCATGAATACATTTTGTAAATTTCCTACTGTCAATATATCAAAACTTAATTTTTGATTAGTACTGTGCATTGCTAAGAACTTAATTTGGACAACTATAAAGGTGATTTTCTCAATATTTAGATTTTTTTGCACCCTCAGATTCCAGATTGTCAAATAGTTGTATCTCAGCCAAATATTGTCCTATCCTAACAAACCATACATCGATGGAAAGCTTATTTATTCAGCTTTCAGATGATTTATAAATCTCAATTTCGAATAATTGACCCTTATGACTGGTTTTGTGGTCCAGGGTCACATATATGCCATATATTGCTAATATTTTACTATTAGCTCAGATAATTCTCTGTAGATCTATTAGGATACTTTTAGAGCTTTTTTCTAAAGGTTTTATAATCCTCCTTGACTCCACCACAGTCTAAATAATGTAACAGTCAATTATCATCAAGCATTTCTCATTAGTTGATGCATAAAATAGAATAGGCTAACTCTAATAAATACATTTAGTGTCACATACGTGCATGATAGATCACAGGAATGTGAGATGCTTAATAAAAGAACACATTGTGCACACAGATGTTACAAGAATGTGTACGCCTTCTCTGTATTATTCACCTAATATCATGTCTAACTTTTGAACATGCCTGTATTAAGGAAGCACATTCAGTGTTTCACAGTGGTTGTTTGCTGCTACACAGTCTCTGCATACCAAATAGAAATTTGTTGAATGGAAAAGCTGTCTTTTTTTACAAGAGGTTGCCATTCATTCAAGTCTGCAGTGATTCTCAATTGAATTCATCCTCTTTTTTCAGCATGAGACAGATACTACAGTTGCCATGTGCCAGGAGAACAAGAAAATACAGTCAAAAGTTTTATTCCTGTTTAATATTAAAATTTATAAGTTTATGGAAGTTCTTAAATGTTATTTTATCAAAATTATGAAAATGTTCTGATAGTAAAATATGAAAATATTAACTGTATCATTGATACAATGGTATTAAATTAATTTTATAACTTGATTTGTAGTTGGGCAAAATTAAATATTTTTAAGAAAGGTTGATCTTTATGTGTTTTTATAAATCAATACAAAATAATTAGGCCTAAATTAACTTGATTTGAGTAAATTAAAATGAGCGTGATGTGTTCCTTTCAAGAAAAAGAAAAATGTCATTTTAATTTTCATGCACTACAGTTCAAAACTTTGGGGTCAATAAGATTTTTCTGGAAAGAAATTAATACTT
Organism: Schizothorax lantsangensis; assembly: GCA_027422415.1. Lineage (NCBI taxonomy): Eukaryota > Metazoa > Chordata > Actinopteri > Cypriniformes > Cyprinidae > Schizothorax > Schizothorax lantsangensis. The sequence continues at coordinate 11,638,594 of CM049842.1, read as the reverse complement.
TTATTCAGCAAGGGTGCATTAAATTGGCGTTCCTATTTAAAATAAATGCTATTCTTTTGAACTTCCTATTAATAAAGGAATCCTGAAAAGAATTCAGTTTCCACAACAATATTAAGCAGCAGCACAACTGTTTTCAAAATTATAAAAAAATGTTTCTTGAGTGCAAATCAGCATATTAGAATGATTTCTGAAGGATCATGTGACACTGTAATAGGAGCTGAACATTCTGCTTTGCCATCACAGGAATAAATTACATTACAAAAAACAATTGCAAAATGTATTCTGTAAGTATTCTATTGATTATTTATTAGCAGTACTATTAAATGGACATCTCTAGTGTTCACTGTGAAAAATTTTAACCACAAAATCCAAGTATCCATTTAACAAAGGTATTCTAAAAGCTAAATAAAACAGGTTTGTATACCTTCATCTTGGTCAGATGATGCTCAATAGCCACACTACATTCATATAACACGCAAACGACAACTGGCACCCATTGAGAATAAGCAAGTAGGCCTATATTAAAATAACTATTGTTGATCAATAACCAGATCAATATTGACACAGAGCTTGAAAGAGCTCCATTTTCTGGTTGTAGCAAGTGGTAATTGAAATTATCAGGATGTACATATATATAGACAGAGATATGGAATAGAATCAGCCATAAGACCCATAAGAGATCTTATGCTGAAACAAACAACTTGTCCACGAAGACCCTATTGATGCAATCTAGGAATGAATGGAAGATGGGCTTTAGAGAATTAATGATAAGAGGATGTCGAAATGAGGAAATGTATAAGAAAGATCTGCTTGTCTCATGAAGGTAACGCATGCATGCTCTTTGTATAAAGCCAGCAGTGGTAAAAGGCTTCTGCAGAGATGTGTGCTTGACCCACATATCCTTTCCTTCCATAAAAATGCATAAGCTATGCATCTGCAGCAAAAGAACTGCAGGATGAGGCAGTATGTGTATGTATGTCCCTGTATGTAACCTACACATGCGACTGAAAATCTATGCCAAATCAATATCCTATAATATAGAAAATAGGGCTATCACTTTTTGCAGTCACTGTATCACTGAACACATTCTATTAATAGTACTGAAAATGACTTTCACTGACATCTAGGCATTTACCAAATTCTATGCTGAAAGTAGACCTACTATGAACTATTAAAAGACCAGCCTACTTGGATATACAAAGTCCAAATAAAAACAAATAATACTACAAAAGGTCAGTCATTACATTAAATTAAATCCGCAATCTGCGATCTCTCTCTCAGTTAAAGAGGTCACGCAAACACATATGCTGACTAATGCATCTAACCTTAGCGCAAAGGCCGACATGGCTGCTCATGGTAATGGAATACCGTCACTGTGAAACATCAGGACTCAAAAGAGAGTGAAAGTGAGTTAGGGATGTAAACATAGTGGACTTGGTGGCTGAAGAGCCCAAGTCTCTCTAACAGTATTCAGATCCACACAGGAATGTGGTAAGAAGTAAATGCAGAGGAAAATAGGACAGGTGTCCTATATAACACAGGACACAAACAGAGAGAGTGAGAGCCTTTGCTATGCTTATGAACTAGCTTGCAATCTTCCCCTAGTTTAAAAAAAAAAAAAAAGAAAACTTGCATTGTGCTTTATGCAACACAAATTTGATTGGCTGACAGAATCAGCGTTTCCTCACACTCTATGACCGCTTTGAGCAGGGTTTCTCTCACTACTAGGCTGTGTGCCACTTTGGTTTTTTTTTCCACTTTCCCACTCTAACTTCCCTTTATCTCACTGACGTCATTGCATATGTTGCATACGACTGGTGAAAGTCCTGCATTTGGTTTAAATGGAACATCTTAAGCCCCTGATCACTTGGAATCCACTATGGAGCTGATTTATTATTAAGCATGATATCACAGTGTTGCTCTGTCTGTATACATGGAGCTACCAGATGTTTACATATGAGTTCATATAAACTTGCATCGTTCACTTGATGTAGTGGAACGTGCTTTAAAATGGTGATGGGATTACCCGATCGAAAGTGTTTAGAAAAAGCTTGCGAGTGTTTGTCTAAATGAAGTTCCAAACGTAGGTTCGGGAGGAGCCAAATCATTCAGTCCTGTCAATTATCATTACGAGCCTATATAAGCAGCTCTCATTGCACCGGTCCCAGCGTCAATTCTTAGCGGCATCCCTCCACCTCCCCATCTCCTCCTCTATTTCTGTTTTTCTCCCTCTAGAGCCTCTTTCACACAGAAATTCCGGAAAATACACAGATAATGTGTCCCGTGATTTGTCCCGGGATCGTTTTATTGTGATTAATTCACACTGCCAGTGATTTTCCAGAATCTGTGTGTGCGTTATCATAAAGATCCCGTAAAGACATGTGACATTATGATGTGACGTGTAATGTGAAGTGTTCCGTTTCACTAAGCTGACGAACGATCTCAGCTTCAGCGTGGATAGTGAGGAGCTCCCTGATCACTGCTTCATTACAGTTTGCACATTTTTTCTTTGTGAACGTTGATTTTCCTTCAAAACACCTGGTAAAAGAGTCGCACGATAACGTGCATCATAACTACGACACACCCTTTACGGCATTGGCTCCGGCTTTTGTTCACACAGAGCTCGTTCCGGGACTGAACCCGGCAATGTTACTAGGTCCCCAACCCAGGATCGATCCCGGAATTAATCCCGGGTCGTGTTTGCGTTCACACAGAAGGCAATTTTCTGGGACAAACGTGCAGTGTGAAAGGGGATTTGGTAGTACCGCAATGGCGGGGGTTGAACTCGGCACTCAAGCCGAGCCTCAGGTTCGAGCCTCCATTAAGGACAGCAAGCCAAGTTCATTTACCATTAACCATCAGGACTGGATGGGCAGGCGCACTTGTGAAAAGCAAAGTGGAATGCAAAGTTAGCGTGCACAGAGCGGAAAGTGGAAAACCTACAGAAAGTTTTGAGCATGGGAGGGAAAAGCACCATCTCTCTACTCCACTCACATATGCTGTTCCAGTCCAGTTGAAGCAAAACGCTTGATATTTTGGAACCATTTTCCCTGGTGGAAAAAAACAAGCTAACTGGAAAAAAAATTGCCATATGAACCACAAGTTGTGACCGACTTCAGCATTTTTGTGTATTTCTGAGTGAAACAAAATATTGAATGAAACAAATAGAGGGAGGGGCTTGATTTTATCACACCTCCTTGGCGTCTCTAGATGATGGTTGGAGGAGAGTGGTTAAAGGGGACCTATTATGCAAAAATCACTTTTATAAACTGTTTGAACACAGTTGTGTGGCCGTAGTGTGTGAAAACAACTAGCCTATAATGTTAAAAATCCACCAACTCATTTTTTTATAAAACCAATAAATCATAAACAGTCTCTCCAAACGAGCTGTTTCAGATTCTCCCTCTGTTCACGTCACAGAGGGGAAAAAGTCCCGCCCATTTGTGACGCTCTCTGCCCTATTAGCATAAACAAAGCCCTGAGTGAGAAGCTGCGGTCCGCCATTACTGGAGATATATACACTGTCAGTGCCAAAGAGGCTTTACAAGTGTTGTGTTTTGGGATGCACTAATGAACATAGGAGTCTCCATAATCTCCCCCCATCTGAGCTGAGGACACTGTGGTTAAATTTCATTTTCGAAGGAAATATCCTGGAAAAAAATCGGTATATGTTTAGGAATTAATACCAACGCTTTGTGCGCGAATGTCAGCTCCAGACAAAGTAAGTATCACGCGTTTGTTTTCCAAATTGCCTTTCTGAAAGAGCTTATTGGAACTCAGTAAGGCTTATTGCTAAAGACTATCATTGGCTCAGTGTTTTCACTGATGCTGTCTTCAAGTGCTATCAGAATGATCGTGAATAGGAATGTGGTAGTGAAAGCAATGTGAGTCGATCGCTTGAAGTTGTCGAGCTCATAATCAGAAGTGGGACTTACCGTATTGACCCGAATATAAGACGATGTTTTTTTCTTGGAAATACATGTTAAAAAACGCGGTCGTCTTACAGGGTCTAGACTTTGACATGTCAATAATACACCCACAACAATAGGTGGCGCCAAAACGCATAAAACGAGTGTGTTATGAAATATGTAATGTAATGTGTGTTGTAAAGATCGCGAGTGAAAACAAAAGAAAAAGAAAAGCTTACAGTGGCATGAGTCCCGACTGTCATATTAGTCTGATGAGAACAAACTTTCTCTGCAAGTGATTTTAAAACATAAGACAGAACCCAGGACTACAATAAGACTACAATAAGATTTAACTTCTACTGCTAATAAAATTTTGGTAGGCTACTATGAGATTGATAGCCTAAATGTTATATAATTCAGATGGGCTACCTGTTATTTTTATGGTATATCAAAAAGTGTATATTTTTAAATGCCATTGTTGGTACATTTTACCAGTATTTGCCATACTTTCAAAACAAAAATTAAAATAGGAAAAATATGCATTATGAAAATAATTTAAGAAAAAATGTGTTTTATAGAAAGAAAAACAAAAAAAAAAAACAAAACAAGATTTGGTTTTCAAAAAGCCATTTTCCAAAAGGTACATCTGGAAAAAGGGGGGTCGTCTTATAATCAGGGTCGTCTTATATTCGGGTCAATACGGTATAAAGTTTGTGATAGCATGAGACCAGCTAGGTTGTTATTTTTATCCCGCCGTGCTGTGTCTGTGTAATTCATATAAACGCGAATTTATTATGCACATAATCAGATGACTGACTTTGAAATCTACTATGACGTCACTCTGTAGGCGGATCGGCTGTTAGCATGAAACTGGTTCCCTCGACAAAAAGCCAATAGGATTTTTCCGTAGGCTTTTGGATTATCGTAAAAATTAAGCTCTGTGTTCAATCATAGTTCATGAAATTTACAAGTTTTGTCCATCAAGATAATCTTCACAAAATAATATACCTTTGACGAATTTTGAAGCCTAAATAAAAGCGCCAGAACTAAAAAGCTAAACGTAGGCTATAAACGAACTACACCACCACGGTCGCTCGCCTTCAACGTCACCACCACCACGTTTCCTACATCTTTCTCAAACTTATTTTTAACATGTTCAGTGAAAAGTATTTACTCTGTGTATGAATTTTAATCCACACTACATAGACCGTTTCATATAAACTGGAATAAATACAAAACTAGAGCCAAACTAAAACTGAAATGAGACAGTAGTAATAGTATAGTGAATAAATGAAATAATCATAACTGAAGGACATAATGAAGCACGTATTTCTGCACTTTTTCGAAATAAGGTGCCTTAATTCAATAAATCCTTGATTAATATGAATATTTTTATTAAAAACGTGTCTCCACATACTATTCAATAAAATTCTAGTGCATTTAATCTATTAAATAACAGCAGAGTGAGCGAATTTTTGAATATGTTAAGATTAAACTTATTTTAGTGAACAAAGCACCACATTTCAGCTCTCATTTTATTAGGGTGGTTACACAAAATGTTATTCCTTTTTTCCTACAATCTATATGCTTTCTAACAGCTTCATGTGGCCGTAACGTTTAATTTTAACGTGGCTTTAAGCAGTATGCATCATTAAAGTCTCACTTTCACCACGTAAAGCTGGCAAATGTGGTGTTTACATGTAATAATCGTAATATGAGTTTACCTTATGGTGCGAACCGAGTCTCCGCATCAGAAAGTGATAAAACGAGCATCTTCCATCCGAAGACGTGTGTCGCATTTCGGGGCAAAACAAAAAAAACATTGTCGAACAACAATATATAATGCGGGAAACTATTTTTTGGTTATTCTACAATTAATTGAATTACAAATAATACTACAACTGGAAAATACTGTAAATCAATAAACTGTTCGGCGTGATGACGTGTAATGTCTCCGACAGCGCCTGTAGTCCCATTTAGCAACTTGTTAGCAACCGTCTTTTTTAAGAAACATAACAGTTAAAAAAAAACACAAGTGGGGTGTAACTGGTGTGTTTTATGTCGTAGAATAAAACGTGAAAGCATCTTGAGGCTGTGTGAACCACGGACCTTATTTAAGGGATTTAACCAAAATCCCATTCAAAAAACCCATTGACTCTGGGACGATGGAACCGGAAGTGCTAAAATGCTAACTCGGGTTTTCGCCTACAAAGTGACATCATAGTTCCACCACTCTATTAATAGTGGAATGTTTATTTGCAAAGGCTAGCACTGCTAATGCCAGAGTTTGAGCTCTTGAAGCTCCGCCCTCTTCTCCGGGAGCAACAGCTCTCTCGCATTTAAAGCAACATACTCAAATACAGCGCTTTTTGGCTCATACCCTAAAAGTGGCAATTTTAACAAGCTATAAAAAATTATCTGTCTGGTATTTTGAGCTAAAACTTCACATGTACGCTCTGGGGACATCAGAGACTTATTTTACATCTTGTAAAAAGGGGCATAATAGGTCCCCTTTAAGGATGTTGTGCAAAGTAAATAGGGTCCATTTTGATTTCATGTGGACTTCAAGAAATGTTGGACTCACAATGTTGTAGCTACTCAATGTCAGCACAAACTGAGGTACTTGAATCACAGCAGTGTTGATATTGACTGTTAAATAGGGTGCAGGCAACTAAAATCAGTTGACAATGGAGTGCAAATAAAATGAATATTTTAAGATAAGCTAAACCCATTATTGTCAATACCTAAATAAGAAAATACTCATATACTTGTACCTATAGAAACAAAAGAAGAATTATTTTCCACGAGCTCATTCTTGATAACAAGCCAGTCTGCATGACGTCATTTCAGCTAAGCAACCTGGTGGCTCTTTTCACAGATGATGTGTGTGAGAGCTGATGCTGAGAAAACATGCTTGTCTGCAACCAATCTCGTTTTGTTCTCGGTTCCAGCCATCTGATGTCAGTTATTCTCGCACGATTATCATAGAACCTCATTTGAAGTTCAATGCATGTTCATAACGCAGTCATAAAACGCTTCCTATACAATAGTATACAATTCGCACATGCCCTTACAGTTAGATTATGCACGCACGGCCGATGCAGCATGATCGTGAACAATAAAAAGATCAGACAGCGAGCGTTCTGCAGAATTCAATCCCGAGCTGTTGCAGGACAGAATGAACCCAGCTTGAACATACAGTAATTCCTACGACAGCCAATGATTTTTCAACCGTCTTCATTCAATAATAATACAGAGATGCTTATTGGCTCGGGTTCCATTCACAATATCACTCCCGACTCGAATATCTGGGTGGACTAAAAGAAACAATAGACAAAGGGTGAGAATCAAAACTGAACGTAAAGCGTTTGGCAGCGTGCATCTCTGCGTAATAGCGCTCGTTCCGTTCATTGACCAGGAACGCGGACTGATTGCTGTTGTTCTACATCAATTACAGTGTGAAGAACAACAACGCTCATTTCTGTGACACTTCACACCATTAAGCCATCCAGCACATCTAAATGCATTTAATCAAGTGCATCAAGCCTGTGTCTCATCTCTAATGACTTACCTCTCACACGACGGCTGTCTCTCTCTTTCTCAGATCAGGATGCGGTAATACACGACAACTCCGTGTGACTCTGTCAAAGATGAAACTGTAGGTTGGATCGTGTAACGTTAATAGAGGCGACAGAACTGTGTTAACATGGTTTAGTGCGTTCAGAGCGCAGAAGCGTTCTTCTCCTCAAAATAACCATCAGAGTTGACAAAACTGTGGCTTTAGCAGATGCTGAGGCTGAATGGAATTGATGTGCTCTGTTAGGCTTATTTTACATATATATAGATATGTACGCTATACATATGTGGGGATGATCCGCATACACCTTCCTACAAAAACATTGCGCTTTGACTGAAAGCTACGGAATAAAAATCATATTTTAGTGTTGATGTGTCTGATTGATGCTTGACTAAGTCCACCAAGACGTGTTAACTTAAGTCGTGTTTCTCTTTTGCCTAATGCATACATCGCCGAGCATTATCTGTCAAAAAAAAGTGACTGATTTGAAACCCAACCTGAGCACTGGTGTAGTTAAGTGCAGCTATCTCCTGTTTCTGCACCTCAAGAACAGCGTTTCCAGGTAGAGCGCGCCTGTGAATCTCGCCCCGACACAAATCTAGACATCCAGTGCGGTGGCGCACCGTCATTTACATCCAGCTCATTCAAATCACCCTCCCAGGGAAGAGCAGGGAGTATCTGCCATTCGGCATCTACTGCGGTCGACGGTTCAGTCTGGACAGTTGAATTTTCATTGACTGTTGTGGCAACCCGGCCGCTCAAACGAACATGCTTGTCAGATCCCCACCGGTCTGTGAGTGACGTTCGATGCATTCCATTGGTTGGCTGAGGTGTCAGTCAGGCTACAACTTACTCATAGAGGCGGGACTAGTGTAGTACTGCCATCTATGGCGCTGCCTGTTGGAATTAAAAGAGACGTGCGCCGCTCTGCGGCGTTTTAATGTAGTGACTTTAACCCTTTAACTTTCACCCCTAAAAGGAGCTAATGAAATATTTAACTTAAAATTCTTATTAGTATACATCTAATAAACAGCCCAAAGCATTTTTTATTTTTATTTATACAAGATATAAAACTCTGCCTGGATGAGCTGTCAGTCCATGGTAACATTAAATCTTGATTTAAATTTAGAGAACTATTTCATGAGTTATTTTCCAATAATAAACATTCCTTTAACCTTATTAAACGTCTTGGATACATTTCATAAACTTTAGGGTCCACAAAAATAAATAAAAAATTATTTAAAAGTCTGTATAATATATAGCTGTATGCTATATATGATATGTATTTTACAGACATATCATCCGTACGGTCACAAATGATTTTGGGTAATTACGGTAAATAAACATTTCTGAATTTCTCATATATTTAGCTATATTTCTGTTCTGTTATCTGAGAGATTGCTCCCTCATCTCTTCCTTTTAATAGGATTTATTCCTTATCAAAATAAGCTCAGTGTACAGTAGAGATGTCAGTTAAAGGGTTAAAATGGCCATGTGTGCAAAGAATAAGTGATATTTTCATGCTTCCATCGATTAGGAGACAACAACAGAAATGTAACTTAATAATAAAGGCGTTTATTTTCAATATTTAATTGGTAAATGGGCTGCCATTTTTCTACAATAATAAAATACAACAAATCTGAGAAAAAAAGATTAAATCAATACAATTATATTAATGTACAAAATAATCACAGCCTCCTTTGTCCTGTTGTCTGGTCATCTCCTCAACCCTTTTCTACACTTGAAAGCAACAAAAAAGAACAGGGTCACTGTTTTGGAGAAATTTGGAGCAGACTGACCAGCACTTGGTTGTATCAGTGACTCCATTTCTGATCTGTTCTCTGAAAAACACAAACACCATGGTGCTCTGATCAGGTGAGTTGTTACACCATGAACTTTTATCATTAAATGGTCAATGGCTGTTAGATCTACATTTAAAGCCCTGTAAGAAGAGCATGAGGATGTCCACTTATTTACGGTCACATGCTCACATTAACAAGATTGTACTGACCAAATAATGACCAACTTAAACAGTCAAAAGAGTTCATAATCCTGACCATAGTTACTGTTGTTATTCTGGAGAGCACTTTGATCTTTACAAAAATATTTGTTTAAAAAAAATGCAACAGAGAAATTAAGACATAACAACGAACAATGAAAAGGAGAGGGCTGGACGGAGGCGACAACGAAGACCTCAGAGGAAGTAGGGTGTTGTCGTTCTAGGTGGTATGACCCTTTCCGAATCAGGAACAGCCCGGAATAACTTGGGCTCCCTTGTGTTCACGTCTTTGAAGACCATGATGGAGGCAATGTTACCGCAGCGGTAGCAGTAGTTTGGGGCCGACCAGACGGTCACCAGCTTCTCATCAAACATGAATTTGTAGCCCTCGTGAACCAACTGATGTGCACGGCAAATTAACTTCAAGTTGTTGATGTGAACAAACTTTAACGGAAAGAGAGGAAAAAAAAACTATTCAGGTTTTGGATAAACAGGAACATTTACTAAAAGTTTTTACGTTTACTAGTATGTCACACTTTTATCAAACAGCCAATACGTTGAATTAGCCTAAATGTTTTTATTATTTACTAATTATGTCATTGTCAGACTAAAATTTAGCAAAAGCATGGTTCATCAAAATTCAATTCCTCCGAGAAAATCCAGAGGCCACAAAACTAAATGTGACCCTGGACCACAAAACCAGTCATAAGGGTCAATTTTTTCGAAATTGAGATTTATACATCATCTGCAAGCTGAATAAATGGGTTGTTAGGATAGGACAATATTTGGCAGAGATACAACTATTTGAACATCTGGAATCTGAGGGTGCAAAAAAATCTACATATTGAGAAAAAAGTTGTCCAAATGAAGTTCTTAGCCATGCATATTACTAATCAAAAAATAAGTTGATATTTATGGTAGGAAATGTACAAAATATCTTCATGGAACATGATCTTTACTTAATGTCCTAATGATTTTTGGCATAAAAGAAAAGTCAATAATTTTGACCCATACAATGTATTTTTGGCTATTGCTACAAATATACCCCAGCGACTTAAGACTGGTATTGTGGTCCAGGGTCACAAATAAAATTACATTGATCTTAGTTTTGATCGGATTTGAAATTACTTTTATTTCTAGTTCTAGATTTACTGGAAGATATTTTTGTAAAAAATTTGCGCCAGTAAAATATACGAGGATGACAACAACTATACCTCCATTTCAACTCAGGCAGCGATTGACAATATGCAGATTTCCAAACTGTACATTGAGAGAATGCTCTAACCTCATTGGTAACCTTAGCACCAAACAGCCAGCCAGCACCCCTTGGGCTGATAGCCCAGGTGTCCACATCCTCTGGATCGGACCAGACAAGATCACAAAATGCTCCCTTGTGAGGAATTTCCTGATTGCGTTCAATGGTGCGTATCTGGTCCAGAGTTTTGATGTCAGGTGAAAGGCCACCATGTACACAAAGGATCTGCTCATCTATCAACTGCAGGAGAAATCAAAACATCACAGTAAGTACAGCAGAAGGAAAATGTAACCTTAAACAGTCTTTCAGACCATTATAAAACAGTGTTGAAAGTAGACCTACCAAAAATAAAAAAAATGTACAATAAACATCTGAGCCCGTATTCACAAAATATCTTAAAGCTAAAAAAGTAGCTCATAACTCTCAGATTTAGGAGAAAATCTTTAAAATAATGGGCGTGTAAGTCCTAAATTTAGGACTCCTAAATTTTTGCTCTAAGAGTATTTCACAAAGCGTTTTAGCACTACAACTAGCTTCTAAATTTTTCTACAATGTCCTCATTTGTATATCTGTATAGTTTGTATGTACATATGGTTAAACTGTATTTATCTGTATTTGAACGTCTACTGTCAGTGTTTAATGTTAACTGTATGCACCAAGGGTCAGAGAGTAACGCAATTTCAATTCTCTGTATGCATGTACTGTACATGTGGAAGAATTGACAATAAAGCAGACTTGACTTGACTTGACTAAATCTGTGAAACTTTAGGGCCAGGTTTCACAGACAGGGCTTAGACTAAACCAGAATTAGGCCATAGTTCAATTAGGACATTCAAGTCATTTTTATAAACATTCCTTAGAAAAATGCATTAATGGTGTGCATCTTAAGACAAAACAAAGGCACTGACATGTTTTAAGATCAGTCAGTGCAAGTTTGATTCAGTTGAAACAGTTTAGATTTAAATTTTAGTCTAGGACTAGGCTTAAGCCTTGTCTGTGAAACCGGGAATATGAGTAGTGAAGAGGACTCCTAAATCACTAAGACCAAGCCACAAACTATCCTAAAATGGCTGTTGCCGGCAATCTGCCTCGGAACGTAAACACTTTAGAAACGTTTGACAATAATGAGCTTTTAAAAAGGTATCAACTTTGGTTTTGGAGGTTATCCAAACTCAATTTTCCTTTGATCATATTCTTGTTTTCATTAACCAGTTGCGCAAGAAGTAACAGCTGTTCTTGCGTCCAGTTTTTTTTTTTTTTTACATTTGCGTGTCTACTATCAGCCGTGATAATTGTACTGTTAATTAAAAGGAGGTTTATGTGCATAGGCCTATCCGCTAATTGTTGTGTGTACATGTAAGAGGCTGACAATTAGCTGAACGTATACTTGTTTAATTAGTGACACTTAGCCTGCATTTTTAAATCTTTATTTGAATATGGTGACATGGTATCATGCTCTACAATATTTCTATGAATACATTTCTGACAGAAAGCCCTTCCCATATCAGCCAATCACTGTGTGCATAGTTAGTAAGCATGCTGACATCATCCATAGCAACGAAGACAGCTCTGCCATTACTCTTAGCTTAAGACTTCTCTCTATTCCTTAGTAAAGCTTTGTCTCAGCAGCTTTGTGAATAGGTTTTAAGAGAAAACTCTTAGCTAAAAACTTTTACAGCCATTTAGGAGACTCTTAATGGTAAGAAAATATTTTGTGAATACATGCCCTGAAGTAAACATGCAGATTTTGTGTACTTAGTCCTCTGTTATATTAGAGACATAATGGATGAATATTTAGTATAGTATAATATATATAGTATAAAATAGCATTATAAAGACAATACTTACAGCAGCAACAGTCAGCATGTCAAATACTTTAGTGCAGTATCGCCAAGCATTAGCATTTCCATATTTCGTTTGGCACTCATCTATAAATGAAAGGAAAGAATGGAAATGAAAATCAAAAAACACTGCACAACAAAATATCAATACAATAAGTATATTACGATAGGTGTGCATTAGATTTCTCACCATAAAAGCCATAGACTTGTGTTATCTGCCTGCTCTCATGATTGCCACGCAACAGTGTGATGCGGTCAGGCCACTTTGCTTTAAGTGCTAGCAAATATGTGAACGTTTCTAAGCTATAGTATCCTCGGTCAACAAAGTCACCCTAGAGGAAAGAAAACATACCAATGTCTATTCAGTATACACTTGGGTGGAAAACATTGTTCCCAATGAGTCACCAAATATGAACTCAAAACAGTGTTTATTATGTATAATTATCTTTATGGATACAATACCATGAAAATGTAATTTGTGTCTGGTACTTGGCCCCCAGTTCTGAAGAGTTCACATAAGTCATAAAACTAGAGAAAGAAAAGGTTTCGATCAATATACATGTTGTTATATAAAAAAAGACATTGTCACAACATCTGTACACAACAGAGATGCTTTCATAAGGCCTGCTCGCACCTGTCCGTGAATATCCCCACATACAGTGACTGGAGTGGATACTGGCTGTACATTTGATTCTTCAAGTAGCAGGTCACATACATAGTCACACAATCTCTGTCAAAGCAATAGAAGAGAACACAGCAGATTTGATCAAGTTTGTAAAGGAAATAACATCACTGAATATGACAGCAGCAGCAGATCAGATCACTGCATCTAAAGTCATTAATACATAAAGAATTCATTTAATTCACATTTTTCAATATCACAAATGAGTGGCTTGGATGATAATGTTACGAACTGCATTATGGACAAATTCAGAAGCCTAGTTGTTTACGTACAGGAGCTCTATTCTCAGACAAGAGAACGGAGGATGATTCAATCAAGACTGAAAACTGCTAATAATCAAATATCATAAAATTAGATTATCTAAAAGGCTGATTAAATGGGAAGTAACGTAGATGGGCGTTTCAAATTAGTGCTCTTGATAGCAACAACATAAGTTAGCCACCCCAGGTATTTACAAGAAATAATCAGCTACACACCTTTATTACGACTAACTGCGTTTTTGCTCGTATATCCGGTTATTTCTGATACCATGTATAAAATAAATCCCGGAACACACTGATTGGATTCATACGCAGTGCTAACGACTGCATTGCACTGACACACTGCTATTTTACCAGCCTTTACCACGACCCACATGGCTACAGAATTATATCAACAGCTATTATGTTTAATATTTTGAGAGAAAAATAGAATTGCTGATCATAGTCACCTTTAAGTCGTTCTCTGGAAGGTATTTGCACTGTCTCGCAATTTCAACATACTTATCTAGGTCCAACGGCGCCATTTTAGGAACAACAGTCGATAGAAGAAGCAAGCAAAGAGGAAGTCTTTCTACGTCATGCTGGGCGGTAATGATTGGCACAGGGATCGGCCAATCAGTGCTTTGATACGATCCTGCGCGCCACTTGCAGGGTCAGTAGTTTCGGTGGTCATCATCTCACGCTCTCGAAATAAACTTGAAAAACACCGTGAGCAATAAATAGAGGCTTACGTTTGAGAAAAAATAAATAAATAAAATAAAACGAGTGAATAGTTAGTGCATCAAAATCCAAGTCCGTTATTAAAAGTATTCTCCATTCATTTACCACGAGGTGGCAACATAAAGTTGCCGTTTAATTAAATGCAAACTAAGTACATGACACACACTCAGAAAAATTGTAAATATGTATGAATCATCATATATTCGTTTATTTTATTTTTAAGCTTTTTTAAGAAACATCAGGAAATCATATTACACTAAATGTCCACAAAATACTACTCAATAATGAATCATTTTATTTACCACTGCAGTCATGATTCATATATAGTTTATACAATAGCTGAACTGAATTTACAGGAGAACTTTTTTTTTAAAGTAGGCTATATAATTATTATCTTGATTACATTAAGTTAAACATTATACAGATGCTAATGTTTGCTGTATTTTTAACACCACAGCAGCTACACACATTTTATATAGGGCTACAATTGAATGTGGAGAAATAATGATGGTGATTATTAGAGCCATATACAGACTTTACATGTATGACCATTTCTGTGTCTCATATCAAATGGCATTTTATGTTTGAATGTACAGACAAATGTTGTGTCTGTCTGCATGCATACACTGTTTTGCTCATGTGTTCATATCACCATCTTTACTTATGTTTGTCAGTGCAAAGCAAAAGATGGCATGCAGTATGTTGTAAGGTTTTGGCAGTATTGGAGACAACAAAATGCACCAACAACATTTACATTTGTTTACTGGTGCATATGCAAGTTTTTGCTAAACACACTCTTAAAACAAATGTGTTGAAAACAACACAACATGTGTTATTTTTAACACATGTTCTGAGTGTGCTCAGGGACAACACATGTTGAGTTAAATTCAACACACAAAATGTGTTATAAAATGTAACACATAAATGTGCAGCTTAAGTAAACACACTGATGTGCTTTTTTTGTATGTATCTAACACAACTGTGTGTTACTAAGAAATTGTTTAATATATGTTAATATAAAATTTATTAAAAATGTAAGATCAATAAACAATTTGTGTACATTTATTATGAAATCTCACAGGAAACCATTAGACACTGCTCACATACTGTTTATTTGTTTTCCTTTTTAACATGGAATTAATGCATTCAAATGTTTTTACTACAGTATACTGGCTATAAATTTGTGAAATAAGCATTTCAACACATTCAACACATTATAAAAACCATTCATCAAATATTATAAAATTCATATCAGTTAAGCAGTCAAATAAAACGTCAAAATAAAACGTATGAAACCGTCAAATTAAAACATATGAAACAGTTTTCACATAATAAAGTAACCACATTTCTGAACTATTTCGCAATGTACCACATTTTCTTTTTCATACAGATAATAACTTTTATGAACTGAAAAATACTTATTAAAGATAATAACATACACACTACTTATGTTTAATCTTCTCTATAGGTGATCATGTAAACAAAAATTCATTTGTCAAAATTGTCAAACCATGTGTTCAAAAGTTTTCACCACCCAACTAGTTTTAAACGTTTTGTATTTAGAGTTACATATTGTGGATCACAAAAGAACATATTAAGGGTCTGTAATCTATTAAGTTCACCAGGCAGTTTTGCCATATCAAATCTTGTTTGATGACATGAAGAAAAAGGTGTTACGTCTCAAATAATTAACTCTATTATAAACTCTCAAAAATAAGTTGCAACTTTCTATTTCATTGTTGGAAATTGTGTAAAATTACATATAATGTTTACCCTCCATCTCTTTTTAACAAGTAAGGCGATCCTGTCGTTTGGTGTCCCAAAAACAACAGATAGATTACACATTGAACTGACCTGTTATATGAGGTCTCTAATGAGAGTCTGTCTTTAATTTGTCAGCAATTTGTACCTTAACAAAGATGCATACAATGAATGATTGCACAGTCATTCAATAATTGATTGTGAGCTTCAATTTCCAGTGTACATTTGTTGAATTGTTTATGAGCACGGTTTGACAATTTTCGAAAGTACATATACTGGCTGCGCTTAAGAGGGTGATGCTTGGCTTCAAACCTCATACACCACAACTTGGAAAGAGGTCCAAATAAAGTCATAATACTCGAATAATGCGTCATGAAATGATGTTTAGGAATTAGATTCCTACCAGGATAAAGAAGCTTGAATTGTGTATGGTGATCTATTATTAGTTGTTTAAGATAAGCTGCAAGCCCTTTTGACACAACAGGTGCAAAAATTATGTCACATATTTCACGCAACAACAGGAAAAGATGCCAATGTTGGCTCTTTGGATCAATTAAATCACCCAACAGAAAAGGCAAGACTAGTAGTAAACACCACATCTGTGATGCTGTCTGCTTAATAGCATTTTCAGATGTCCTAAGATTGATAATTGCACTAGGTTTATTTTTTTGATTTTCATAGCCATAGTCAAACGCTGCTATTCTCTCATTTAATAGTTCCAGAGAAAAACATTTCTCCTCATAAATGAAATGCCGCAGCATCAATTTCACCTCAAGAGGTGCGACTCCTTCGAGCACATCATGCATGATGTCCACGCCAATATTCTCAGTGACATGAAAATACTGTAGGCTATTTAGGCATGAGTTATGCTTGACACCGGTTGCACTTGCATCATTGAGTTGTACATGGTATGCATAGTTTTCCCTTGTACGTCTCTCCATTTTATTTTCATCAAAAATATATTGAGAACTTGATTTGTCAATTAAACAAAATTGACAAAATCTGTTTGCAGAGAAACTTTCCACATAGCCACAGAGTGAGTGACAGGCAAGATTGTCTGCTGTCAACAAACAAAGGGTTCCATAAAGTAATTCATATTTATCATGTATTTTGACCTCTATACCATTCTGCTCTATCTCTTTTAAGTCTGTTAAAAGCGGTTCCAGAATTCTGTCAAAACCATAAATGTCTTTATCAACAGAATTAAATAAAAGACATAAATGAATATTGGAAAGTACAGAATTGTACTCTGAAGGCACATTTCGTAACGCAAAGTAAACGGCACCCATTTTATGAATCTTTGTTTTCGATCCAAGAGGATTTGTTGTTTCCAAATCATCGAAGTATAACTGAATTTGTAATGCATTGGGATGGATTCGGTAAAGAGGATGTTTTAGAATAATGAACACCATCACAATAATCATGCATTTTTCCCTGTCCACCACAAGACTGCATATACATATTTTGCATTTTGTCACAGCTAAATAGAAATTTAATTGTGTTAATTATTGAGATGTACTGACATGTGACAGGCACTAACACCTGGCTTTTTTTCCTATTCTTTCTAACACAATCTAATCTGTGACCAAGAAAAACTTCTGTTGGCTTCTCAAAGGAAAAATTGTCAGAAAAGTACTTAGTTAGTTTAAATGGTGTATCTATGTCACTAAACATGTTTCTTGTACTCTCAAATTTCATAAGTGTTAAACTTCAGTACTATCAGCGAAACTGCCAGTTCTCTGAAGTAAGTATTAGTACTCTTCTTGCAATGACCTAAGGCTCGATCTATGATTCTTGGCAGGTTTTACTGTTTGAAACATCATGATTAGTTACTAGCAAGCATACATCGGCAGCAAATAACACAGCAGCATATCTTTTAATTTAAACTGCTCTAGAACTGTTCTGTTTCAGACATTGACATAATTCATTCTTATCTGCTTCATACAATGATTGCTGATCTATTGTATTTCAGTGCACCTGACTATCATCATGAGATATGCATGATTATTGTATCATATGAACTCATTAGACGATTCATTGCAGTAGAATTCTGCTGCACATACAATAAAATAGCATTTAAAAATGAATTGAAATTATGATACGTTCTGGGGCAACCATTTTGACTACAAATTAAAGTTAGGTTGTGACTGTCGGAGAGTGCATGTACCTCCCTTAAATGCCAAATTAACTGCTTTGTTTCAACAGAAACTTTTTGAAGACACTTTGGACAGGTATACATGCTTATTTCAATTAAGGACGAGACTGCAATTTTGCAATCAATTCCATGACCTTTGAACGTTTGCAAGTGGACTGGGTCAAAGGTAGGTCATATATATACTCAAAAAATGAAAAAACAGAGGACAGTTGGCATGGATACTGAAGATTGCACAGCCAGAAGAATTTGAAAAGTCTGTCTACAGCACAGGTCAGGCTTTCAAGATCAAGTGGAAGGGCAAAAGAATCATTCTTTGCCACAATTACGTACTGGGCTCCATGTCCTAGAGAACCGATGGAAACCAACTGCGGCTGAGCTGACTTCAGGGACCCTTTCGTTACCGCTTAAGATTTTCATGGATTAACAAGTACTTCTTTTGTAAAAAAAATCACAATTAGCGCACAATTCAACACACTCATTTTCATGACATATTGGATATTAATAATAAAACATGGGCTTATAAAACACACATCAAAGACAATGTACAGTAAATGACAAAAATACAGAATTTAAATGTGATATTATACAAACAAAACAAATTAAATTCAAACTACTTTAATACACCAGTTTTGTTTGTTTCCTTTCCTCTTGCTAAATAAATTACAGTGATATTTTATGATTAGTCCTTTGAATTCACACATTAATATCTTAGTGCAGTATTTCCCAACCCTGGTTTTGGAGTTCCCCAAAAGTACACATTTTGTCTCCGTAATCTTAAACACTCATTCCGTGTCTTGGGGCCATTGGAAAACACCGTTCTATATTATAGATTATTTTAGGGCAAGTTATAGTGTTTAATAAACTCAACTGAAATGCATTTTTTTGGGCCATTGTGGAGAAGGTTTGTGAGGTAAAACTTCATCATCGAGATTTTGTCCGTGCAGATTCCTGCAAAATAAAAATGTAAATGGCTTCAAAATAATAGATGCAAGTTATATCAATTTCATTTTAATAGTAATATAGATATAACAGTGGTATACAATTATATGCATATTACAATGGTCACATATAAAGGTTACAATTAAATATATTTTATGCTTCCAGTGTATTCATTGCATTATGTGGACTCACCACCATCAAGTGTCCATTTTTGGCTCTGTAGACCATTGATTCACTGCTGCTCTTAAAATCAACAAAGCCCTCTTTGCCAGGCTGGATGTCAAACCTCACACTACAAAATGACAACAGTTCAGTGTATGTATAATGCATTCTTGTTAAATAAAATAAACAGTCTATCTCTGTAAGCAGGACTGAGTATCCAAGGCAATTCAGATCTCACCTCCCTTGAACAATTGTGATGAGGTTGTGGTTTTTAGTCACTACACAGATTTTTGTCAATGCCTCAAATAGATAGTTGCACTGCAAGACCAGGTCCCCCTAAAACAGAATATTTAACAATCACATATGTATATATTTCAGTGACAGGTTTTTGTTCAAACACAGTTCAACAGAAACTTAATACATGTTGAACAAATTTTTTTCTTTGTTTTGAGACATGTAAACAAAAGTTTTTCCAATTTACCATGTGACAGTAATTTCATACAGATACTACCTGACAAAGATATTTGTTCACCACCTACTTTTTGCTTTGTGTCTTCACAAGTGACATGGAGAATCAGGAAGTTGTCACTTAAATTGCTGACAGACCCCCCTGTACAAAAGCAAATATTGCTCATGTAAACAATGTATGGTATTATATGGAACTGGATTCAACTTGACTAATTTAGAAAAAAAGACTATGAAAAAAATACCTAGTCCAATCCAAACAGACTACTATATGAAGAGGCATGTTTACACCTTTGCCAACTGTTTTTAATGAAATAGCATAATTTCTAGTAGGTACATTTAAGTTAAAATGCACATACTATAAAAATATAAATTATTCAAATAAAATGCCTGTGGAAATCTAAATTGATGGCAAATTTCACACAATCATAGACGTTTAATTATTGGGCATTGAGATTTCACCTTTCAGTGAGCTGTAATTCACCCTCTGTTTGATTTTGGCCTCTTCCACCAGATACGCAGCGGCCTGAGTGAAGATCAGTTGTCTGAAACGTGGCCGAAAGCCATTCCTGTCATACTTAATCACTGGAACACTGTACTGTGTAGAGTGAGATATCACATCAGTTTCCCATGCCAATGATATACACATCTGACTGAAAAATAAAGCTCAGACAGATCTACTGTACTCTTAGTTAAACAAGCCCAGAAATTACATCCAGATTACATCCAATAAATGGATTCAAGATCCAAACATATGCATATGCATAAGTATGAGTATATACCTATGTACTGTAAATTTCTTTTAGTTTCATGTACCTTAATGCCCTCAGGACAAATCAGCTGCAAGACTTTGATGTTTATGTCTTGTTCCCCTGAACAGACAAAGAACGAACAAAGTGATATAATGTTTGTTCATAAGGTATAAACTGGTCTTTGCATTTACATATTGAAAGGTGTACAGCAACAGCAGCATATCAAAAAAATTCCTAAACTCTTACTTATCCTTGTGTCAGCGAAGGGTTGGCATACGCTCTGAGGGTAGTTCTCTTTTCTGCCTTTGAATATGTCACTGGTCAGTGCTTTAATTTGCAGCTGAAAATACATTTGAACTGTAAATGGATTCCAGCCAGTGAATAAAATTTGAAAATAAACATTCAGACAAATGAGAGGTAAAATATGTTTTTTTACCTGTGCCTTCTGCTGTGCACTGATCCCTCGAACATACCTCCGTACGAGGAGACATGTGTGCAACTTACGCAAGATGACTGAGGCCTATAAATGCATTTGTAACAAAATATAGTTTCATTACAGTGAAAAATCACTTTCAGCTATAAAACAAACTTTGCATGGTTTCAATAATAAAGGATTAAATAATGTATGGAATACCTCTTGCATTATGGGTGGAGGAGTTAGCCAGCTGGTTTTGTCCAACACTGATTTTGGCAGATTGTCTTTGAGTCGAGTGAGGTAGCTCTGTCTGACAAAGGCCAGATACTCAGCGTTGTCCATGCTGACAGGCTGATTCCTGTTCATGAAGCCCTTAATAAACCTGCAGAATTGGGGAAGAAAAATCTTTTAGAACTCAAATATCATAACATTTGTTGCATTTATCTGCTCCAAAAATACAGTAAAATCAGTAATATTGTGAAAAATTTGTACAATTGAAAATATTTAATATATATACGGTATATAAAAAAAGTAATTTATTCGTGTGATACCAGCTGAATTTTGAACCTGTTCAAGAAACATTTCTTATTATCAATGTTGAAAACCGCTTAAAGGAATAGTTCACCCAAAAACAAAAATTCTATTGTCATTTACTCACCCTCGAGTAGTTCCAAACCTGTTTGAATTTCTTTCTTCTGCTGAACACAAAAGATGATATTTTGAAGAATGTGGGCAACCACATTGTAGGTGAATAAATAATGACGTTCATTTTTGGGTGAACTATTCCTTATTTTTATGGAAACTGTAATAAAAAAAATCAGGATTCTTTTATGAAGAGAAAGTAAAAAAATAAAAAACATTTGAAATGGAAATCTTTTGTAACATTATAAATGTCTTTACTGTCACTCAATCAAATTAATGCATCCTTGCTGAATAAAAGTACTTACTGATCCCACACATGATAGTATACATTTACATAAAAAATAGATATAGATAGATAAAACTTTAATTCAATTTCCATTCAATGTCTGTATGAAAAGCTTTTCCTACATCACTTTGATCACTTAAAGATAGAAGTAACTGACAGTGAAGCATCTGACACGATAACTGTCTCACTTCTTGATGACTTTGACAGCCCAGGCTCTCCTTTCCCTTTCTTTTCTGGCCTGAAGGCCCCGCCAACATGTCTCAATCTTGGTGGCTGTTAAAAATGAATTAAGAGTGATGTTATATACATAGTTTTCAGAAGTTATCGGTAGTATTTTAAACCAAAAAAGATTAATACCTGCTTCCCTCTGCCTCTGGTATTCTTCTTTCACCCTATAGCCTTTGTATTTGGCCTGGATTCTTGTGGCTGTAGCAAAAGAGATTGGAGACACCAACCAATCAGGTCAAAGCTGGCATTGCAAGAATCATCACGACACCTTCAGGGAATGCCAGTCTTCTTTTGTCAGATGTTACTGGGGCCTTACCCAATTCATGCTTGCAGATCTCAAATGCATCTTCAGTGGCAAAAAGAGTCCTGGGATGGCGAATGAAGATTTTTGTCCTTGAGAAATAAGAGGAAATAGAAAAAAATATATTTCAGGAAACGCTAGAAAACTGATATTTTCTGGTCCTAGAAGAACAACACAGCATCATACAGTAGCAGTAGCCTGTACAGTTTGTACCTTCCCATCTTGTACTCGTCTGGTTTGTAGCCAAGGTGTTTGATGAGTCGCTGCACTCCCTCTGCTGGTGTCCCCATCCAGTGTGGCCATGTGTCAGGACATAGAGCCTTATATCTGCAAAGATAAGCATCAAGGTTTGTCACATGTTTGCAGGTGAAAAGTAGTGAGAAGAAGTGCCTGATAGAGAAGATAAGTTCAAAGCAACACTAACTGAATGCACTGTAACTTAATGTCTGGCAAAGGCATGAAAGACGATTAAAGTCACAATGAAAACACACAATGCAAATGCACCTTTTCAGGAAGACCTCGTATCTTCTCCTATAAGCAAACCCAGCACGCCTGACTCTCAGGTGCTCCATTAACCCCAGGTACTTGACTTGATGTCTCACCATGACATCATCAAAGCGATCTGAGGTTAGGCGAGTGAGAGAGAGAGAGGTCACTGGCACAATCTTGTAAAACATTCAGCAGACAAAACCACTAACCAGAGGTGTGAAGTGAAAGGCTCACCTGGCTGCTTACAGTGGTTGGGTTTCAGACACCGCACATACCATGGCTCCTTGGTCATGAGGATCTCAGTGAGGCCTGCAAGGCTGCTCTTAAACTGGGTGGCTACCTGTTACAAATAAACCTGGTCAAAAATGTCTTTTTGATTCCTGTACATGAATAAAGTGCTTCAATAGCTTAAATACAGGAGTTGCTCATAGGTTATCAGCTATAATGATACAATACTAAAACTATAATCAAACAATCTGCAAATTTGTTTTCTCGTAGCCTGAAAAGTAACACTAAAAATACATTATAGAGAGAAAGAGAGCGAAAGAACATATTGTTCTGTTCTTTCACTGTACCGTCTCAGGTCTTTTCTTGCCGTCAGGTTCAATAGTATGGAAGCAATGCTGTATAATACTGTTCGTAGACTGTCGCATGACCTTAAACAATAACAAACAATTTTTGCATTTATGTCTATTTCACAGTCATTATTTATGTCAGGCCAAGAGAGAATGCATGCTGTGGTGAAACCTCTTACCTCTTTAATGTTTCTGTACAGAAGATCATTATTTTTGTCAAGAAATCCTGACATGAGGAAAGCATAGAGGTCAAGATAAGGAAATGTTTTAAAAACCTTAATTGTCTTTAAACTGTTTGCATTAAATGAAACTTACCAACAACTGAGTAAGTAACCTCTCCGGCATAGTGTAGAAGACGAAAATCCCCTCGTTCAAGGGTCTTGCGTGTTTTCTGGTCAGCCAATTTGTGCCTGAAATTTAAAAAAGTAAACTTGATTAATAAGTGAATAGAATGCTTCGCAGCAGTACAAATTGTTTACCACAGCAATTCAAGTCTAGTTTGCATCGGAAGGTTTTAGCTATTGTGTAATTAAATGTATTGCCATAACTTTATAGGCTATAGGCTATTAGGCTATCTTTATAGGCTATTACATGGCAGATGCAGATTAACAAACAATATAATAAATATAAACATTGGATAAAATTTAACATAGAAAAATAACTAGACTATATACAAGTCCATAAAAGATTCTTTAAATGTACCATCTCCATCTTACAAAATAAGTCATTCAGAGTTTGGCCTGATAAAAATCATTGTCTCATGGCATTATAAATTGAGCAGACACATGTTTTACAGACACATTAGTGCCACAATATTGACATTTTGGTGATTCTTCTCATTTCAGTAAATGCCCATGAGCCTATCTAGTATACTAGTATGCTTGTATATTCACAACTTAGTCATGTCTGGATTTAAAAACTTAGATGCAGGTTTTAGCTGAGGACTTGGATTGTAATATCAGTATAAACGGAAGCAATCTGTATTCAGTATCTACAAATTTAGCTATTATTATTTTTAGGGATTAATTTCAATGTAGGGGTGTCCATTCCTGCTCCTGGAAGGCTGTCTTCCTGCAGAGTTTGGCTTCAACACTTCCAGCTTGGAGGTTTTAAGTGATTCTGGAACTGAAGATAAACTCTGCTGGAAGGTTGTCCTCCAGAAACAGGAAGGGACACTCCTGTTTTAATACCTACAGAAGGGTCATAAAATGAATAAAATCATCTAGTACTATAATAGTATTGAAATACCGGTATTAAGTCAGTTTAAAGTGAAAAGCTACCCACGTGACAAAATGAGGGTGACCGCACATCTTCTCCTCTAGCTTCTCCAGGAATGTAAAATCTGTGGCTTCTCCAGGACGCAAACATTCTTCATCCTTTAATTGCGGGATACATGACATAAAGACTGTGATTTAATCATGTCTTGATGTGTATGTCAGCTTGAATCAGTTCCACCAAAGACTATAGAATACCCAAGACATGACACTTGTATAGTTTTGAATGGGGAAAAATGCAACGCTTAATATGGCCGCTCAATCGCAGGAAGCCCCGCCTTCTGAATGAAAGAGCCAATCGCTAATCGGTAAAATCAGCGCGTCACTGCAGCTGCCGTTAGAAGTCCCGGTTGCTATAGAAACAGTCAGCGCTCTGAGACGCGCGCTCAGGACTGCGCATGCGCACTGGCTGATCTAGCCTGAGAAATAAGCTTTTTATAACGCTATTTGAGCAAAAGAAACAACATTTATGACACAGTTGTTGTCCGATTTCATTGGTGATTTCAAATATGAAATTTAATCGTAAGTTTAGTGAACAGTTTTGGAAAATTTGATGTTTCTCCATACAAAGTGATAGGAGCTGCACTTGGATGCCCGAGAGGCGTTTCAAAGATGGCCGCCGAGTGACATGACTTGTCTTAAAGAGACTTTGGTTCCACTCACCAGTATTGATATGATGCCTCTATGTTTCTCCTCCACCAGGTCACAGATGATCTTGTTGTTGAAGTATGGCACTGGCTCCCACTGAAAAATGTCAACATGGGAAAAAAATGTTTTATCAATGAAAATATGCTAAAACACAAGGTGAGGCAGATCTGTGGCCCAAAGCATTTACATAACATTACGATCTGTAAGTGTAACAAATGCTGTATGTACTGAAAATATTCACCTCGATTCCCTCCATCTCATACTCCTCCTGCTCTGATTTGAGGGTGAGCTGGATGAAAAGCTGCTGAAGCTTTTCATTGCAGAAGTTTATGCAGAACTGTTCAAAACTGAGGAGAAAAGCACCAGTAATCACACACATGGTAAATATCAATCCATCAAAATTACTAACTATCTAGTACTCCTATTATTATCAATGTTGAAAACAGTTGTGCTGTGGAAACTGTGAGACACTTTTTGATGAATAGAAAGATTAAAAAACAGCATTTATTTCAAACTGAACTTTTCTGGAACATTATGTCTTTACTGTCAATTACGATCAAATGAATGCATCCTCGCTAAACCTTACTGACCTCTTTTAAATGATAGATGGCCCATTTATTTGTGTCTAGATGTGTCTAGAGGGCATGTTCTGACACTATATTGGTAAAAAGGTTACTAATTGGTTTTGTTAACTCATTAACCCCTTTTAAGAGTTTTCTTGAAGGAAACCATTTCAATAAATGTATGAGTGTGTATGACTGCAATGCTTCAGGGTCACCTGTTCACATCAAACACTTCAAATCCATAGATGTCAAGCAGTCCAATCACCGTCTTTCTGGTCGAATCCTGCATCATACATATAATACATATAATAATCCATCAACTAATTCATGTATTTTATAAACCACTATATAAAGCATAATTTGTAAATTCCATGTAATCATGCATACCTTATTTGCCAATGATTCATTAATCTTATTAACAAGCCATGAGAATGTGCGGCCATAGATGGCTTTGGCTAGTGCATCTCTGGCATACTTTGCATGTTCAGCGGTGAAAGGGCTTAGAACCTGAAAATGATAAATATTACATAATCATGGATTTCTTAAGTACAGGAAATGTAAAAAAAAAAAAAAAACATACTTAATATTCCATCTCTAAAACAACTGTTTAAAATCATTTTAAATTTACATTTATTTATCATTTAATAATAACTCTGTATAGCAATTTGAATGTAAAACATGCTTTTTGTGCAACAATTAATGTGTCATACAAGTCTCACCTCTTCTGCTTTGGCTTCAATCTTTCTGTGAGTTAAACCCTCCTGTAACATGTTTGAGGGGATGCCAAATAACTGACAATAGTAAATAATAAAGAAAGGAAGGAGAGAGAAAGGAGTTTGCAAAAAATCCAAGAGATCAAAATTGGCATTACAGTGTAAACCATAAAACTTTTAATGCATAATTATTCGAAAACCTAAGTACCTTTGACAGCCAGTGTACTTCCGCAGTGCTGTTTAATGTGGCATAACCATGGGCACTGGCCACAAAGTGAACATTGCCGAGATGAAGGACACTGGCAATAATTGCAAACAGATGCTAAAAAAGACCAAACATGTTAAACAATGACTTCTCTTTCTAAAAAGCAGCCTTCTACATTGACCCAGTCACCCAAGTGGACAAAAACTCCAATCAATCTGAGAGCGTCTTACCTCTATATCCTTTTCACTAAACTCAATGATAGTAAGAGCTTTCTGTACGGTTTTCCAGTCACTCCTGTCATTAATGGAGCTCACTTTGGCACATTCTCCCTGTCCAGAAAATCAATTTTGAACAATAAAATGAATATACTTTATGGCTCTGACATGTCTATGCATCTATCTGCGCTTCTCACCTGAATAAGATAGCGGTATTTCTGACAGTTTCGTTCCAAACCAAGCCAGCGAAGACGCTCATCCTCCCCTCCCTCAACTAACTGATAGAAGATGTGGAAGTTCCTCTCTCCATGATTTTGGTGGACCACCCTTGACTTCTCCAGTAAGTAGCTTAAGATGTGGCCACCAACTGCTGCTCCCTGAAAGAAAAAGCATTTGTTTACATTTGTAATCAATGCTTTCCGTTCTTCTACTTCTGTTTAAATCTGACTTTACCTGATGGTCAAACTGTATGTCCATGTACTTTCCAAATCGACTCGAGTTGTCATTTTTCAGGGTTTTGGCATTTCCAAAAGCCTGTAGATATAAAATGCTCAGCATCAACATTCTTTTACATGATACTGTGCTACACTTTGAGCAAGTGCATTCAGAATATACCAAAGTTTGCAATGGCTCATTTCAGACAAAAAGCTTGAATTCTGACCTCCAGCACCGGATTGGAAAGGAGGAGCCGATCTCTCACACTGTCCAAGATTCTAGTGCTGGGACAGCACACTGCATAAAACTGCAGGAATTTCTTAGAGGCCTCCGTCTTGCCAGCGCCACTTTCACCAGAGATGAGGATGAAGTGGTTGTTGGTTTCACTAATCATTGTCCGGTAAACATTGTCAGCAAGTGCAAAGCTGAGAGGTCAGAAAAATAATGCTTAAACTACATGTAAAATAAACAATTTATCAATATCAATGTTCTCTAAAAAAGAATATAAATAAGAAAAAATAAAGTAAATGCTAAATAATATATACAATGTATACAGTGCTGTTCAAAGGTTTTGGGTCAGTACGATGTTTCTGAAAGGTCTCTTATGCTCACAAAGGCTGAATTTATTTGAAAAATACAAAAAACAGTAATATTATGAAATATTATTATACTGACCCCAGACATTTGAACGACAGTGTATTTTTCCTGTTTACAGTCAAGTCAATTCAAGTCACCATCATTTATATAGTGCTTTTTACAATACAGATTGTGTATATATGCAAACTTACATATGAGGAGGCAGCTCAAAAAAGTTGACTCCCATATAAATGTCCATTTGTTTCTTGGTATAGATACCCAACTCTTTATATGGATTAACTGACACCAGGAGGGTCCCAATGTATGTCTAACAGAAATAACAAAGATTTCAGAAAAAGTTAAAATCCAGTATTTTGCCTCAACAGAGTACTGAGTTACAAATATGAACTATCCCGGGTTAAAGAATGATCATAAGGAAATATGATTGTCTCAGCAGTTTCATTTAGGAGGTTTATCCTTGTAAGTTGCCCTTGATAACCTTAAACAGAAAATACATCTGTGCTGAATCATCAGCAAAGTGAGTTTCCAGTCGCTGCGATAAGGCAAATTAGATGTATGGAGAACATTTTCACTTAGTAGCCTAGGTGTGTGCATTGACCTGTGTTCAGCATGAGAGTCCACATTATTCTCTCCCCCATCTCAACAATGAAAGTAACTGTGATACTGGATATTGCATTGCCTGCCTTTTTTAGTCTATTCTAAGAGGTCATATGAGTGGGTGCAGGACTCACATATATGAGGTTCTCATTAAACCGTTTTCTGAGGTTGTCCATAACTGCTGTCTCACTGGTGTAAGCGTCCAGGAGAACAAAGTCCTGAATGCCCACCCGGTCCCGCGCTGTCAAAGACCCCTCCATATCCTGCAGGATCCGCTGGCAGCGCTCCTCTAAACTCTGTTAATTAGACATAAACAAAATAAAGAAAGAAAGGAGTTCATCATTTTTAGAAGTTGCTTGAAACGTGTTCATTGGATTTTAAAAATATATTTACTTTGATTCTTTATATTCTTCAAGATAATTACTAAAATCTTGTAATTGTATATGTTTAACAGTATTTGCTCAAAAATGTACACAAATGATCAACATCACCAACTTTCTTTCACTCTGGCTTTATTACATCACCCTACATCCAGTAATATATAATTTCAGATGTGGCCTTGAACAAATCCTGTCAACAACATGCCATGAATCGTCTGAGCGCAGCCTCTACTTATCTAATCTAAGATGTTTTTCTGCACAGTCTATCAAAAGGGACGTTCATCAATCAACACTGAGCATGGCAGGGTCCACCCCGGTCTTGACAAACAGGAAGGATATTGTTTTCATGCGTTGATAAAACCATTAAGCCCCCTGAAGTTATGTTTTGAAATATATATATATATATATATATATATATATATATATGTGTGTGTGTGTGTGTGTGTGTGTGTGTAATCACTGTAAAAATGTTTGTTATTTTTACAGGAAAAATAGTTTGTGGGTAACTTACCGTATACCTTAGAGAGACTATCTGTAAAATATTTTAAAATTGATGGTTTTGGAAGTAAAAACTATTACCATATTATTACCATCTAAATGTCCGTAAAAACTTTTACACAATTTTGTACATTGTACAAATATTGCAAATATTAACAATATATTCAAAGGTTAAATAGTTTGTTTTTATTTTTTTTATCCAAAGAAACAGTTTTGTTAAAGAAAAGTATACATTTTAGTTGCTGAAACTCTGTGATTCTCAGTTTGACATATAGTCATTCTACACCTAAACTGTTACATAAGAAGCTGCGGCATATTTACACAGTTTATTTGCTGAGAGGCACGTCACAGTGAGCTGTATTTCACCATTAGTTCAGCTGCATCAACATGCTTTATTCCCTACAAGAATAAATTTACATCAACAGCTGCATATTATTTTACACAAACAAAATATCTAATATTTTGGTTCTCTTGTGTTATAGTTCTACCTTGGACCTGAAATATTTTTAAAGTTTATCTAAAAAAAATCATATGAAAAAGTGGGAGCCCTTACCTTCAATGCAGTGACTGTTTCTCTGAGTACTGATGTGAGAACTGTGTGTGATCTTATCCAGTTTTGTAAAGAGCATCTGTGATTATTTCAAGTACAACAGGAAACAATGTCATATCACACTCACCACGTCTACCATGGGAAGTCATTAATAAAAAGTTTGCAAAGGAAGCGGGGGTCTGTGTGTATGTGTGTGTCAAGAAACATCTGTCTGAAACAGAAATCATTATGGATTTATTGTCTAGCATCCTGAAAAGCTCAGCTCAGCGTAGGTTTGTCCTATCTTGGTTCCCTTAAACCTGAGGGCAAATCTATTTCTATCCGAGATTACACGGTTCCGTTCCTGTCATGGGATGGTATTTGGGCCAAGGTCACGGACATATATACAAAAACTCTCAATAAATGAACTATTCCTGTCTGGTGCTACTGATGCTTGATTTACTTAAGAATACATAAGAATATCATATTTCAAGAAACACACCATCTGAAACCACATGAGTTACAATAAGTTTACACTTCATCATAAAACACATCCTTTTCTGAATTGTCCAGTTGTGATTACTTGTACCCTATAAAGATATACTATATCATATTTGATACAGAAATTACTAAGGCCCCTTAATTATCAACATGATTAAAAACTGCTGAAAAGCCTTCTGTCATCTGTATTGATAGTTTATACTTTTTAGCAATAGCAATCCTTTTACTATAATTATAAAAGGTAAAGAAGGTAAAAATGTTGTAATAAATCAAGATGAACACTTACTGGACTGAAGTAACTAAAATATGAGTATCAAATATGATACATGAGGCTTTTGAGGAATGTATATTTGTACATTTCTAAATCGTCATTGTATTGCATTATATGTTTTTCCCCTCACAATAAAAACTATAGAGCTTTGATCATAAAACATAGCATTTAAATATAATTTTACTAAGACATTAATGGGAGATATAGAGTGACAACTTATATTTACATGCATTTTACGTAGTTTGCTAGATTGTTTTAAAGATTAATTTACATTACAAGTTGCCGAAATTTCATCGTACTTTTTGGCCATATAAATATCAGCAAATGTACCAATTGGCACATTTTGGGCCTATGAAAACAGAGGAGCTTTTCTACCTTGAATATTAACTCTATGTTCACCTACATCACACTATATGATCCATAAAATACATAAAATATACACAAATAAATCAAATATACTCAACAAAAAACACAACTTATTTTATATTTTGTCTAAGTGTTCAACAAACTGTTCAAAAAAAAAAAAATTTTTATAATTTTATAATATGTCAGGCTTTAGATGGTTAAACAGTTACTGACAACATTACTAAAATAAAAAGCACTAAGTAAGCTGTCAGTCAGCTGTGTCCCACATAAGCGGAAATGCTCTGAAAGATAAAGCTGGCATCACACTTGAGTCCTGTCTATCAGCTGGCAAAGAGCACTTAAACCAGAGCCAAGAGGTGATGCCAAGCCTCTGGCAGTCTGTCAATGTTCTTCTCTCATTACACACAGCATGTCATGTAGTGGATCCGTTTAAAAGACAATCATGATCTTAACTTTAAACTCAGGGCATTTCTTGTTACAGATACCCAATTAAAACACTTTTTTAACTTCACCATTACTTGATTGCAACATCTGAATATTTATATAAAACCACAAAAACTAAAAGTACAATAAAAAAAGTAAAAATAAAAGTACAATATGACATATCATAATAATTGAATATAATAATATATACACACAAATACTATACATTATATATCATGTATACACATATTATTCTTGCTACCATAGAGTTAAGAATGTTAAGATGTTTTTTTTTTTCTTATAATAAAAACCGATCAGGTCTGAATTGGACAAAAAAAAAAGGTTAATTTACACGATGACTTAGATTTCCACTTTGGTGTCACTGTTATTAGATACATCCTGCTGTATTTCCAAGTGAGTCACTGAGACATTAAAGCTGATTTTAATGGAGAAGGAAAGTCTATCTGGTTAACTGACCATCATCTGAGAGGCCATTCTATTGTCCCAAAACTCCAGTATGTCACTGGATCCCAGTGCTCAGCTCACAGTATGGCTTGAGACTTCGGAAAGAGCTAGAGCTCATCATTGGTCACTGGCCCACATTCTTCTATAACAGCCACTACACAAAGACTTGACAAATTTTGCTGCTTTAAGTATAAATCTGAATTTACCTTCTTCAACCTGTACTAGTTACGCCTTTTACCTTTACTTCTCTGTTCCAATTTTAAACTTTTTTTCTTTATAGGTATTAATGAGAACAAATTTTTTCCTCAAAACAACGTTTTAACTTTTTTCAAAAATGGAAATTTTAAAAAATACAGTAAAATATCACAGTCGTTTTGTAGTGTATATATATTAGTGCTGTCAAACGATTAATGGTGATTAATCGCATCCAAAATAAAAGCTTTTGTTTACATAATATATGTGTATGTACTGTGTATATTTATTATGTATATATAAATACACACACATACAGTATATATTTTGAAAATATTTACATGTATTTACATATATGTATGTTCATATAATTTATATTATATATAAATATATTTAATCAATAAACGTAACATTTTTCTTAAATATATACATGCATGGGTGTGTATGTATATATACATAATAAATATACACAGTACACACATATATTATGTAAACAAAAGCTTTTATTTTGGATGCGATTAATCGCGATTAATCGTTTGACAGCACTAATATATATATATATATATATATATATATATATATAGGCTAAATGAGACAAAATATGATCACAGCTTATGAGTATTTAAATTTTACTACATTATTTCAGCTGCTTTCTCCACGGACATAAGTATATGAAATATTCCTGAATTACCTCAGCATCCATTGCTTTTTCCAAAAGAGATGAATTTTAATTCTCCTAGTATTGGTCCACGGCACAGAAGTTTAAAGGGCCTTTAGTGTCCAGTTTGCCCTGGCATGATGGAAACTCAGGCCAGCAGAAGACACGTCTAGGGTGATCCACTTCACATTCGGTCCTGATCAGTTCAAATCGATTTTTTTTTCTCACTCTTCTTCTCTATCTCACATCTTTCCATCTCTTGTTCTCATGAATTTATTTCAGTTTAGGCACCACTACTAAACTCGGCTCACGGTCTGCTCCAAGATGCTGAATGATTCATGGAGGGGCGGCAAGAGAAGATCTCATTCAGCACCTCTCCTTAGAGGCCACTGCCCCACCATGTGTAACACAAGGCTGTGGAAACCTGAGCTAAAACCCTGCTCCCTCCCCTCCTACCTGTCTTCTTCTGCACAAAATTACATTGTTGGTGTCTAGTTACTGATCTTTGATTAGGTGGATCCGTTTTCTGCTAATTACTACCCACTCACCAACACAAGGCCCGTGGCTCATAGCCCTTTGGTGTAAAATTGCCTCTATTTTATTTTTACAAACTGATGGATGTGTAATCACTCTGACTGCAGGGACGGTCAGCTGAGGCTATGATGGAACCTGAGTCAGGGGATGTTTACCTCATTACTGTAAAGGTGTGTAAATACTAGCCTTCCTTGGGTAATGTTTGGGTTCAGTTGCCCCACTTTCATCACTCATGTAATTTTAGTTTCAACTTTCATGTCTTGAGATACGTTTCTATTAATCAGCTGACTCTAAATGAAATCATGGTCAATGTCATTGCGTAAACAATCTGGTTCGTGAATGAATCGTTCTTTTGAACCGATTCTTTTCAGTGAACCGATTGAACCAGTTGACCAAATCGGACTGAATCGTTTAAAACTGTTCGAACCGAGTACCAGTGTTGCTAAGTCCCCCTTGATCTCTTCCACCCATCTCATCTCATCTCATGGTCTATATTTTGTCTTTTTTTAAGAGAAATAAATAAATAAATAACATTTTTAGTTTTTGTGTCAATATAGCACATCCGAAACACTCCAAAAGTGTTTTCTAGTCATCTCCCATTGGGTAGGCTAACAGATAGTCCCGCCCCAGAACTCACATCATTGGTTGAACCAAAGGTTGAACTAACGTTGCTGTGTTTGGAACGAGTAAGTTACCATAGTTGGCTATTTTAAAATAATTTTGTTCGGAGTTTTATGAAAGTCTTATCCAAAAACTTCGCCGTTGACAGGATTCCAAAGGTAAATTAACTCCCACAATCTTGTCCCACACATCGCTATAAAAAATAAATTCGGAAATGTACATGGTGTAAAATGATCCGTGGAATCACGATTCGCTCAGCTCAAGAGATCGGAAATTCCACAGCAGCACAAAATGGCCATGTTAATATTCATAGCCCTAATTAGTGTCCCCGACTACACCTTTGACCTAATTTATACGTTAGTGGTGCAAGTCGATACAGTGGTGAAACAGATGCTCTCTTGTAACTAAATACAACACACTACAGATAGAAAGGAACTAAACTGACCGTGATGGTAGACCTTCAGAGATTACATGGTGTTACACAGTTTTGTTTTATTAGACTATAATATAAACATTGGAAAAAAATTATTTAGTTGCCAAGAATGAAATTGCCTCCACGACTTTAACTGTACATTTGTATTTTACTTTTGTAATTTACAAGTGTAAATAGGCTATGTATGCCATGCTGTGTTGAGCAATAATAAAAAATTATATTAGTTTGTCAGGATAGATAGATAGATACTGACAAACCAATAAAAATTTGATTATGCATTACTGAACAAACAATTATGTATGATTCATCCAATATAGGTTAAGGTCAACAGTCCAGTGTCAAGAGATAAGCTGCAAACTCTCTCCAGAGCAAAAGCATTGCTATATGGACAGTTGGTCCATCTTACCTTAGAGTTGAGGCAATACATGTTTTGATGAGAGCAAGACAAAATTCGCGTCCTGTTTGGTTTGTTTGAATTGAGAGTCCCGAGAGAGAATGGGGAAGTGGTGCAGAGAGGTGTAGCGCACTGTATGTGCGTTGGTGTCCAGCATTAGAAAAAAGACAAGGTCCAAGAAGAGTTGAAGTGGAACACTGCTTATTATGGCTGCATCACCTGGATTTATGGACATCCCACTATGAAACATGCTCTACATGGGCTGTCGTAGTGTCCTATTTTTCTTTCTTTCTTTTTTTTTAGTTTGAGACTGGCCTCATTCCCAAATGCTCAAGGCAGACTACACAGTGTTGTGATCTAAATATACAGTGTGATTTGTTTTTTTAATTTAATTGCATTTATTTATATTTGTAAAAGTCGAATTAAGTAATTGAAAATCAGTATTGCGCAGTCATTTTTAAATCTATTTATGGAACCTATTAATGTTAGGATTTGTCTAAATGTACATCAGAATTACTAACTGTGCATTTTGGGCAATACTTGAGGGTTGTGCTTAATAATATTAATAATAATATTACACATTTCTCTATACTGCACTACTATCTGTCAAAAATTACATTTTAAAATCAAATTCATATTTAAATTCATATTTTTGCTGTGTTTAATATCTTTCATATCTTATTGTAGTTTAAACCTTTTTAAAGGGATTAATGTTGTGGGTTTTTAACCTATAGCTATAATAAATTATCAAACAACACTTTTTTTGTTATTAACTTTAAGCTGAAATAAGTGGTAAGTCTATAAAATCACACTCTTTTTGTCCAATATGACTAAGGAAATACGTTCATTAATTGTTTTCATTTATTGTCCAGATAATGTAATTATTTGCAATATAACAACATATAGATGATTATTATAAGGTCAACTTCACAACAGGACAGCTGTGACCCATTTGCAATATAACTGTACTATACAATACAAAACATTGTAATGTATATAAAGTTTAATGTTTACAACCTCCCTGTTTTACAAAAAAAAAAAAAAAAATCAAAAATAAATGGCATAATGTTATTTCAGAGGGCTTTCCAATCAACTGGCTTCTTTCCTGATGCTTTAAGCAAATTGTTAGTTTTAGAGAAGTGCCTACATCCAAAGAAGCCAAAATGTGCTGAGTACGGTGATGGATGTGAAGTCTCAAGGACATCATGACGTTTCTGCAAAAGAAAAAAATACAGCCAGTCATATATTTCTTTGTACTGTATAATGTGTTTTAAATGTGCAATTTTAGTTGCAATATTCACAGTAACCCTGATTATTCATACCACTAGCAAAAGTGTCCAGTAACAGTAACATTCTGGTGGTCAAAAATTCAGTGGCCTTCACGAGACAACTACTCCATGTAAAAGTGTACATGATTTTTTACATACTTTTTAAAAAGTTCTGTTTATCACTTTGTGTAAATTTTGTTTAAAAAATGCTAATTGCACTTTTATTCCTTATAAATATATTGACATTTCATAATTCTGTCTCCATTAACTTACTCTGTCGATCACTCTGCCTTTCCTCTGAGCATAAGAGCCCCAAAGCAGAAAGACCAAGCCATTGAGATTCCTGCTGAGCCACAGGACCACAGCATCTGTGAAGATCTCCCAGCCTTGACCCTCATGAGAGGTGGGTTGATGAGCCCTCACTGTCAACACAGAATTCAGCAGCAGAACACCTGACATTGGAAAGAACATTGACATTGTACAAAACCGATAGCTTTAAAATGATAACTCGTAACATCTTGATGGATCACTCATATGTAGGCACATACACTACAGATCAAAAGTTTGGGGTCAGTAAAGTGTTTCAATGTTTTTGAAAGAATTCCTTTATGCTCACCAGCAGGGCTCTATGTTCTTTTTTGTTTTTAGGAGCTCTTGCGCTCCTAATTTAAAAATATTAGGAGCAAAGTCAAAAAATATTCAGGAGCACCTTTTGATCAATATTACGAGGTGATATTTGACTCCTTTAAGTGTTTTAAAGGGACTTTTTTTTTTTTACATTTGTAAGGGCAGTTTTTCAACTTTATTAAAAGTGTCATCTTTTATGTCAAATTCAAAAATGTATATTTATAAGCTTTTTCAAAAATTCATAGTCACATGCGGTAGTTTTCGCACTGTGTGCATTTATTTGATCAAAAATACAATAAATAGATATATTGTGCAATATTATTACAATTTAAAATAACTATTTTCTATTTTAATATACTTTAAAATTACATTTATTCCTGTGATGGGAAAGCCGAATTTTCAGCAGCCATTACTCCAGTTTTCAGTGTCATATAATCCTTCGGAAATCATTCTAATATGCTGATTTGATGCTCAAGAATAATTTCCTATCATCAGTGTTAAAAAAAGTTGAGCTATAGTGTCTCAACACTTTTTGAAGATTATTTTATGAATAGAAACTTCAAAAGAACAGCATTTATTTGAAATGTTATTTCTTGTAATATTATAAATGTCTTGCTGAATAACAGTATTAATTTCTTAGAAAAAAAAAAAAATTACCGTCCCCAAACTTTTGAATATTAGTGTACTGTATGTTGATTAAATACCCTGTTTAGCCCATTCTGTGAGGTCTCCATGACCTGGGTGCCGGAAGCCAACAATATCTTCCTTCAACTCCGCAAATATGTTTTCCAAACTGCAATAAGTGAAGCAGGTCAACATACAGAGTAGTCAGTAGAGATGTACTGTAAGATATCACGGTGGTGAGATGATAAATAGATGGTCATTTTCACAGTTCAGTATAATGTGGTACCTAGGAGGAGGAGGTTTAGGCCTCAGCACACTGAAGGCCAAACCATGAGCCTGACCTGGATGGTGATAGGGGTCTTGCCCAAGAATTACCACTTTTACCTGTCAACACAAATACAACCTGTAGCCTATTTAAATGCTCTGGTCTTTGCCTTTTTATACTGTATGTTAAGGAACTTACATCTTCAATTGCGCACAAAGTTGTGCAATAAAACACCTGCTCAGGGCTGGGATAAACAGTAAAGCATTTCCTCTCCATTGTAACAAAAGACATGAGCTGAAAAAAAGTAGTACAGGAACTTTTTTTGTTTTGTTTTTGCTTCATCTTTTCATTGTCATTTTGGCGATGTCTCATACTAAGTATCACTTACTTTTGTAAAATAAGGTTTTGTAAATTCAGTCCCGATTTGTGTTCGCCAGCTTTCACCAACGGGTACAGGTACATTTCTGCTGGCCAGTCGTTCCAGTGCGGCGCGTCTGTTCTGCTCTATCTGATGCAGCTGTTCCTCACTGAGCTGCATGCTCTCACCACTAACTTGCTCTTTGCAGCATGCATTGTCATTTAAGCAAAGAAATGATAGGAATAGCATACACTTAGATACAGGACTGTTTATGAAATGACTGTATTAGGTATGGCACACAATGAAGGAACAGGAAATGCAGGAAAAGTTTGAATATATTCTTTTTTACAATAATTACCTGAAATAGTCCGATAAATGTAGCTTGTTGAACTTATTCAGACACTGAACCTACCTTTTGACATGTCCAAAGTAAGACACGTTGTGTAAAGTACGACAGTGTTGTTGTTGTTTCTCAGACCCCTTCACAAGCACTGCTGCATCACCGTTATTCTGCCATGTCATGCAAATGTAGGTTCACTCAATAATTTGCAAAACTGAAAGTGAAACTTCAACTCTAAACCATGTTTCCTAAACCATGACTGTAACTGTTAACCAGAGATATAGCATGATCTTGTGTTGATTAAATATGACTAAATTTCTAATCTGGGGGTATTTCCTATGTGAATTTTTTAGCTACAGCTATTATTTAAAAAAGTAAAAAATATGCATTATTTATTTAAAAAAGTTTTAACATTTCTAACATATTAACATTACAAGGGCCATGCATTGCTTGGTACAGAAAAATAAATTTAATTCACCTTTGACCCTAGTTTAACCTTTTTGACTTGAAGGCCCCCATTGTCCAGGACAATGTTCCTTTAGGCCAGTGGTTTTCAAACCTGTCCTGGAGGACCCCCTGCCCTGCACATTTTGTATGTCTCCCTAATCAGACACACCCAATTTAGTTCTTGCAGTCTCTACTAACGAGCTGATGAGTGGAATCATGTGTGTTAGATGAGGGAGACATACAAAATGTGCAGGGCTGGGGTCTGAAAACCCCTGCTTTAGGCGAATGCCACATGAAACATAAACATGGCACCTGGTGGCCAAAGTTGGTACTGCATGATAATGTTAAATGGCCATATACACAAGACGTGCATATACGTATATATATATGCACATATTGATGTTATGTTTTTTTTTTTTTTTTTTTTTCGATTTTAGTTATTTGAAAATATTTATTTTAATACTTTTAAGTCATCCTGCAGCTCCCTTAGTAGTGTTCCTCAGCTCCCTGGATGAGAATTACAGCCCTAGTTGTTTTATGCCACTTCAGTGGTGCTTAAATCAACTCAGTTGTCTTTGCTGTTTGGACATAGAATAACTAGGGTGAAGTGTGTACATCTGAATAACTTGTTTGTATGAATAAACATTTTTAAAAATCTGATATATGAAGTAAAATGCTGAATTATTTGCTTAATTATTGCTACCCAGAGAAATAGAACACAAAGAAAGAGTGTTTATTCATTCATTCAAAAGTGGATGATGGGGGGAAAGTAGTTCATGAAATCCGATAGTTTCCCCTTTTCTTAACATCCCTAATACTTCTGTCTAACAAACTTTTCGAATGGTAATGAATACGATTTTATGAAAGAATCCCACACATTCCCTTGGCCTAGATTTCTTGGGGGTTTTTTTGTTGTTGTTTAGGGACATGATGCCGTGTGGACTGTACTCTGGAAGACTGTGTGAGACCAAGCCCACTCTTAGTTTACCATCCTTGAGCTTGTGTTGATGTAATCAGAGACGCACGCCAGTCTAACCTGTTCTATAGCCAAGTACACTGTTGTAGTTTAGTGCTCCATTATAGCCCAGTAAAATGAGTGCATTGAAAAGATCGTCGCAAGTGGCTTACAAACGCTGGAAAGACACAAAAATCAGGTAATATATGTGTTTTTTGTGTTTACTTGTAAGATGTGTTTAAAACTTTTTGTGGCTGGTAGGTATGATTTACACTGCCGTTCAAAAGTTTGGGATCAGTAAGGTTTTTAATGTTTTTTAAAGAGGTTTCTATATGCTCATCAAGGCTATCTATTTGATCAAAAAATACTAGTAATTTAGTGATTGTTATTGCAATTATTATTGCAAATATTATAATTATTGCAATTTAAAATAACAGTTTTCTATTTTAATATACTTTAAAATGTAATTTATTCCTGTGAAGCAAAGCTGAATTTGCAGCATCATTACTCCAGTCTTCAGTTCACATGATGCTTCAGAAATCATTTTAATATGCTGATTGATAATCAATGCTGGAAACAGTTGTGCTGCTCAATATTTTTTGCCACCTGTGATACTTTTTTCAGGATTCTTTGATAAATAGAAAGGTAAAAAGAACAATGTTTATTCAAAATAGCAATTTTGTTTTACAATACACACTACTATTCAAAAGTTTGGGGTTCTTTTTTAAAAGGAATTAATAATTTTATTCAGCAAGGATGTGTTAAATGGATAAAAAGTGATAGTAAAGACTTATATTGTTAGAAAAAGAGTTCCATTTTGAATAAATGCTGTTCTTTTTAACTTTTTATTCATCAAAGAATCAAAGAGAACAGTACCACAGGTTCCAAAAAAATATTAAGCAGCACAACAGTTTCAACACTGATAATAAATCAGCATATTAGAATGATTTCTGAAGAATCACGTGACACTGGAGTAATGAAAATGTAATGAAAATGCAGTGCTGCATCACAGAAATAAATTATATTTTAATGTATATTAAAATAGGAAACCAATATTAGAAATTACAATAATATTTCACAATATTACATTTTTTTCTGTATTTTTGATCAAATAAATACAGCCTTGATAAGAGACTGCATTAAAAAAACTTAAAAAATCTTACCGATCCCAAAATGTTGAATGGCAGTGCACACTGTGCTGGTGTCTTAGAACTTTTAATTAAGTGAAAACTCTGTTTT
This sequence comes from Schizothorax lantsangensis, assembly GCA_027422415.1. Classification (NCBI taxonomy): domain Eukaryota; kingdom Metazoa; phylum Chordata; class Actinopteri; order Cypriniformes; family Cyprinidae; genus Schizothorax; species Schizothorax lantsangensis. The sequence goes on along the minus strand of CM049842.1, from coordinate 11,597,547 downwards.
CTGTTAATTCTGCTAAATTCTGTTTAGCTTGTGAAATGAAAAGCTGACTACAATATTGAGTTTAAATACTTAATAAGTGTCAGATTTGCACTGTAACCCGTATCTTTTTGTTTAGTTTTGTGACATCACAGACGGATGATAAAAGCGTCCTTACTGTTCATGAGGAGCAGCCTGGGAAAAATGAGCCTAGCGATGAAGGAGTTTGCACTATTTTGGAGCAAGATTTGGGGGACAGCAAGAACAGAAGCTCTGGAATCTCAGGTAGGCATCTACGTATATCCAACATCTACATTTGTAGATGAATATGCAATTTGAACATTTTTGCTTTATTCTAGTATAGAGTTGAATGTTTAAAGATTAAAATGGTGATTAACGTCTGGTTTGTGGTGTAATGTATGTATACCATCAGTGCAATTTATTTATGTTCTTTGGGGGTGAAGTCAGTTAGGATGCTTAAAAAATAATCTTTTTCAAGAGATAACATTATGTATCCTGAAGTAGGCTACTGGATATTATTAAAGTGAACATCTGGCTTTTTTGTCTATAGGGCATAACAAAAAGTATGTCTTGATGCTCAAATAAAAATTAGACTTGTAAATACTTAGGCACAAATAGGAAGACATAAAGACTAATAGATTATAGCTTGTGGGATTTTTTTTTTTACATGGTACCATCATTGTTGCGGTTAAAAAAAATCACTGAAATCTGTTTGTCATATGCTTTCAGAAAATAGATATCAGGCTATCACTTAGTTGTCAACAGAATTAAATTCCTCACAGGCTTGACGTTATGCTTTTTACTAAATACGTGCTAGCTGAGAAGAATACACAGACCTCATCTTAGTTTCATTCAAACCACGATGCCTTCCTGCACTGCTCAGTGTTAAGGAGATAACCGTAATGTCTATTTGGTGATTTGTGCTTGGCTGTATACAATATCTTCTCATCATTCAGTAAATATGCATTTCTTCAGAAACCTTCACTGTGGAAGAAGCAGTGGAGGCTATTGGTTTTGGAAAGTTTCAGTGGAAGCTGTCTATGCTAACAGGAGTTGCATGGGTAAGAAATTCAGCATTATGCACTTTTTAAACGCAAATGATGTTTACTGAACAAATAGCTTCAAATTGTTTGGTTCATTTAGTGTACTTAAAAACTTGTTTCACGAAAATTCAAACTCTTATATTTCATATTTGCGTGCAAAGATGGCTGATGCTATGGAAATGATGCTCCTTAGTATTGTAACTCCTCAACTGCGCTGTGAGTGGAGGCTCTCCAGCTGGAAAGTGGCATTCATAACATCGGTCAGTATATTCACTGTTAAACACTAACATGGTTAAACAACTTCTGGGGTTACATTTGGACATCCCTAACGAAACTAAAATATATGTGAATATATTGGAAGATATAATGTGATGTTGTAATGTTTACATACAAAATTAAATGTCTCAAAAATACATTCCCAATATGCCTACAAAGGTCCCAAATTCTATAAAGATTCAGGCAAATTAACGGCCATATTTAATCATTCAGCAGACACTTTTATCCAAAGTGACTTAAATGAAGACAATAGCAATCAAACCAATAATAATATGTAATTGCTGTGACAAGTCTCACTTAGCCTAACGCAGTACACGTAGCAAGTTATATATATATATATATATATATATATATATATACATGCATATATATATGGAAATATATTATAAAATATATTTGTCAGATTTGGTTATATATATGTAACATACATGTTCCCAGATAAGTGTTAATATATATAGTAGCTACATGTGAAAATACATTACACACACACACATATATATATATATATATATATATATATACAGTATATATATACTGTGCCCTCCATAAGTATTGGAATAGTAAAGACAAAATTGCTCTGTTGGCTGTGGAGTCAAGACATTTGCAAATATGATTAAAAGATGAATATGAGACAAAACTACAGAATGTCACATTTTATTATTAGCCGTTTCAACACATACATGTTTTACCAAATAAAAAGAACAGCACTTTCAGTTCATCCCACTATTTGATGTGAGCATAAGTATTGGGACAGTTGAACGTAAGGCAGATATAAAAGATTAAAAGCTATTATTTAGTTGCAGATCCCTTGTGCGCAATCACAGCAGTGAGTCTGTGACCCATAGACATCACCAGACTCTTGGTCTCATCCTTTGAAATGCCAATTCCAATTGTTGCTTGTTTTGGGGAGTTTCTGCCTTTACTCTCCTCTTCAGCTGGTGAAATTCATGTTCAATCGGATTTAAATCTGGAGATTGACTTGGGCAATCTAAGACTTTCCATTTCTTTGCCCTTATAAACTCCTTGACTGAACTGGCAGGGTGTTTTGGGTCATTGTTCTGGTGCAATATGAAGCACTTCCCAATGAATCTGGTGGCATTTTCTTGAATATTGGTAGCCAAGATGGTTTTGTACCCTTCCAAATTCATTCTGCTACTGTCATCATACATTAAGTCATCAGTAAAGATGAAAGGGCCTGTTCCAGAGACAGCCATACATGCCCATGCCATGCCAACACCTCCACCATGCTTTACAGATGAGGCTGTATGCTTGGGATCATTTGCAGTTCCCTTTTTTTCTCCACATTTTTGCTTTCCCGTCACTTAGATAAAGGTTCATCTTTGTCTCATCGGTCATAAACACAGTTCCAAAACTCTTCTGGCTCACCTTTGTGCTTTTTTGCAAACTCTAATCTTGCCTTTCTATTTTTGGTGCTGGTCAGAGGTTTGCATCTTGCTGTGTCGCCTCTGTAATTCTGTGTCAAAGTCTCCTGAGGACAGTAGATTGTCAGAGCATCACCCCAGCTTTCTGGAAGTTGTTGGTGATTTTACAGACACGTCTTTTAGGGTTCATTTTCACAGCTTTTATGATTTGTCTGTCATCAACTACTGTTGTTTTCTCAGCCAATCAGGTCGTTGTTGGTTGCTGGTGTCGCTGGTGGTTTCCAAACTCTTGATTTCTCCATGCCCTTTGTTTTTGCTATAGCTCTAATTGACTTCCTCTTTTCTTTTAGCATCCAAATTGCTTGCTTTTCTCTCAAAGTCAGCTCCCTCGTCTTCATCCTGGTTTGTGTGTGTCATCATCGAATGTAAGATTCAGAATGCAGAAGTAATGGATATAACTGATACGACACACTCCCTGCTTCTGAAGAATATCTGATATCTGAATATCTGAAGAATTAATGCAACAGGACACAGCTGATCACTTAGAAAGACCTGTGAGGCAACTGTTCCAATAATTATGCTCACATCAGATAGGGGGATGAAACTCTAAAAGTGCTGATCTTCTTTGCTGGTGAAACATCTATGTGTTGAATCACCCAATAATAAAATGTGACATTCTGTAGTTTTGTCTCATATTCATCTTTTAATCATGTTTGCAAATGTCTTGACTCAACAGCCAACAGAGCAATTTTGTCTTTACTGTTCCAATACTTTTGGAGGGCACTGTATATATATACTGTATAATAAAATATATTTTCTTTCCGTAAGAGGTAGCTTCCTGAAATATGGTAGAATGTTGATTTTTCACACTCTGTGTTGTTAAGACTTTCATAATATTTAATCTTTTGAATCTTAAATGGATTATTGTAATTTTGTACCTTGTTAGATAGTGTTCATTGGAATGATGATCAGCTCCTCACTTTGGGGGAACATTTCAGACAAGTACGGCCGAAAAGTGGTATGTTTGGTTTAAAGTGAAATTAGTAAATGAATAATGTCAATGCAAGCATTTTTATGTAACTAAGAACTTTAAGCAGTCAATTGTTGCCTCACTGACAGCCTCGCCATCTCCATTTTTTAGTGTTTAATACTATGCATGCTGTGGACATTGCACTATGGGCTTCTCAGTGCTTTCGCACCTGTTTACAGCTGGATCTTAGTCTTGCGAGGCCTCGTGGGATTTGGCCTAGGAGGAGCCCCTCAGTCGTGAGTTTTTCCATCAGTGAAGTGTGACTCTTGGTTTTATTACAAACTCAAAGGTCACATTAAGTGAGCAACATTCAGTAAGAATTCAGTACTTCCTTATAGTACTTTTTCAAGTTCTAGATATTAAGCTGTTTTGAAACTTGTTTTATCTGTGATCAATTGTATTCTCATTAGTGCCTGGAAGTTTTGAGCATTGCTTTTACATCACCATGTGTTAAAAAACATACAATTATCTGTATCTATATATACTAGAGTTCAAAAGTTTGGGGTCAGTAAGATTTTTTCAAAAGTCACAGTAAAGATGAATTAATGTTACAAAATGTATATTTCAAATAAATGCTGTTTTTTAAGCTATCTATATATCATAGAATCCTGAAAAAAAAATGCATCACGGTTTCCACAAAAATATAAAGTGGCACAACTGTTTTCAACATTAATTATAATAAGAAATGTTTCTTGAGTGGCAAATTAGAATATATGAATGATTTCTGAAGGGTCAAGTGACACTGAAGACCGGAGTAATGGGTGCTGAAAATTCTGCTTTGCCATCACAGGAATTAATTAAAATGTAAATTATATTAAAATATAATTTTTTTTATTTTAAATTGCAATAATATGTCACAATATTGCTGTTTTTAATGTATTTTGATCAAATAAATGTAGCCTTGGTGAGCAAAAGAGACCTCTTCAAAAACATTGCAACGACCCCATACTTAAATTTTTATTTTGTATTGTATATATTTTTAATATATTTTAATTCCTTCCCTTACAGAGTGACATTATATACTGAATTCCTCCCGATGAAATCCAGAGGGATATCCATAATCCTTTTAGGGGTAATTCAGATGAATGTTTATTCAACTATTGCTCACATTTTTCACTATGCAATTTTTCAGTATACTAAAACATTTTACCAAGATAGTTGGTTGATGTTGTAATTGACTGAAGCAATGTATATTAGGTTAAATATAGCATAAACATAACTTGATGATGATTTTTTTTTTTTTTTTTTTAATGAATCAATCTTCTGTTCTAATAGGTGTTCTGGGCCTTGGGTGCTGTGTTTGAAGTGTTACTGGCTATGGTGGTCATGCCCACATTAGGCTGGAAATGGCTGCTAGCTTTCTCCACCCTTCCTCTAGTTGTCTTTGCTGCCTCCTGCTGTGTATGTATGGCTGTAACAATATTTAAACTGTTACTAGGCACAAGGCTCATGTTTATGCACCTTAAATTCAGATAGAATCCATGTTAATTCTTCTGACTGAATTGTGTGCATTTGTCTGTAGTGGTTACCAGAGAGTGCTAGATTTGATGTACTGAGAGGCAGAGAAGACAAGGCCCTGGACACTTTGAAATGTGTAGCAGCAGCTAATGGGAGCTCTGTGCCTGCTGGAAGACTTATAGCCAACACACAGGTATGTGGGGCTACCAGTCCTAAATCTTTTCCCAAAATCTCCTACTCGCACATTATTGAAGAATTTCTAATTTTGGGGGTTTATTTTCATTTTGTAAACTAGATGAATGATTTGTGTTTATGTGTTTTAGACTGATCGTGGGAGAATTAGAGATCTTTTTATTCCAGAATACCGAAGAACAACACTTTTGGTCTGGTTTATCTGGTATGCAGATTGTTAAAAATGGTCAAATCCTTCCATATAAAGTTTAAAAAGCATTAAACTAAAAACTCACCTGCTTTTTTTGTTTTACACACAGGTTTTGTAATGCTTTTTCATATTATGGTATTGTGCTGTTGACCACTGAGCTGTTCCAAGCAGGATCTGCGTGTAGTGGTGAGTGGTTCGAAAGTACTTTTTGTGACCAAGCTCATCATAAAATGTGCACAAACTAGATTTTGACACACTTTTGTATTTAACTAAGACTACGACCACAAATTTGAACTACACAACTGTTCAAAAGTTTGGGGTCGGTAAGATTTTGTATGTTTTTGAAAGAAGTCTCTTATACTCACCAAGGCTGAATTTATTTGGTGAAAAATATAATACAATTTAAATACATATATTTTTAAGTGTAATTTATTGATGTGATGTCAAAGTTGAATTTCCAGCAAATATACATATATATTTCAGAATTCTGTTGATGAATAAAAAAATCCTTTACTGTCACTTTTGACTACTGAACCCAAACTTTTGAAGATTAGTGTAAAATTTTCTGTACTCGTCATAGAAAGTAACATCTTTTTCATATAGCTAGCACATGCAACAGTTTTTGAATAGTAATGGCCGTCATTTCTTTATCTGTGATCTTTATGTAATTTAATTATGTATAATAATTTCCCATACAATTTAAACATGTTAAGCACAATGTGTTGTGAATTTCAGTAAAATCTAATTCCAGCCACCAACAACTCAAATATGGAACCTCGGTGCAGTTTGGAGTGCAATTATCTGGCTTTTCATGATTATGTGGACCTTTTGTGGACCACCTTAGCAGAATTTCCAGGTGACGTGACACCATAAGTCATTCTCTCCTCTCATGTTGTTTTTAGTTAATCAACTTAAATGCAAACATTGTTATATGATCTACATATAAACTAATAGACACCTTTTGTGTCTTGATGTCAGAATAGGTATTCTGGTGTCCCTGTGGATGATTGATCGAATTGGCAGGAGAAAAAGCATGGCAGTTTGTTTTTTATTGTTCTCTGTGTCGATTTTGCCACTGTATGCCTGCACACAAAGGTACATTGATAAAGTCATTAAAAATCTGTGCAGATTCTAATAAGGGTGCAAAAATAAACTTTGCAATTGCAAAAGTAAGAAAAAGAAGGGCCTAAATATATTTAAGCCACTGTAAATGGCATGTTACTTCTTTTACTATTTCCAGGACACTTCTCACAGTCTTCATTTTCATTGCTCGAGCCTGTATAACAGGGGGCTGGCAGGTTGCATATGTTTATACACCTGAGGTGAGGCTTCATTGTAAAGCATCTAATTACGCTCAGTAGAATTTTCATTTAAAATGCAGTTTCCTTTATTTCTTGTCTTGGCCTCCTCAGGTTTTCCCCACAGCAACCAGAGCTATTGGTATTGGTACAGGCAGTGGGATGGCTCGTGTTGGAGCTCTCATCACACCATTTATTGCTCAGGTAAAGCATTCCTCTGGTTTCATAAGAAGATGGTGTATTGAACATGTACTGATGCTTTCCTGTTTGTGTCTGTCCCCCTACAGGTCCTTCTGAAGTCATCCGTTTACCTGACTCTGTCTGTGTATTTAATATGTTGCTTACTGGGCACAGTGGCATCCTGGTTTTTGCCCATGGAAACAACAGGGCGGAGCCTTCAGGAATCAACGCAAAGCACCATGGAACAAAAAAACATGGAAAGGCCTCATGGTTCTGAGACAGCCGAGTCCTCCAGCAGCACGTGTCCTTAACAGCATATGGAAAACTGAATCTGTGAAATCTCAGGACTAATAGTGGAAAAGGCCATAATGTAGCCTATAATTTTGCCATATACTAAATGTTATGTAAATGCATTCTAAATTCAAGATTTTCAAATAAATAGTAATTAATTTCTATGTATATATTATGCTAAAAAAATCTGTGATTTTGTTTGTTTTTTTTCTTTAGAGATGTTACATTAAGCTGTTTATGATGCCAAGAATTTGTCAAACAATTTTGTTGGATCTTTTAGTTACATAAGTGTCAGTTTGTCTCCTGTTTTTGATGTTTTTCAAATGAACTCTACAAGTGTCTGGTGTAGTACCGGCCCAAAAGCAAACTATGGTAGCAGTAAACTCTTTCTGACATATTTGTCAATCGCAGCAAATTATATTACAATAAACATAATATTATGTATATTAAGTTTCCAGAAGCTCTAAATATATTTAGCATAAAAGTGGGTTGTATCAATATTGCTTTGCCCTGTTGTGTGAAGTTTCCTCATGATTTCATTACACCAACAGGCTTTAGTTGTTATACAGCAGCCATGATTTGCTACTTGCTGATCGACTGCAGGGGGAGGGATATTTTTGTTCTAGAGAGAATTTGATTGGACAAATATTTGTGTAGTGCAAGATGAGTCATCAATATTTTCAGTATATTTATTTGGATATTTCTAGGAGAAAAAATTGCATATATAGAATAAGCACATTCATTGAAAATAATGTCTGCTAAATTTTAAAATTGTCAACATTTCAGTGGAGAACTTACTAATGCACATGGACTTGGGTTACACAAATGCTTTTTTATTTTTCATGAGGTATTTTTGGGTATTCAATTTGCATGACAAAACATACTCAGCTCCATTTTTGGTTGCTGAACCATACAAATTTCTCGTCGTCATAGGGAGGAAAAATCTGGCGATCAAGCATTGCGTTAGTTTCGAGATAGTCTACATCATAGGGGCTCGAGTAGTATGTGGATGATTGGGTGTTGAGTCTGCATAGGATGCACTGTTGTCAGGGAGAAGTGCAAGTCACCTTCACGCGGTTGGCCCAGAAGCCCATATCTAACACAGACGATCACAGAACTACACCAACCACGGACGGCGGTCCCGAAACAAGGTCCATTATGTCTGGCCACTAAATCAACGCTCCAGCCGGGAAGATAGAGCACAGACCGTTGTTTATTGGCATCATTGGCGTGAATGAGAATTTGCAGAATCGCCGAGTTGGACGACAAAGCCGATGATGGGTTTATCGCTCCGCTAAATAGATTTAATGCGCCTCTGAATGCATTAACCCCGTCACTGGCGGGCGCAGAACAGGATATCTCGGACCGGAGCGCCTGTGAGGTTTCTCTGAACCCTTTGCAGCACAGCCATGGCTCTGGTGACTCTGCAGCGCTCCCCTACACCCAGCGCCGCATCCTCAGCTAGCACCAACGCGGGGGAGGTGAGTGGAGGCTGACCGGCGGAGGAAATGCCGGGGATGCATGTGTAAATAGCGCCTAAACAGTTTATTTTTAAACAGCCGGGCCTGTTGCTCGGGGATCATTTCTCCTTTCTAATGATGTGCAAATGTGATACTACAAGAAGTCACCGAGTTCAACCTGCTCTGTGGACGAGCGCATGCTGAAGTTTTCACATTAGCGAGGAGGTTGTTTTTAGGCAGTGTGGATGATGATGGGATTAACTTGATTTGCCCAAACAAAACAAAGCATGCCAGTGCTGAATTACGCTTCTCTTGTTGAAATGGTGAAATATATTTGTGTATGAGGTTGAAGCATATGATAATAAATTTCCTTTAGTGGCTGTGTGTGCATGGTGCAATGTGTATTTCACTGTTTATCCTACCCTACATTCAATAACATTATCTTATTTGTGTGTGTTGGGGATAAAGTGGTAATAAATCGGCTATCAATTCAGTCATACCACAAATATGATTTACACCAGTTTCTTAGTAATATGATACTTCTGACCAATTGAGCGTTTGGCAGTTATCACTATGTACGATTCGTGAACGAACCTCATTATCATTTGATCAATGAGTCGAATCTTTTCAAAGAATCGGTTGAACTGATTCATAAAACCTGTCTGAAATTAAGATCACATTTGAACTGAATGTGTCAGATTGGTTTACGAGTAAACGCCTCATTTAACCGAGAATTCTCCGTCTCATGTGCTATTGATAATGAGTTTAAAGTTATGTAATATTAAGTGCATTTGGAGTATGAATGATATAGCAGAAAGTTGTGTTACTTTATTTACCGAATAGTAGAAATGTGAAGAATTAAACATATTGGAATTTTGAGGGTTTTATTATCAGCACACAAAGATACGGAGTGGGTTTTAATAAATACGATTTTCTTAAACTCATGCAAAAACTTTTTCAGAGAGGTAAATTACGTTTCATATAGTGTAATATGAATATAAATTATATTTAGTTTCTAAACATAAATTTAGTTTCACCTGACTTAACAGGAGCACATTAAATTACACTAAACAGCCTTAAAGATAAATAAGACCAAGAACAACATGATGACTAAATTACTCCATGACCTTTTCTTTTTTTTTCTTTTGTTTTTTAGAACCGGTTCTTTGAAACGAACTGTTCGAAAGAACCGAGTCTTCCCCTCGCTACTCTCAGCACATTCACTGCAATGATGTCATTGAATAGATACTCTGCCTGGTGACCAATCATGGGACCCAGAATATTGTCATGATTTTGCTGTTCAGGCTTCTTAGAGACAGCCCACTAATGAGCTAGCCTGCTATAGCATAAGCCCACATCCCTGAGGCTTTCATTTTGTGCCCTAAATCTATCCAAACTGTTTTGTTTTGCTTAAAGATAAAACGTTTCTGTTTAAAGAATCCCGTTTAAGGCTTACATTTCTAGATCCATCTTATCAAACAGCTTTGTATATCTAAACCATAAATAGAGGCATTCAGAATTGATTGATATATGCAAAGTAATTTCATACAGTATAGGGCCCTTTGTAATTCCACTTTTGCTGTTTTATTTGGCAGGATTTAGGCAGTGATGATGATCGAAAGGCAAATCTAAGGTCGGTGCTATTTTTAATCATCTTATTTAATCCATTCATCCTTTTTAACTATGATAATTAATCTTAATTCTGGAGTGTCTTCATAATTGTATGTGTGGCCTATTTCAGCCTGAGTGAAAGTTTCTTCATGGTAAAAGGGGCAGCTCTGTTTTTACAGCAAGGCAGCAGTGCACAAGAGCCCAGAACACCCACCCATCATAAAAATGCAGGTAAACCACAACAAGGTCATAACCATGATCAATTTCATGTGTGTGAAGAAGTTGAAAAATTAAATAATTAAGGATTTAAGGGAATAAAGGGAATAAAGTATTTTGCGTCACTGGATATTACTGTCAGTTGTTTAACATTTCTATCATAAAACAGTTGTCAAAAATTAAATGTTTGCTTTCATCTTACCTCATACTATTTCACAGTTAAAAGTGAAGTTTCAGGTTTCTGTGAACAGTAAAGCCTTCTTTTTTTTTTATTTGATTGGCCATCTCAGTCCTTTAGATGTTGATGAGGCGAAACAGCTTGAAAATTTAACTTTTAAAAGTTTTTGTCATTATAACAACAAATAGATCAGTGCGTAAAGGTGTGCAGCAGAATGGCATCAAGATTATCAAATATTGGTGTGAGCAATTTGGCCATTTCTGATTATTGAGAGGAACTATGTTGGTTACGGCCCTGAACCACAACAGTAAAAGTGGATTTTCCTTTAACAACTACTGCTACATTATGTTATTGTTGATGAAAATAGTGGTTTATTGTCCATAAAACTTTTTTTTTTTTTTGTTCTTTAATTGCTCATCTTTGTTGTTGTTGTTGTTAAAGGGGATCTACCACAGCATCTACAAGTAATGATAAACACCCTCCGTGCCGAGGACAGAATTAAATTAGTAAGTGACGTACATTGTGTCTAGTACAATGTAGGATTGGCTACTGCTCACAATGTGCATACACCAACGTACACCATCTCCATCAACAGGTTGTTAGGTTAGAAAGCGGTTGGACGGACCATGTGCGGTACATGGTGGTTGTCTACACAAATGGCCGTCAGGACACTGAAGAAAACATGCTGCTTGGGATGGATTTTACAGATAAGGACAGGTAGGAATCCGGTCGTGATCTGAATGCATTCTTTATGCTACACTTATTGGTAGACACAAAAAAAATGTGTTTGTTTGTTTGTTTGTTGTAGTAAAAGTTGCTCTATTGGGATGACTCTTCCACTTTGGAGTGATACCAAGATTCACTTGGATGGAGATGGGTAAATATCTTAATTCACTTCCTGTAAGGCAAAGGTTAAATCCTACTTATAGGTTAAAACCTATCCTTAATTAACTCAGGGATTTTCTGATGCAATTTTACTTTTTCAGTAAATGTTTTTTTGTAGTTTTTTTTTAATCTCCGTTACTTGATTGCTTACGCATACCATACACATAAAAATACACCGTCTATCTTTGGTCACATTTAAAATCACTTTATATGTGTGTACAGAGAATGACCTCTACAGGTTCAGTACGAAATAACATGTTTATATTCTCTGTGCATGTGACCTGGAGGCTATTGGCAGACGCATTATGTAGAGAGAATTTTCCACTGGTTTGTGGTGTAAAATTGTTCCACTGACCAACACCGGAAAGCAGCGTCGTCCTGCTGCCTGCTTATGCATTTCTGTATAATCACGAATTATGTCATAGTTCGTATTTTACATGCCTGAACTCCTCTCATCTCATCCCCCAGAGGTTTCAGTGTGAGCACAGCAGGAAGACTACATGTTTTTAAGCCTGTGTCAGTCCAGGCCATGTGGTACGTTTACTATTACGTATCCTCTTATAGTGTGTGTTTTTTTCTCTTGATATTTTAATAGTGTGTTCTCACGTACTTGATAAATCGTTAATGTTTGACTTGATGTATATTGCAGGTCTGCCATCCAGGTGTTGCACAAAGCATGTGAGGTGTCCCGCCGATACAACTATTTTCCAGGAGGGATGGCCCTTACATGGGTTGGCTATTATGAGAGCTGCATCTCCTCAGAGCAGAGCTGTATCAATGAGTGGAATGCTATGACAGATCTGGAGACCACACGGCCTGACTCGCCAGTCATGTTTTCTGATCAGTGAGTTGTGGATATGTCAGTGGATAGTGAAAAGTAGTATAAATCTTACATGCTACAGCAGACTGATAAACTGATTGTGGTAAAATAACATTGAATACTCTGATATGGTACTGACATTTTATTTCAGGAGCTTATTATGGGACTAAAACCCTAAATGATTTAGCTTATATTAACACTGTTTTTCATGTCATGCACAGGCCAACAGAGAGAGAGAGAACAGAGTGTATGATCAAAGCCAAACTCCGAAACATAATGATGTTTCAGGACCTGGAAAATATTACTTCTAAGGAGGTATATGTAATGAGGCTTTTGTGCCATGGTTTACATGAATGCATCAGCCATGGAAGGAGCATTAAACTGAATCCTTTCACTTCTGTAGATCCGAAATGAACTGGAACAACATATGAGCTGCAACCTGAGGGAGTATAAAGAGTTTATTGACAATGAGATGCTGCTTATCCTGGGCCAGATGGACAAGGCTACACTCATATTTGACCATCTGTACCTGGTAAAGCTTCCTCCAAGATTTCTCTGCCATCCATGTTTGATTCTTGTTTGCTCAAGATGTTTGCTTACCTAAAAAGCAAAGCACATAGTGTTAGTTTACTGATAGGGCTGGGAGGAAAAAAAACAAACCTGCATGCATGCACTAATGCATTGCCCTGCTTTCTCAGACGATTCTGGATTAATCCGCAGAAAAAAAAATCCTTCTGGTTATTGAAAACACCAAAACATTACAGATAAGTTCACAAATGGTAAGAAGGGCCAATCTGCAGCATTTACACTATGTAAACAAGCATACACAGGAGCCTGCAGATATGATTAACTGTCAAGATTAAAAAGGCTGGATAACAATTTTTTTATTATTTTACTTTTATTTTATTTAAAACATTTTAATGCAGTATTTATTTACACCTAAATCATAATTGTAGTACACATGGTCAAAACTTGGATCATTCTTGGTCACCTTTAAGTTTACAACAAAATTACATGGTTATCGACAGGAGCTTTAAGACTCTAAAACAAATAAAACTATGGTTGTTGTACATCTCATTAATTTCAGGGCTCAGAATGGAATGCATCCAACTTGGAGGAACTTCAAGACTCTGGGTTAGTGCTGATATACATCAACCAACTGTTTGTTGAGTTAAAATAATGCGTATTTAACACAAATCAGCAGTAAACAATCTAACATCAAGTTATTTTTATGCAGGGTTGGGTATATCCTCAATGTCACAAGAGAGATTGACAACTTTTTCCCAGGTACCTTTTGTTATTGCAATATCCGTGTTTACGATGATGAGACTACAGATCTGCTGGCACACTGGAACGAAACCTACAACTTCATAGTTAAAGCCAAGTGAGTTACTTTTCATGATTTAGAAAAATGTGTGTTATTGTTTCTGTCATGTGCTGTATTGTACCAAAAAAAAGCTTTTTTTGATGTGGATGCCCTTGTATGTCTTTTATATAGGAAAAACAACTCGAAATGCCTTGTACATTGCAAGATGGGAGTGAGTCGCTCGGCATCCACCGTCATTGCTTATGCTATGAAGGAGTATGGATGGTCACTTGAAAAGGCGAACAATTTTGTCAAACAGAAGAGGAATATAGCACAACCCAATCCAGCTTTTATGAAACAACTTGCTGAGTACGAGGGGATTTTAGATGCCAGGTGGGAAAAGCCAAGATATTTAGACGCATGTTCTTTTTAATATAAATCTCTTTTTGCATTTGTATTCACATATAAATTTATGCATACACATTTTATTCCGTTTTAATGTGCATTTGTTATTTTGCACATTTATTAATCGTTGTGAATGACGATGTGAGTAATGTGAAAAGAGGAGCTTTAGAACAGCATGAATTTTCATGTTGGTCCAGGGTGGTTTATGCTGGTTTGGTGCTAGTGAAGCGGGTCACAGCACGGCCTTTCTAGTGGAAGACGTATTAGTTAGGCAGCCTGTTGGGGACACAAGCATCCAAAAGTCAACTGTTACTGGTGACCACATAGTCTTTCAAACATGGACTAAAAGGACCAAACCTAGCTTCTTTTTGTCTTGTCAGTTTTCTTTGACTGTATTTTCTTTTTTACACAATCAAGAGGTAACTGCTACCTTTGTTTCCTGTCATTGTAGCAAGCAGAGACACAATAAACTCTGGCAACCAGACGGTGATGAGTATTCGCTGGAGGGCCTTCAGGCTTCAGCTGCCAGTGGTGACCAGACTCCTCAATTTTCGTCACTGCACCCCGATCAAGAGGGGACCGCTTGGGGCCACGGTGGAGCAAGTGCTTCCCCCTGCTGCGGAGAAGAGCCGACAGACCATCTCAATTACAACTACTACTTCCGGCGACTCTCAGACACCGCTCTGGACAGTGAACCCTCCACGCCAGTTCGAGGTCCTCCGCTTTTAGGCATGGAACGAGTCTTTATTGAGATTGAGGACGTAGAGAGGGATGCGTTGTTGGACGATGAAGGCTTCCCCATGGCTCACTTGGCCCTTCCTGGGGAGGGCACAGCGGCCCAGACCTGCGGCCGACTGGAGCCTATAGAGGACATGCGCTTGAGGCTGGAGTTTAGCACGGTGGAGGAGGAGGACGAGGAGGAAGCACAAAAGGAGGAGGCGGAGATGGCCGCCTTAGCTCGTGGCGAGGAGCCGCCGAGGGAAGACGAGAGCCTGGCTAACTCGAACCGCTTTAACAACGAGAACGCCAACAACAGCAACAGGCTGGCTGGGAAACGCAGCTGCCCTTCTGGCTTTGACGTGAGTATGACGTCTTAGCTGTAGCGGCAGCTCTCCTGGCTTGTATGCAAGCTTATAGCTCAAAGAGCTCTTTTCTGTGAATCCATCCTAAACGCTTTACTTTCTCTAAAGCATCCCGTACTCTTACACCTTTAAGAAACCTAACCATGCATTCTCCCTGCCTGTGTGTATTCATCGGTTTAGGACAGTGCTAGCATTGGAAACCCCTACAAAGTGAAGCCCTCATATCAGTCGTGCCGAGACTGCCTGCGCCTGCCCAGCGGCCGCCGCTGCGAACGTCGCACCCATCGCCTTAACCTGTCACGTCACACTGGCCTGCCCAGTATGTCCATCCAGGCTCCCAGAAGACACAAATTCAGTCCTGTCTCCGCCAATAAGGTGCCTCCTCCTGCCCCTCTACATCACATGAGCAGCGGGCACTGCCAGTGCATTCGTTGCTTCGGTCGAGCCAACTCGGACACTTGCCACAAGCAACCGAGCTGCGAAGACCTTCCTCAGGATTTGCGTTATTCCTTGGAGACTGAGGACAAAATGGAAGGGGAGGACGAGGGGAGCAAGGAACGCTCCAGCAGTCCTGTGACAGAGCTCACTCTCCTGAGGCTCAGTCTGGGTGGTGAGAGGCCTACGGCGGAGCTCAGTCAGGGGGCCCACCTGGAGACACAGCTGGTGCAAATGTCCGGTCCACAGTTGGAACAGATGGACTTGAGCATAGAGGACACTGCCACAGAGGACATGGAAGTGGATGAGGGGAACGTCCCCAGCTCGCACCCTGGCTCCAGTGAACTCCAGCAAATGCTCGCACCGGGCTCTGCCCTGACACGCAGCTCCAGCAGCGACAGTCTGCCGAGAATTTGCAGAGGCCAGCCGGGCTTGGTATGTCAGCGAGCTCAAGAGATCGAGACCCGTGTGCGGCTCGCCGGACTGACCATGTCCTCCCAACTCAAAAGGTCTAATTCGCTGGCCAAGCTAGGTGACTTGGCCATCTCCACAGAGGACCTGACGCTGTCCACCTCAGTCTCCGTTGACTACGATGACCAAGAGCCTGCTCTTTGCGTGCAATCCTCTTGCTCCCCCAAGCTCTCTTTAACTCCAACTGTGTTGCAGAGTTTGAAAAGCTGACTCCAAGATGTCAGAACTGCTTTCTCAGTGAATGGGACCGATCCAGTCCTACAGCCATCGAGAGCGACCATGGAGGCCGATGCTGCAAGACACCTCATGAGAACAATCAGGCCAGGCTTGGATGTCCTTCCAGCAGCCCTTTACATAACTGCACTGCATTCTTCATGTGTCTGTCTGTGCTTTAATGAAGATATATATTAAAGCATGCTCTGGCTTGGACCTTCATTAACGGCTTTGTTGATACGACTTAAAATACATGTGGCCCATCGATAGGTCGCATAATCAGACCTTTTTAAATTAGCAATGATTTTCCTCAACTATTTGTTTGATCTCCATAATTTCAACTTTTTAGAAACTTTAAAACCCCATTTTGTGCCATTTGGTTGATATCCTACTAACAACATCCATAATATTTTGCCTCCCGGTTTGTTCACCAGCAAATTTATGTGCTTCTGCAAATGAACCAATCATGCAGTTGCGATGATTTGATAGCAAAAAGAGAATTTATCTGATTTAGATAATCGTAAACCTTAAAGGTGTACATAAATGTGAAAATTAAAATGGTGCTATGGAATAACTAATCAGAACACTTGTTATATACTAATGATAATAGAAATTTTCAAACCATAGAAATTACTGGTTGGAGCAAATAAGGTGGTAGGCGAGTATTTATAAGTTATTTAAAAACTGAGTCTGATTTAGATGTAGATATTAATACATTTCCATGATAAAATTTGAGCAGTTGCTTTTTTAAAACATGATCAAAATCTGAGCCCAAACCATAAGCTTAAAAAAAAACAGAAATTAAAATTAAACACTGTAGATGTGAATATTAAATTGCCAACTTTTTTGTTAACTGGCCGTATAGTTCCACAAACCTGTGTGGAAATTTTAATTAAAATATTGCCCCACTAAAGTACTTTAAGACTAAAGTTTAGCCTGAAATGTATGATTATGTTTTTTGAAGTCAGTGTTATTCCAACCCGATAGTTACTTGAATGACATCAACAAAGCCACATAATTATTGTCTATTTCCAGAGAAAAATGCAACATGAATGTGGTTGGCTATTTGTCTTACAACACTAATTTGCTTCTCAGCTGGTGTTTATCAGATCAACTACATCTGAAATGTGCTACTAGAGTAGCTCCTGTTATGTAATTTAGCTTAAGCTGTTTATTGTACAAATTGTAGCCTGTGATGTGCAAAAGGCTTTAGCAGCAACACATTAGTACAATACAGTCTTCAAGTTGATCAGAGGATGTTCAAATGTCTCACTATTGTCCTTTAAAAGGTCCTTTTAAAGTGTCTCCTATATGAAATGGCATCTGATAATGACAGTCATATTCGTTAGGTATTAACAGGTATGCACAGTTTGTTATAATATTGTGGGCATAGGGACTTGCTTGAGCTTGTCAATTTAATACCATGATGGTGTATGATATTTGTTAAAGAACACAAAGTTTGATTAGTGCTCCAAGATAACTAGTAAGTTTGCAAGTATTGGTTAAACTTGACCTTAATTATTTTGTCATATGTAATTTAATAATTAATGTTATTGCTCTTTGTGTTGCCTACTAAGCTTTTTTCAGTTTTTCTTTTTTTGAAAAATATGCAAAGTGGCCTGTGCAATAAGTGTAAGCAAGAATTTGAAGAGAATCATCTTTATTTGTACAATAATGTGAAAAGTAACTAGTTTTCATTAAGAAGAGTGAAAACCTGTGAGAAACACACCTTGAGTGAGATTTGAATGAAAGGTTTTTTTTTCTCCATATGGTCCGCATGGGTTCAGTCACTGTTGTATGAAACCGTTATGTTCTTATTTTTATTTTAAAGCTGTGAGACGTATTTCATATTGCTTTTGCAAATTCCCAATGATTTGGAACATAGTATTGGATTTTTATTTAATTATTTATTTTCCCATTTTTAAAAAATACATACAGTATAATGAGAATGTTCCCATTTCAAACTGCATAGTTCTGTGGGGAAAAAAGGATTTCTGCAAATCAAAATTATTACGTTTGCCAAAAGAAGATGGCCTCCCAAAGAGATCGAAGTTGTAGTTTTGCGTTCCGCTCATGGCTCGCTGTACCTCCTCCCAGCTGCTGCTGATTTGAGTACTAGACATTTTGTTTCTTCGGACATGCAAGTGCCTTACCTGTTGCCATCTGCAATCAGTTGTCTAATGGTTGTTTGGTAAAAAAAACTGCTCTTTGTTTCGCAGAGGTTTTGTCTCCACCTGTTTGCGGTCTTTATAGAGCAAAGTTTATTTTGAAAAAAAAATCATATTTTGTGGCTTGTTCAAGTCTGTTTGTCTTTTCATTTTGATACTACATTTCATATTTGAATAGAGGAGACCAAAGTCTTTTATTTATTGTCATGTTTTAGCATGTTTGAGCACACTAAGCTAACAATAAAACCAACTCGAGAAACTGGAAGATTGCCTTCAGCCCTAACTAAACAGCTCTTAAAAGTGACTTGGAACATAAATCATCTATACACTGTACTTCATTTTGATCATTTTAAGTTGTGCTGCACTTTGTTTTATAATGTAATGTACAGTTAATTATAAAAATAAATTGTTTATTGTCTGCATCAGAAATGGACAAGTATTGCATTTTTTATAGCTATGAGTGGCTCGGAGATGGAGCGAGAACTGTTGATGATTATTAAAATAAATGCACCACACATAATAATTCACTTCTTAGTATGAATACATTTTCTACAAAATGAGAGTAATGTAAATGAAGAAAAACGGTTGCTTTGAGTGCCGCACAGAAGGAACTCTTATTGAATTAGGCAAATGTGATTCTGACATCACAAGACCAGACACAGGAGCAGCCCAGAGACTCAGGCTGGAGTCAGTTAAACAGACTAAAATAAGTGTTTTAGTCCAAACCAAAGACGTATCTGCATCACTGGTGAGGATTTTTCTCCTTCTGTAGGAATACATGAACACGGTGAGATATGCTACATCTGTATTTGCCAGTAATGTGATTTCTGTTGTATTGTAAATCTCTCCGGGCAGCTAAAGACATACATATAAATGTAAATGTATTGGTGAATTAGTTGTCTGGAGTAGATTTATTTTAAAGGTTATCTTGGAAAAAATATGAACACCTTTTTATTTTTACAGAGAAAAAAAATAAAGTGTGAAATGCTATTTAAACTCATCACTGAACATTAAAACATGTTGGACTGCATTTAGTTAAGATTATTTTGCATAAAGTAGATAATGAAAACATGCAGTGACTACTGATAGTTGTCATTTGAATAACAGGTGAGCAACTCCAAGTGTCTTATAGCTCAAATACAACCAGTGGGACAACCAGTTTAACTTAGTCACGAGAAACAAATTAACTATTACAGTATGGAAATTGTGTGCGTTGTTTATTCGAGCATTCAACTTTGTGCTCAACCTGCAAATTCATTCACAAACTCTTTTGGGTAGGGTGATGGGGGAGCTGAACATAGAGAATCTGGTTTTATGGATGGCCCTTCTCTGCTGCAAGCTGAGGCCATCAACCTCAAAATAACCTATTAGATTTACTGCGCAGTGCCTGTGCAATGACATAAGCATAATATAAGCTCGCCATTCATCCAGAAGCCCAACCAGTTGGGCTTAACCTCTACAGCTGACATTCTCAGACAGAGTAAAGAGTCAACACAGCCCACTGGACCCTTAAAATATCCCATCATGCTGAGAGGCACAAATGAGCTGACATTTACTGATAATGTATAGCCATTTTCATTCATGTTTACACAGACAGACCCACATTCACAAGCTGTGTCATGTACCTTAAAATACGCTAATGACTAGTCTACTTAATATAGGCCTTCTTGAAAGCATGAATTTATCCTCATTATTTGACTTTTTTATGTCTAAGTAAAACATTGTGCTTTTTTAGTTTAGGCAGAGGCAGAGGACAAAGGACATGCTTACACCTTATCATCTGTTTATATTTGGGAGGCTATTTTAGATTATTCTTCCCACGAGACACACTGTGACACTACACTCAGCTGAGCATTATGGTTTGCTGCTTACTTTCAAACCACTGTGCAATGGAAGTTTAGAAGGTCACTGATAAAGCCATGACCCTTATAGCCAGAGGTCACAGTGTTCATATGACACTGCCATGGAAACAGACTGGTAGATGTGTCTATTTTATGGCAACAGATCACTTTCTGAAAAAAATGTTTTATATTTAGTATATATCAAAGTCAGAATAATTAAATTATAAACAATAAATAAATAAGAGGTGATTAATAAATAAAAGATCATTAATAAATAATAAATTGTTACTAAAAATAAATCAGTAGATCTAAACGCCTGTGCTGCTGGTTCGTAAGCTGGTCTGTAAATCAATCCACATATTTTTAAGGAAATTTATATATGTATATATAATATATATATATATAACAGTCATTTTAAATTGTAGAAATATTTCACAATATTACTGTTTTTGATGTATTTTTGATCAAATATATGCATTAGAGACTTCTTTCATAAACATTAAAAGATCTTACTGACCCCAAACTTTTGAACTTTTTGAACTTTTGTTGTGTAGATATATTGGTATTTTTCCATTAATTTTAATTTAATTTTAATGTATTAAAATGAATGATGAACTAAATTTCCAGCTTGGATGGAAACATAGCCACAGAAGCCAGGAGGTCTAGGGTGTTGTTGTCAAGAGCTGTACGATATGTTTGGAGTCTGTGGGTTTTCCCCTTTCATGTCTAATGTGACCTTCGCACCTGGTAACTGATCTACTCTGCCAGTTGTCCGGTTCCCATTTTGGTTCTGTGACTCAGTAGCCACATTGAGAGTCATTTAAATTTAGGCATTGCAACATTCCAGTTAGAAGTGATGTGAGAGGAACAAGAGAGCTTGAAATGGGCGGTGGCTCATTATAGATAAAGATATACGGTCTGTTCATAAACTCATGGGTGGGAATATGTGTTCTTCACAGGGGTGATGGGACAGAAACAGGACAAGGAGCTTGGAAAAGAAGACGTCCTGACCGGTGCCGTTAGTGACTATGAGATCTTAAACCAAAGCGAGGAGGAAGCACATTCCAACAGCCTAAAAGAAACAGACCAGAATTTTGTTTGCTTGGACACCTCCATACTAGAGCCCTGTCCCGATCAGGAACCAACAAGACCTAATGACAACACCACTGAGCCCTCTTTCAACCAGGGAGGAAAAAAGATCAGGCAGAGTTATGACACGGATGTTTCGCAGAATGGCAGGACAACAAATCCTCAGCTGAGCCTGGCAGGAGATCCATGTGCCTCAGAATTCAAAACAGTCACAAGCGACGCAACCGCCACAGACATATTTACTGCTGTGGACCAGCAACGACCTGACAAAACAGACAGAATGACTAACAAAACTCACCTCAAGGACACTCCAAACATGTTAGAAGGTTCCTGTCAAGTGGACTCAGCAGATGAGACACGGACGCTCTCTGACAGACACAACGGGATGACAAAGATGAGTGGTGATGCTGAAATAAAGAGGACATTTTCTTTGGAAGCAGAGAATGCTGATTTACTTGAAAGACAGCCATTCCAGGACAAAGATAAACATGACATGCAAACCCTAAGTAGTGACAAAATTAGGAGAGGTTGTGACAAAGTTTGCAAAGAAAGTGCTGGAACTGTTCGACACAAAGAACGTCCTGATGAGGACAGATTTGAGTATTTGGACAGAACTGATTCTTTATGTCCAGAGACTGTGACTACATGTCCATCATTCACTGGGCTCCACTCGAATTCAAGTCGCCCATGGCTTCAGAGTGCCAATAAGCAGGATAGTTTACAGGAAGACAAAAATATCAGTAGGGGTTTGTCAAGAAGAAGTGTTTTACAAGAACCCAACGATGCCTCACAGACACCAAAAGCAACAAACTTCAGAAACGACCAAAGAAACCCAACTTTCCGTACACCATTGCTGGGAAAAGAAGAGACCGAATGGGGTGAAATTGAAGGTAAGGACAACATCTTACATACTCCCTTTGATGAACCTTGTTTATTAAGATCTAGAGTGACAACATTCGACTCTTTCGACTCTGACACTGTTACTGAACCTACAAATCCAGACACAGCTCTCGTCCCGTTGAGGATTAAGGAGGACTTTGAACAAAAGGTAATAAGCACATTCCGTCCAGATTTAAGCCAAAGCAATACGTTGTTTCACAATGAGAAGCAAAATGATGACAAAGGGGCATTCACTGTCATGGAAAAACACTCAACAGTCATGTCATCTGAGAGTTTAACTGAATCCAGTGCTAAAAACGTCCCTGTTAGCAATGCGCCTCACCCAGCCAAAAAGGGAGTGTGGGGAGCAGAAGCACCATGTGTGAAAAGAGACACTGAATCTGTTTATCAAAAAGCTGTTCGGTCGAGATCCACAGAAAGCAGGAAAGACTGCGATGGTCATCTTAATGGAAGGCATAATACTTCTTTACTTGAATTAGCAGGCAAAAATGATAGAATTCAGGGCAAAAGAGTCTGTAATCCAAAGATCTACAAACTGGATGACATGAACACAGAAACAGAGGCCAAAGAGAATTCTGCCAGCGGTAAATGTTTAGATCAAATGATCGTAAATCGTTTCAATTCTTTTTCTCACTCAGATTTTGATGCAGGTGACGCCGAAAGAGTCGCACAGACAGCTTCTTTGCAAAAGGAAAAAGAGCCTAACAATTTCACAGCTGTGATCACACCACCACTTCAGATTCATACATTTCCTGACCAGGAGGCAAGGAAGTCATCTGACGTCTCTCATTTGTACGTTCCTCACGCTGAAATACAGAGCATGATCCCTGACACAGATGATGAGACAGAGGAAAAAGCCAAAATCAAAGGACCACCACCACCTGTTCCAAAGAAACCAAAGAATCCCTTTAAAAAAGCTGTTGGCCGCAAGGAATCTGCTTCTCATTCCACAGAGGAGCCAAGCAAATATTTGGACCTACTGCACAAAAATATTAAAATGGGCAGAAGGCAGGCGGCACTGCAGTCCGTTGAGGATTTTAATACGCATGCATCATGTCTTGATATGTCACCTTATTATATCGAGTCCCCATTCTACATGTGCATGCCCTTAGAGCCTGAGGCTGCTGATATTCCAAGATATGTTTTAGTCCCGTATGATGAAACTGTTGCACCTGACTGCGATAACTTGATAGAAACTGTCGATGATAAAGAACTAAAAGAAATGGATATGTCTCAGCTGAGACCGTTGTTAAAAATAAAAGCAAAAATTAAGGGCCCACCACCACCTGTGCCGAAGAAGCCTCAAAATCCATTTGCTAAAACAGACACAGAGAAGAACCAAGCAAGCAAAGACTCTGATCTGGAAAACATGGAACAGCCTTTGAAATATGGTAGACGTGACTCTGAATGCTACATGATGGACATGGAGGATGAAGAAGACTCTAAACCCACCGCAGTCCCAACTAGATATCCTTACGCCGCCTGTCGAATTCCAAGCAGTGATTCTTCTGCTTCAGAGGAAAACGAATTGTCCAGATTCAGGCCCGTCTCTGAACTCATCAGAGACAGCAACAAAATCCAGGAGAAAGTGATACATCACAGCAGGACAAACATAATGAAAGCCAGTCCAGATGTGACTGTGGGAAGCCAGAGTCTAAAAGTATCGCAGATGAAGACAGCCTTTGATGTACAAACATCTTCCCATAAAATGGAAAGAAGATCCTCGCCAAAGAAAGGTAAGACAGGTTTTCAAGCTGACTGCATTCCTAGTTTTCATACAGTATACAACTGATAGGGTTATAGAGAATCTTGAGGAATGAGACACAGTGGGTTTCAGTATATAAAAATAAAAAACATATTTATATACATTAAGATTTTACTTAACATCAGAACACTAATGGAGTTAATAATAGTGTTAGGACATTACTTAAATATGCTTACGGCAATCATTTACCTCATTTAGTTTGATTATCTTTTGTAAATATGGGTAAGAAATCATAAGATTAATCATAATTATTTATGATATTGGCAGCCATATTATTTAAAAGAAAAAAATTAAAAACGACAGTGTTCTATGAAATAAAAATGTTAATCTTTTCTTTCTAACTGTCAAGAAAATTGGTTTATCATTATGTGGACTTTCACTTTGACACAGTTGCTTTTAGCTCACTCACTTTTATTCACTGATGCAGCTTTGGAAGAGTATAGCCTACATAAAAATATATATATTCCAAATAATATATTAACATTTATTTTAGTGCAATATAAAAGCCAATTATTTAATTTTGTAAACAACATCTTGTGTTTATATTATGTGTCAGAATTTTCTCACATGTTATAAATTTCTCCTAATACAGTATTCCCCCAAATAACCACAAGATAAAGTCAAGATAAATTTGTATTGTAACTATGGACTACGTTGACAAGAGTGATGTAGAAGTATTCACTATGAAGCTTACACTGGTGATGAACCGCAGAGAAAACGGAGTTCACAGTAAATGATTCAGCAGTAAGAAAAAAAGTGTTTTAAAGCTTGTTGTTTTGTAGAACATCACAGTTATACATGATATGAGAACAGTAGGTCCTGTAGATAGAGAGTATGTGTTATTTAATAAAAATATAATTATATTTTCAGAATGACATAATTGTTTCTCAAACATAGTGTGTGGGGTAAAACGCCCCCCCGCCAGGTGGGGTAAAACGCCCCAGGGGACAATGGGCAATTACTGTAATTATTCTGTTCTGAACATCAAATCCTTTGTTTTTCCATCAAATGAATTCTAACTAGTTGGTTGAATAAAAGTATTTGGACTTTATATTTAGCTCAAGTTAGCATCGGGTAGCTAGTTAGCTAGACATCATCAGCTAACTTTTTCTTCTTTTTTTCAAATAGACTATTATAATTTTGTAATTCATAATTATTGATTATATTCTTTTTAAATTTAAAACTAAAACTGTCTGTACTCTGATTTATGTCATTGTCACAAAAACTATGATAACTTTTCTGAACACATTTAACTTTTTGTTTCACTGAAAAAAATGACACAATCCTTAAGGGGGGCGTTTTCCCAAAGGAGGTTCCTGGGATCATAATATCTGGGTTCCTTGATATCACAAAGTTTGAAAATCCCTACACCACACTGAAACATAAAAATAAAGACTCCAAATTAGATTTTAGGGCACATTACACTTTGTAACATAATCCAACATGAGCATGACTTCATCCTTTTTCACTCTTAACATAATTACCAGAGTCCTGTAACATTATCAGCTCCGTTGAAGGCAAAGCACAACGTGTTTATATGCACAAGATGGAAAAGCTGCTTGGGATCAAGGTAGTGTTTGCAATGGAGAGATGCTCAGGGGTCTTTCCACTTATAAAATGACCTTACCAGTTAAACCACAGTGACCTGTCAGCCAGTAAGGTACAGTTTGTACCATTACTTCTCATTCACACATAGAACTGATGTCCATGTTGGAGGACATGAGGAGGAGGGGAGGGGAGAGGAGAACAAGGGCGTTTTCTCCCGTTCATTCAGAATAAAGGAGAGGAAGAGAAGCTATTGTGGCTAGCCGCAATTCACTGAGACAGTCACCAGCACAACTGAATCTGTGAGAAAATAAATTAATGCTTTGAATTTGACGCTGTGAGAGACGTAGTACTGATAAAGGTAAGCGTTTTGCGTTTGCTCATATTAATGCAAGGCAGGTCAGTGGTGCAGTAGCCTCTACTGGAATGCTAGCTCGATTTTAGCAAGCATCACTGATTTAAAACAAGATCTGGAAACAGCTAGGACATAACCGAAACAAATAACTTGCGCTGGTGCATGTGAATTTGCAAGCGTTTTGGCTCATTTAGCGGCATGTAAGACTGCATCCAGCCTTTGAATTTCATGCATACGGCGAGATAAGCAGAAATAGTGAGATATTAATTGAAAGTTGACCATCATGACCTGTGCCGGGTAGATAGCACGCCTCCACTTCAAAGCGGCTCGTCGCATTTCGCCAGAGCCTGCAAAGAAGAACACGCACGGCTCAAAACACGCTGCATATCTGATGCGTTTTCTGCTGTTTTCATTCATTTGGTCGGTTAGCGGTTAGCTCGTGTTCTCACACCAGCAGAAGCCTGCCCATCTATCGATTATGTCATGGTTTTTCATTCTCACTCTTGCACTATGGGCGAATATCTTATCCTTCTCTTCATCTTTCTCTCATTCGTACATATGTTTTCTCTTTTACTCTATATCTTAATTTATCTTTTAGTAGATTGTTAGTGGTGTGTGGGTTTTTCTTCGCCGGGATGCTCATCATCATCAATAACGCAGCTCGGCCATTAGAAGCAAACACACACACACACTCACACACACCGCCATACATCTGACCTATTTCCAAAAGCACATCCTTTTATTGTGATGACTACGTTTTATTCTCACAAACACAGCTGTTTAGAATCGTTTTTGTTTATTATTAGTGTTATTAATGGTGGTAGCTGTTATTTATGAAGACACCGCCATCAATCAGGGCCCTGGCAGTTCATCTCAACCAATGCTTCAGATAATGCATTCATAAAGGCGACTCAAATATAACCAGTGATTATTCATTTATAATTATCAATTTGTTTTTCAGTGTATTATACCCTTTATAACACTGGCTAGGAATAAGCACGCTGGCTGTGTCTCAAATTCTGCCTAACTAGATAGCATTATTTTGGCATCACACTGTTGATATGTGCATCATTTTTGGGCATCTTTGGTGTTTGTTGCTTATTAAGAAATGCTGTCTTTTTGGCAGCTCATTAGGTTTTGATCTTTTAGGAATTTACTATATGAATTTTTATTGTTTATTTATTAAGCAGGATAAAAGAAAGATACTTTTATCCTGGTTTGTAAATAAACAATGAAAAATTATATCTGTTCAAGAAAGAGAATGTTTACTTTTATAGGCTACATATGATGCATGAAATTTGTATTAAAATATGTGACCCTGGTCCACAAAAAGTCATAAATAGCACGGGTATATTTGAAGCAATAGCCAACAATACATTGTATGGGTCAAAATGATAAATTTTTCTTTTATGCCAAAAATCATTAGGATATTAAGTAAAGATCATGTTCCATGAAGATATTTTGTAAACTTCCTACCGTAAATATATCAAAACTTATTTTTTGATTAGTAATATGCATTGCTAAGGACTTAATTTGGACAACTTTAAAGATGATTTTCTCAATATTTCATTTTTTTGCACCCTCAGATTCCAGATTTTCAAATAGCTGCATTTCAGTCAAATGTTGTCATATCCTAACAAACCATACATCAATGGAAAGTTTATTTATTCAGCTTTCAGATGATGTATAAATTACCTTTATGACTGGTTTTGTGGTCCAGGGTCACATGTGCTTCAGCAAAAGTACTTTTTACAGTATGAACTAATAAAAAGAAATAGTTTTTTTAATCAAATAAAGGATATCAAATATCGGTCACTTTAATTACTTATTACTGTAATTAATTACTTATTACTTATTTAGTAATTTAAATATTCAGTCATTAGAACATGGTTTTCTCATATGAAGATGAATGTTTCAACACAGTGGCTCAATGAAATTCACACACAAAACTGCATTTGACTTCTCCCCTTGTTTTTTAGGGAGAAATGCATATACAGGGTGAAATGGAAAACCGATTCCCAGTGCTCTCTAGCTGACCGCTCATCTTACCCTAATATGATACACTGTCAATAAGTCTGAAAGCAAAAGAAAAACATTGAACATCTGCCATTAAGAATGTGTTATACCGCAAAATATAACAGTCGGGTATTTCAATATTAAATAAATAAAGTACTATTGTAAATACTTTTATCATTACAAGTAGCAAGACCACAACATTTCTCTTCTCTTGTGTTTTCAGAAATGATCAGGCGGGTGGTACGACAGAGCAAATTTCGTCATGTGTTTGGTCAGGCGGTGAAGAATGACCAGTGCTATGATGACATTAGGGTTTCGCGGGTTACCTGGGACAGTGCCTTTTGTGCAGTAAACCCCAAATTTGTTGCTATTATTGTGGAGGCTAGTGGGGGTGGAGCTTTCCTTGTTCTGCCTCTGCAAAAGGTAAGGGATAACTGCCTATATGCTCACTCAGCATTTATGCAGTTAGTAATTTGAATAAGCATAGTTGGTCAGAATGATGCAAGATGAGACATAAATCCATGCTCTGTTTCCTGTTTGCAGACGGGTCGTATTGACAAGGCCTACCCCACTGTTTGTGGTCACACGGGCCCTGTGCTGGACATCGACTGGTGCCCACACAATGATAACGTCATTGCCAGCGGCTCTGAAGATTGTACAGTAATGGTATGTTCAGCTCCTTCACTACATCCTCTTTTATAGTGATCCTGCTTGGAAATCCAAGAGAGTGATTATTATGAAAATATTTGCATTTTTGTCACACAGGTGTGGCAGATCCCTGAGAACGGCCTCACCGCACCTCTTTCTGAGCCAGTTGTGGTGTTAGAGGGTCACTCCAAGAGGGTGGGCATCGTGACGTGGCATCCAACAGCCCGTAATGTTCTGCTAAGTGCAGGTAAGAGATTTTAAAAGCGAGCGCACTACATAAAAACCCTAACGTTTATCATCTTGAACATCAAAAACATGTTATTTTGCGTGACTGAATAAAAAACGAATTTTGTCTTTCCTCCTCTGTCAGGAGGTGATAATCTCATCATCATTTGGAACGTGGGCTCAGGAGAAGCTCTGATCAACCTGGAGGACATGCATCCGGATGTGATCTTCAGCGTCTGCTGGAGTCGTAACGGCAGCCTTATTTGCACTGCGTGCAAGGATAAGAAAGTGCGCGTTATCGATCCACGCAAGGGAAAGATCACTGCGGTAAGTGAAAACACCTCGGAATTACATTGAAGACTCTTTATTTCCACAGTTCTTTGTGTCTCACTGGCATTGATGATCACAGGAGAAGGATAAGGCCCATGAGGGGGCACGGCCCATGAGAGCCATCTTTCTGGCTGATGGAAACATCTTCACCACCGGTTTCAGTCGTATGAGTGAGCGGCAGCTAGGCTTATGGAATCCAGTAAGGCAAAATAAATAAATTTCCATGTTTTTGAAAAATTTAGTTTTTTTAAACACTTTCATTAAATATTTTGATGTTCCTCTCTTTAAGAAAAACATGGAGGACCCGATATCAGTGCATGAAATGGACACCAGCAATGGAGTGTTGCTTCCATTCTATGACCCTGACACTAATGTAGTCTACCTGTGTGGAAAGGTGGGCAAGTTTTTATGTGACCCAGAAAGCATGAGTTCAACAATATTGTATTAACAATTAATGCTGTACATTTTAATTAAGGTTATGTTAATATAACGAAATTTGAATGATTTGGGGCCCCCCTAGAAATTGGGAACCACTGGCTTTGCCTCTATAGTGTGATGCATTACAATATACACAGTGTGTATATATAGTATGTATATTTTAATACAACTGTAATCTTGTTTTCTGTTTAAGGGTGACAGCAGTATCCGTTACTTCGAAATTACAGACGAGGCACCGTATGTGCACTACCTCAACACGTTTTCCAGCAAGGAGCCCCAAAGAGGCATGGGCTACATGCCTAAAAGAGGCCTAGATGTCAACAAGTGTGAGATAGCCAGGTATGCACGATTTGCACAGGTATTTCTTTAAAGTGTTATTTTTGAAAAGAGAAAACCGACACAGCAAGTGTTTGTGGGCTTAGATTTATTCAGATTATCTGAAGTGTTTGAGGGGCTTATGGCCATGTCAGAATCTAGATATTTTCGAGAAACTAAACTGACTTCTGGCCAGCATTGTTGTGATTACGGCTCTCAGCTAGGTTGATTTTATTTCTCCAGTAGGGGGAGTCATTAGTCTGTCATTGACTATAAAATCTAACGTGATGGCAATGTAGCTTA
Source organism: Schizothorax lantsangensis (assembly GCA_027422415.1). Classification (NCBI taxonomy): domain Eukaryota; kingdom Metazoa; phylum Chordata; class Actinopteri; order Cypriniformes; family Cyprinidae; genus Schizothorax; species Schizothorax lantsangensis. Next base: position 11,567,190 of record CM049842.1, on the reverse strand, counting down.
GGTTTGGTTTCATGCTGTGGCTCCTAAAGGTCAATGAAATGTTATTTGACTTCTGATGATCACTGTAAGGATCATTAATTTTATGATTCATTCTGTCATAAGGGTGTAAGTTCTGTGTTTAATCTTTGTCGGAAACTGATATATCTATAATATATTTTATTATATTGTACATAAAAAGTTATATATAAATAGAATTGTTTATAATTATAAATAATTGTTTTTTATTTTGTATTTATTTTCAAATGTAATGTATTCCTGTGATGGCAAAGATGAATTTTCAGCAGCCATTACTCCAGTCTTCAGTGACACACGATCCTTCGGAAATCATTCCAGTATGCTGATTTTATGCATACATTTACATATAAATGTATTATAAAACTGTTGTGCTGCTTATTATTATTATTACTATTATTTTCAATTTTTAGGATGCTTTGATGACTAAAAAGTTCAAAAGAACATTATTTATTTGAAAAAGAAATCTTTTAATACATTGTAAATGGAAAAAGTAAAAACATTGTAAATGTTTTTTAGATTAAGATTGTGCTTATTACCATAACCTCAATAACATGTCTGTTGTTTCTCACAGGTTTTATAAACTTCATGAGAGAAAGTGTGAGCCAATTATCATGACTGTTCCTAGAAAGGTACTTTTCACTGTATTTCACTGTATATTAAAACAATGATTGTTAATAGTAATGTTCAGTTGATAAGTTTTTATTTGTTTTGTGTTTAGCTTTACAAGCAAAGCTCAATCAAAGTGTGATTTAATTGTCATTAATTGATGAAGAAAAGGGAAGGCACTTGGTTTCAATTAACATTAAAGGGGTCATCGGATGCTAAATTCACTTTACAAGTTGTTTGAACATAAATGTGTTTTGAAAGTGTGTGTACACATCCATCCTATAATGATAAAAATCCACCCAATGTTTTTTTTTAAATCCCTGTTTTAAAATCCTCTTTCTCAAATCAGGCTGTTCTGAGATTCCTGTCAGAATGACGTAGTTCTGTACATTCCCCCCCCCCCCGATAGTTGATTGACAAGGCCGTCTTACCTTAGACCCACCCTGAGTGAGCTGAGAGCTGTCCGAGACTCCGGTGCAGGGGAAGACTAGATGTCTCCGATTAAGCGATCGAGGTGTTTTGTTGTTGGATGTAATAATGAATAAAGCAGTTATCATTTACTCCCGACATCTGAGCGGCTGAAGACGCAGAGGATTAACGTTACTTTCGCTTTGAAGTGAATGTGCCGATCCCGATCTGCCTAAATGCGTCTATGTTCGCGTGAATCATTCGTGATCCAGCTTTATCTACAGGAGAAGTGAGTATAATGGTTTTTATAAATCTTTGCAAATCGCCTTTCCGAATAATGTACTAGTTAGCTAGTTTTGCGGCTGACGTTTCATATGCTCCATAGATATATATACCTAGATTCCTCATTATCGACTGTTTCTATGGGCCGTGATACGTAAGCCATCCGCCATTTTTGGAATGGTCTGCAAATATTTACATTTACATTTATGCATTTAGCAGACGCTTTTATCCAAAGCGACTTACATTGCATTCAAGTTACAGATTTTACATTTTATCAGCTCTTGCTTTCCCTGGGAATCGAACCCATGATCTTGGCGTTGCTAGCGCCATGCTCTACCATTTGAGCTACAGGAAAGCTCAAATGGTATTTGAGCGCATTGACTGTGTGCGTCTACAACAGCAAGTTATAAGCTTGTATATCTTTGAATATTCATTGATTATTATGGTGAATGCGAGATGGCTGACGCGTCAACGCAGTACCGCCGCTCCCTATACGCAGAGTACGCAGTTTGCGTAGGGCACCAACTCCCAGAGGGGGCACCATCCCAGTTGCTCAAAAGAAAAAAAAAAGAAAAACGTGACACGCCATTCCCGCATCTGCGCCCGTGACCGCTCGCGGCTGAATGCAAATGATCATAATTGATGGACAACTATGCCCTTGAAAAGACATCAGAAATCCGGCGCCAAGAATTTTTTTTTTTTTTTAAAGATGAAGACCCTATTGCATGCGTCACATTCAGATAGGCTACATCAATGAGGTAACCCTGCTGAAAAAAACAATAGAACCATCACAGAAAATTCTAATACCATCACAAATTAATCACAAATACCATTACAAACATTACAAACCCTCAATTTTTAATCATTAAAACCATTAAAAAATGGTTTTCTGTAGTGTGTTTTGGGACATATTCCATTAGGATTTATTGGTTTTAACAAGCCACCAATAAAAGGTGGCCATTAACCAGTAGAGACCAACAGGGTCCATTACAGTTTCCATTAAAACCAATACAAGTCCCATTATAACCAGTAAAACCATTACACAGTTTGTCATGGTGTCTATTGTTTTTTTTTCAACATTACATGTTATAAATGCCTGTAAAGGGCGCCAAAGGCCTGGTAATTGCTGCTGTTACACTTACAGGACGATCATATCCTTGTTTAATAGGCTATTGACCAAATATTTAATTCAAATATTCGCTTAATCTTTCATTTCTGGCCACCTTTTTGCTATAGATGACACAGCCTCTATAATTTCTTTAACAAAAAACATGTGGACATCACAACCCTTACAAAAATTAACCATGGTATTATCGTAGTAAAACTGCTTAATTTTCATTTGTGTGATTTCTGAATGCTTGAGACCATAAAGTCAATCAGACAACAGTATTAATAAAATAATAGCTAGCCATAGGTAACTGTCTAGAGCTACAACTGTAATTTGTAAATAATACAATTTTATTACAATTTATTTATTTATTTACTTTTATATTTTATTAAAGTTCTATTTTGACCCCTAGTAGGTTTTTTTAATATATAAACCATAATATTTGAGGGAGGGGGCACAACAATACAATCCTGCTTAGGGCACCCATTTGGCAAGCAGCGGCCCTGCGTCAACGTATCTGGAGCGGTCGAATAGGGATCTACACATATCTATGGTCTGCTCGTCACTCCATGGAAGAGAGGGGCGGGGTCAGCAGAGCTCATTAGCATTTAAACAACATGAACTAGAACAGCGTGCTATAAACAGAGCTGATTTTGACAGGGTAAAGAAGGTGTTTTTTACACTACCTAAAAAATCATATCAACTTGTGTAAAATGGGCATCCGATGACCCCTTTAAAGCAGCAGATGTTTTCAGAGAAAACAAACAGCATGAATCCAAAATACTCATTACGGTATTTCCTGTCTCTTCGGTTTTTGGCAGTCAGACCTCTTTCAGGACGACCTCTATCCGGACACAGCAGGTCCAGACCCGGCGCTAGAGGCCGAGGAGTGGTTTGAAGGCAAGAATGGCGAACCGATCCTGATCTCGCTCAAACACGGTTATGTTCCGGGCAAGAACCGCGACCTCAAAGTAGTCAAGAAAAATGTGCTGGATAACAAGGCACCCAAGAAGGTGGAGGAGCCAGCAACTCCCCAGAAACCTGCCTCTCCTCAGCTAACCAAAGTAAGAATGATGCTTCATTGACTCTTTCTTATTTTTCCCACTCATAATTGGCACTAAAACACATTTTCCTATTTCTTTATTCTGCTTCGCAGAAGAATGAAGTGAAGTTAGAGGAGCTGCTGCGAGAAGTCAAGTCCCTTAGAGATCTGGTCACGCTGCAGGACAGGAGAATCGCCAAACTGGAAGAGCAAGTGGCTAAAGTGGCAATCTAAGACACTGGTGGTGGTCTGAGCCATAGTTTTCAGTATGGAGAAAGAGAGATTCAGTTGGGCAGGGGGGGTCAGTCACTGCCAAAATTTCTCAATTTGACTCGATCATTCCGCTTGGTGTTTCTCACAAGGACAACTTCAAGCAACATTCCAAGACGGACTTTTACTTTTTGTCAAGTCTCCCCCAAGCATTCGCATAGCAGAAGCAAAGCTGTGGCAATGAGTGGTCACTGGTTTTAACTGATGTTTTACATTTTGTTAAAAATTTTCTTACTTCTTTTGTTATTGTAACATTGTTTCCATGAGTATTCTGATATTATCCGGTATGTTACAGAGTGTCGTTGTATATATACATCAGTATTTCTCTTTCCTTTTTTGTTGTGCTGCCAAATTTGAGGTGACTCAGTCACCTCTCCTTTTATTTCTATTTTTATATGTTTTTCCCAGTTGTAGATAGTGGCTTATTGAAAAACAAGGCATACTGTTCAAAGTGGATATGGTTGTAAAGGCAACTAATCATAGATGATATGGATATGATATAGTGAAATGTTCATAACCATTCAACATTTAGGATTCATCAGGATTTAATTGGAAAATCAGTCCAAATAATGTCCCTTGTGATGATCATGATCACTGGAGTATTAATTAATTTTCTCCACTGGCTGCTTTGAGATCATCATCATTGATTATAAAGCATCCAACAACAGGGTTTTTCAAAAATATAACACAGTCAGTTACAGTATATCCAAAAGCAATAACTTCATGTTGCAGAATGAACGTAAACCTAAACCTGTTAGACTTCGGCAAGTATCGTTGAAAATGCATTCCTCATGCATATTCTTCATAAATCAAAAACTTACCGCTGTAACTTGATAGTAATTATGAAATTACTGTTGCACCTCAGGAAATCAATCACTCTGAAGTCAGAAACATTGGATGCTCAAAACTTTCCATTTGCATGAGGTTTTTGCCACAGAAATAATACCTTATTTTGATTAGGAAATGGCTATTTTTTTGCTGTCAGTATCCATGTTCTCCAGTTTGCCCCCACTTTTGAATTATTCTCATGTTACAGAATATTGGGCTGACACATGCTCTGATAAGTGAACTTGGCTTTAAGAAGCAGTGGCTACCTGCGAGCTCTTCTGATGTACATGTACTGTAAATGTATTGGTGCCTCTATGTGTGTTTCTGGTTTTAGACAGACCTCCTCAGTTGACCACTGCTGGAGGACAACATCCATGAAAATCAGCACTTATCTGTGTCCTAAACAGTCTTGTGCATGCATTCCAAACTTCACCTAAAATAAAAAAGGTTGGCTCTACAATAAATCTTTTCATTCATAATTCTTCATGAAGTCTGCTGTCAGTTTCTTGTTTGTAGGAAGGTTTACAATGAATAACCAAAATGTGGTCATGTTTACCAATATAAAAACTTGTTGCTATATGGCTGGCTTGAATACTTGGTTATGATTAGTTAATCATGTCATTTATTGGTCAGATATTTCCTAATATTCCCCATCATCCATTACAATGCTGTATATCAGTCCACTTTTTCAGGGAACTGAAATATCTTGTGACGCTATTATTGATTGTAGTGAAAATGAACTCAGAGGACTTAACAATTATTGTTGTCATTGTTCGGGTTGCTATGCTAACAGTTTTGTATACTGACTATTGGCCATTTTAGTTTTGTATATTGTAATAACTTTAAAATAATATACACAGGTAAAATTATTTTAAAATTCCAACTCAAATTTGTATTTTATGCTCACATATATACAACCCGAATTCCGGAAATGTTGGGACATTTTTAAATTTGAATAAAATGAAAACTTAAAGACTTTTAAATCACATGAGCCAATATTTTATTCACAATAGATCATAGAGAACATAACAAATGTTTAAACTGAGAAATTTTACACTTTTATCCACTAAATGAGCTCATTTCAAATTTGATGCCTGCTACAGGTCTCAAAAAAGTTGGCACGGGGGCAACAAAGGGCTGAAAAAGCAAGAAATTTTGAAAAGATTCAGCTGGGAGAACATCTAGCAACTAAGTAAGTTAATTGACATCAGGTCTATAACATAAAAGGGATGTCTTAGAGAGGCAGAGTCTCTCAGAAGTAAAGATGGGCAGAGGCTCTCCAATCTGTGAAAGAGTGCGTAAAAAGATTGTGGAATACTTTAAAAACAATGTTCCTCAGCGTCAAATTGCAAAGGCTTTGCAAATCTCATCATCTACAGTGCATAACATCATCAAATATTTCAGAGAAACTGGAGAAATCTCTGTGCGTAAGGGACAAGGCCGAAGACCTTTGTTGGATGCCCGTGGTCTTCGGGCCCTCAGACGACACTGCATCACTCATCGGATTCTGTCATTGACATTACTAAATGGGCCCAGGAATACTTCCAGAAACCACTGTCGGTAAACACAATCCACCGTGCCATCTGCAGATGCCAACTAAAGCTCTATCATGCAAAAAGGAAGCCATATGTGAACATGGTTCAGAAGCACCGTCGTGTCCTGTGGGCCAAGGCTCATTTAAAATGGACTGTTTCAAAGTGGAAAAGTGTTCTATGGTCAGACGAGTCCAAATTTGACATTCTTGTTGGAAATCACGGACGCCGTGTGCTCCGGGCTAAAGAGGAGGGAGACCTTCCAGCATGTTATCAGCGTTCAGTTCAAAAGCCAGAATCTCTGATGGTATGGGGGTGCATAAGTGCATACGGTATGGGCAGCTTGCATGTTTTGGAAGGCACTATGAATGCTGAAAGGTATATAAAGGTTTTAGAGCAACATATGCTCCCCTCCAGACAACATCTATTTCAGGGAAGGCCTTGTGTATTTCAGCAGGACAATGCAAAACCACATACTGCAGCTATTACAACAGCATGGCTTCGTAGTAGAAGAGTCCGGGTGCTGAATTGGCCTGCCTGCAGTCCAGATCTTTCACCTATAGAGAACATTTGGTGCATCATTAAACGAAAAATATGTCAAAGACGACCACAAACTCTTCCGCAGCTGGAAACCTCTATCAGGCAAGAATGGGACCAAATTCCAACACCAAAACTCCAGAAACTCATAACCTCGATGCCCAGACGTTTTCAAACTGTTTTGAAAAGAAGAGGAGATGCTACACCATGGTAAACATGCCCCCGTCCCAACTATTTTGAGACCTGTAGCAGGCATCAAATTTGAAATGAGCTCATTTTGTGCATAAAATTGTAAAATTTCTCAGTTTAAACATTTGTTATGTTATCTATGTTCTATTGTGAATAAAATATTGGCTCATGAGATTTGAAAGTCTTTTAGTTTTAATTTTATCCAAATTTAAAAAACGTCCCAACATTTCCGGAATTCGGGTTGTATTTATTTGCTGAGTAGCTGGTCATTATCGCTAAATAAACCCCTTTCAGGGTGATGCAAGACCCCTACATTATCCCAAGACCCCTAGTAAAAGACATTTTCTCTTTATTTACTGTTATTTCAGAGGCATGTAAAGACATTTATTTGCTGTCTGTTCACAGCAATGTTTATTATATTGCAGTAAAGAAAGAATGACATGAAAAAAGACATAAAGCCTCAAATAAATGCATCATTCATTCAAAACTCTCTCAAGATTAGCTTAGGTGATCAGAAAGCAGATGTTTTCACAATCTTGTATGTCTTGACAAGTCATTAAAAGTCCAAGATGCCTCAAAGGGCTGGCATATTGAAAACTAATTCTGAGGGGCCTATATGAAAGGCTATACATTCCTACAGATGAGCCTCAAAATATATATTGTTTTTTGAATATTGAGACGGTACCGTTTAACATTTAGTCTTACATTTCCAGCTCATTATATTGCTGTGTTTTGGGTTTGAGACTTGCCACAGCAGCCCTTTATACTGTATCTCAGGTCTCAACACCCTGTCCATTGTTCCAGCAGTGCCCTCTCCCCCGTGGACCATGTGAGCACAGGAAACATAAAGCTCTTCCTCAGGGACCTGATAGCTTCTGTTTGAAGGCCAAAAACAAATCCAAAGTATTTTACAAGGGACCATCAATGTCTGTATTTTGATTTAATTGTTAGACGAATGCAGTTTTAAAGGCATTTTTGTTTTTAGCTTCAAGAAATTGATAAAAATGAGAATCTAGAGTTTGAAACAAACTGTGCTACATCTGGTGGCTTGAAGTTCTCCAGTGCACAGGCAGGGGAAAAAAAACTCGGCTCTCCCCCAAACAGCCTTAACGAGAACAGTGTGTCTGGAAATGGCCCAGTCTGCCTTTCTGGGACAGAGTAGAAACAGGAGGAGGAGGAGGAGGGGAGAATAGGAGTTTCTTCCCCCCTCACCAATCCAACTGTTCTTCATCACGCAGTCTGTTACAACAGACATCCAGCTTGAGAGGAGGAAACAGCAGACGCTTTATTCTCCATGTTCGATCCTCTTCAGTCAGCATGTTTTAGAACATCAGCACTTGAAAGTAAGTAAGAACTCTTTCGTTTCAACATTACTTTTGTCTGGTTTCTATTTTAGTAATATCAGTCCGGTCCATGTAATGATAGACAGACGACTTACCTTACAGGAATGCACAGCTTTTAAAGGTTCATGTCCAGATGTGGCTACCTAAGTTTAAAACTGTTCTCTAACAGTTCAAAAGATTCAACAAAAATAGTTCTAGAATGGACTCTCACAGTTGATTTTGGCAAGATGACCCTTCTTTTCTTTTTTTTTTTTTTTTAAGCAATAGAGAATTACATAAAAGCAAGTTCATGAGCTAAGGACAGAACTTTCTGATGTTTGGACATTTTTTGAAGCCAGCATAAAAACAGAGACTAATATCAATGCTGCATGTGTGTATGTATGTATGTGTGTGTGTGTGTGTGTGTGTGTTTGAGAGTGAGGCGCCACATGAGCTTGATACTATTTCCATTGTGCTCCAAATGCCCAGTGATGATTATGGTTGTCAGCTTGAGCACAGATGGCACAGAGTGGAGAGACCCCAGATGAAATATCTTTGCTTAAAGAAACAAACCATCATAATTTGTTGGTTCACCAGCTGTCTTTTGTAAAACTGTACTACATTTATCTGAACTTTTTTTTGGTTACACTTTACAGTAATATTCAGTTTGTTTGTTTGTTTCTATATATTTAAAGTTACATTTATTTAAAAAATGTAACATTAAATATTTTTATATTAATTTCTACATTTACTAATACAACATTTTAAGTTGTATACATTAACATGATAATCAGTATACATCATTATGAATAAACATAAATAAGCAATTAACTAGTACAATTACTTAGATTAATAAATGCTGTAAAAATGGTTGTTTATTGTTAGTTCATTATAGTAAATTAACTAACGGTAATGAACTGAACCTTATTGTAAAGTGTTTCCATTTTTTTCCTTCAAAAGTAATTTTGTTAAATGTAAGAAATAGCTATACAAAAACTGGAAGTTATTGAGTTGAGCATGTTTATTCAGCTCATTTTGATGCTACAGAAAGTGAAACTTTAATGCTCATGAAACCAAAGAATGAGTGCACATGTAGGGACTGATGTTCGGCTGCAGTTGTTCAGAGCATAATGCATCTGGCTCAGAATCCAACGAGGTTTCCATGTGGCACTTTGAATTTTGATTGCACCACAGGAAAGACATAAGACAACTGCTGTGAATTAATGTCATGACGTAAGAACATACCAAAGTCTCAGATTGGGTCCAAGTCAATAACATTTCAGCTAACAAAAATACGTTCTAAAAACAAGTTATGAAAATGTATGTTATTTCTAAATGTTCAAAACACCAATTTTTATAATGCTTAAAAATATTTTCTTGATTATGCAAACTCAAAATGTTATTGGAAAGTTTATTATTTTATCCCAGATAACTTTAAAAAAAACATTCTATTAGTGTTACTGGAAGAACATCCGTTCATAACTTCAAGAACCTTGCCAAAACATTAGCCAAAGTTCTGAGAAAATTCCCAGCTAGCTTAACTGATAAAAACTGGTTAAAAAATGCAAAGTCAAGAAATGATAACGTCTTTTTAACCCCCTCAGGTATTCAGTCACAGGATGGACCACTCAGCTCTCCATTGCCTCATCGGCCTGTCTGTCATTCTGCTAACCAGGCTCCCCACTTATGCCACCCCAGTCATTTTTAATGACTCTTTAGAGGGCAGTGGGCAGTGGGACTCTGGGAGCACAGACCTGACTCCCACACCTACCATTTCCTCCTTCAATGAATCGGTGAAGTCCACCTCCATAGATGGAGAAAAACACAGCAAATCATTCTTGGATCAGCTGGTGGACTTCTTACAAGAGAACCACCTTCCCATAATCGTCATTACCACATTACTTTTTCTTATCATCACCATCCTCTGCTCGGCTGCCATCTTGAGTCGCCGACGTAAAGTCAGCACCTACTATCCTTGCGCTTTCCCTTCCAAGATGTACGTGGACAAGCAAGACAAGACCGGAGGAGCACGCTTCTTCAGCGAAGTCCCAGAGAAAGCCAACACCAGCTCCAGTGAGGAGCCAGTGAATTCAGCCAGGCAGCTCCAAGAGGACATCATGCTGGCTACCAAGAACCTCCGAACGCCAATCAAGACCCCATGGAAGGAGAAGAATGAAGTGGCGGAAGACCAAAAACATGCAGAAGACGAGGGAAGTGCTCAGTGCGATAAGAGTCAAGAGGAGAGCTGTGTCTCACTAGAGAACAAAACCACAAATCAGTCTGCTGTTGAGGATACTGTGGAAAAGAGCTGCCCCATCAGGTCCCAGGACAGTATCCCCGCGTGTGACATGGAAAAGACTGACCCCACGGACTCCGGGCCCCCTGAAGAGAGCAAACATTCATCTGGGCCAGAGAATTCGGAGATCCAAGAGGACACGGACAAACAGGATGTTGCTACTTCAGGCTCACCATTTATCAGTGAAGAGAAAACAGCATTTTAGCTTGGACATTTTTAAAGCCTTAAAGGAAACACTTAGATGCAAATACAGATCAAAGTGTATTTCTTGCACACGTTATAAAACTAAAAAATGTAGTATGAAGTTTCATTGAGATTGTTCATGAAAAATATACACCTTTAATATTGTTTGTAACTCTTCGATTTTCCAAATATAAATGTAATAATCTGTTTTAAATTACTTAAGAGTAAATGATATGAACGGACGCCTATTGGGCAAGACATAAAAACTGCTTTTTAAATGTTGGTTGTCATGAATCTCTTTTCATTTGACATGTCTCTTTAACCCTAAATCAGAAATGATTTTTATTCTTGTTTGCTTTACTCTCTTATTAGCAATGACATCCATATAGACTGGAAAGGTTAGGATTAGGGAAGTAGATTGTGTGAATGGCTCGCAATGCACTATAAACACATGCATCCAAAAAATAAAACAAGCACACTTACTACTCCAATTAAGGAGACAAGTCTAAGTGTAGAAAAGCTTTGCTGTGAGTCAGCTTACTGTTTACACATTCTGGCTCCAAGTATTTCCTTTCAAGGTCGAGAAGTATTCAGCCACAGCAAGTCCTATGCCACCTTTCAAACAGTTTAGTCTAAGATCAGTTAGTCTCAATACGTACTTTATGAAGAACACAATATTCTTAATAAACTTACTACAAGATCTGAACACATTTAGATAATCTGCCATCTAGAATTTCTAAAAAAAAAAAAAACAACAACTGCTGGTCAGTGTTATAGTTTGCTTCAGATCTATTGAGGCTGCAGATCTGTTGGTATGTCACTTATAGCATAACAGTTAATGAAACAAACCTCAAATTAAGATGTATAATCACATTTTCAAATGAAAACCACATACTAGCCATTCTGAAACCAGGTACTATGCAAAATCAGTTAATCACTGTAAATTAGCATCATGTTTCTAGATTCCAAGGGTATGCAATATTAATTCCAATGCCCACATGATTGAGGTTTACACATGCTTTATTTAAAGTACTAATGTTTGAAATACCATCAAATGAAAGCCAGCATCATAAATCACCATCATAATCACATCTTCATTCTTTCAAACTAAAATAATAGAATAAGATAATTTGTGTGCGTTTTCAGCTAGCAAGTGAAACCACTGACACTCTTTTTCATTACATCAACATATCTAAACAAATATGGCTTAGACTGTAACAGTGTTGGTCAGTACTTTTACATTGTGCATTTAAAAGACTTGCTACAGTGCAAGAGTTGGAATGCTTTGGTCTAAACTCAAAGGGAGGATAAAGAGCATTGATTCTCAACTGGTTTTGTTTCAAGACCCAGATTTTACATTGGATATCAAATGGTGATCCAACCTCAAACGCTGAGATATATTACAATTACCATGAACTGTGCAGACTCAACAGTATGCAAAATCAATAACATTGCAAAGTGGAAGAAAATAAATGCATTATTCTCTTCCAAGACAATAAGCCTTATTTTAACTTTGCATGTTTATATGGTTAGTTGGATTTTAAGTAGCATCATGTTTCTAGATTCATGATGCTAGTGATGCATGATGCAGTGGCTAAAGAATACTGGAATTTAGCACTGTTATTTCCCTGCTCCTCACGACCCAATCAGAACAGACCTGAAACCCCTATTGGTCGTGAAGCACCAGTTGAGAACCACTGATTTAGAGGATCAAGTGCGCCTCCTAGTTGCGGGCCGTGGCAGTCTTCTCACCCGGTTCAACTTCTTGTTTCAGACGGTAGTCTGCCAAAGCTGCTTTAATGGCATCCTCAGCCAGCACTACAAAGCACAGAGAACAAGGTCAGTTACAGAACAGGAACATAAGTACATTTTTTATACGTTCTACATTATTTTTTACCAACCGGAGCAGCAAATATAATGCAAGTAAATATTACACAAACACATAAATCAAATTAAAAGGAACACTTACTTGAGCAGTGCAGTTTGACTGGTGGAAGGCTAAGCTCCTTAGCAATCTCAGTGTTTTTTATCTTGAGGGCTTCATCAATCTGTACATTGATTGAGAATTTTTAGGTTTAATTGTTTTCTTAGGACAAACAAGTAACATTAAGTTACTATCAAACTTTGTCACAATGCAGATAAAAAAAATATATATATTTAAAACAAAGAGGACAAACATTTGCACCAAAGAAATAGAACCAGCAAATGTGATCATTTTTGCTTACAGATTTGCCTTTCACCCACTCAGTTGCTATAGAACTGGAAGCAATAGCAGAGCCACAGCCAAAGGTTTTGAACTTGGCATCCACAATCTTCCCAGCCTCATCCACCTTGATCTAAGTGGGAAAAACAAACATACACTTCAGCCAATCAAATATATGACTACGGCATCAAGGGTGGTGATAGCTTCCATCATCAGCATTGTGACTCTGATGTGTCTATAGTGAATATACTATAAACAAAAACTCTGCATTTATCATTTGTGATACAGTGTAGACATCAAATGACTGTTTAATTTTGTCAGAGAAAGAGCTCATATGAAAAAATGCAATACGGTTATGAAAAAACAAACAAAAGTAGTCTTGTGACCATTATGCCTAGTCATTGCCTGAATGCCTAGTCATTCAGGCAAGAGGGTTTATTGTTCTTAGGCACAGGGATGATGACAGATTTTTTAGAGGTGGGAACCCTTGCTACCTCTGTGGTTCCCACCTCCTTTAAACAATCTGTCATCATCCCTGTGCCTAAGAACAATAAACCCTCTTGCCTGAATGACTATCGTCCAGTTGCCCTCACATCAATAGTCATGAAGGTTTTTGAGAGACTTGTAAAGAGCCACATTTGCTCCTCCATCCCTGTTACTTTGGACCCTCTTCAGTTCGCCTATCTATGCCATCTCCCACGTCCTCCACTCCTCCCTCACACACATTGACAGCAGCAATGGGAACTATGCAAGGCTGCTATTCATTGACTATAGCTCAGCTTTCAATACTATAGTCCCCATTAAGCTAGCTTCTAAACTCACAGACCTCGGCCTAAACTCTTCACTCTGTGAATGGATTCAAGACTTCCTCACCGGCAGACCTCAAGTGGTGAAAGGAGGCCAGTTCACCTCAAACTCCATCACCCTGAACGTAGGAGCCCCACAGGGCTGTGTCCTGAGTCCCCTGCTCTACACTCTACACACACGACTGCGTGTCCGCTCACAGCTCCACTTCTATTATCAAATTTGCTGATGATACTGTGGTTCTGGGCCTCATTTCCAACAATGATGAGACTGCATACTTGGATGAGGTAGAGAGACTTTTTTATTAATTTTATTTTATGCATACTTCCCTTGTGTTGTATTCTACAATATTTGCACTGTCCATGGAGCGGACCTGACTCACATTTCACTGCTGGTTATACAATCTCTGTATAGTCGTGTATGTGACAAATAAAACTTGAACTTGAGACTTGCATCATGGTGCCAGGACAACCTGCGGCCCTACACTCCTCTTATGATCAGTGGGACCCCTGTGGAGAGGGTGAGCAGCTTTAAGTACCTCGGTGTAAACATCTCCGAGGACCTGACTTGGACTATACACATTCAAACACAGGTCAAGAAAGCCAGGCAAAAACGGTACCATCTGCGACAGCTGAGGAAATTCAGGGTCTCACCAACAATCCTGAAAACTTTCTATTCAGGGACCATAGAAAGTGTATTGACTCAGTGCATCTCAGTTTGGTATGGAAACAGCTCCAGTCAAGACTGCAAAGCCCTGCAGAGAGTTGTGCGCTTAGCTGAGCGTATCTCAGGGTCTGCTCTCCCCTCCCTGCAGGACATCTACCTCAAACGCTGCAAAAGCAGAGCTGTCAAAATCATCAAGGACTCGAACCACCCTAGTAACTGTCTTTTCACTCTGCTGCCATCTGGTAAGCGCTTCCGTTGCCTGATGGCAAAAATTTAGAGACTTAGGAGGAGCTTCTTCCCCCAGTCCATCAGGCTCCTAAACTCAAACTCAGCCTCTTAACATCAACATGACTCCACTTAATAATCACTTAACAATCAGTAAGATATTCATTATTCTCTACCTCACACTGACAGTGTCATTTGCACACAGCACTTTCTGTGTTTTGGTATTTTATTTGTATTTTTTTGGTATTGCTGCTACATGACAACCATGTACAACCTGTTTGCACATTCCTCTCTTGTACATTCCTGCTTATCTTAATATTTAATATGTACATTTTTTTATATTTTATATTTTGTTCTTTATATATTATTCTTTACTTATTTCTTTTTATGTATATTTCATCTGTGTTGTATTCTATATTATTTGCACTGTCCATGGAGCGGACCCGACTCACATTTCACTGCTGGTTATATACTCTCTATATAATCGTGTATGTGACAAATAAAAATCTTGAATCTTATTTTGTCAGGGGTAACAATTGGCGATTTGTTGATTATTTTGATTAAATTACTTTAGTATAAATTATATATTGTTCGTAGGTTATTGTATTTTTGGGTCCATAGTTCCAACAAATATTATATTCTGTACTGTCCCTGTGAAATAAACAATAAATAGAATAATCTAAAATATGCAGACTCATCCTGTGTAAGCACTCAATCCAATCTGAGACTTCAGACATCGTACAGAGAATTACAGTACACAGTATTCACAATTCACAGTACAGAGAATTAATACGCTTACATTTTACACTATTTTATTTGTTTAAGGGCACAATACATGTTTATTTTGTTTCCCTTTTTATAGCCTAAGCATTATTTCTTGTCACAAATGCAAACACTCTTGTCATCAAATACCTGTTCTAAAAAATGACAGTTAATAAGCCTACAGTAGTGAACATACTGTACCCATTCTGAAAAAAAATAAAGACTACTTGGGAAGAACAGTAGCTAAAGCAGTCATTAAACCTATTGTTATGCAAGACATGATTACCTGCAGTTTCATCACATCTCCACAAGCAGGGGCACCAACCAAACCTGTGCCCACATTCTTGGCAGTTTTATCCAAAGACCCCACATTTCTCGGGTTCTCATAGTGGTCCACAACCTTAACAAATAAAATAACGTTTAAGGGAGGGGCCAGTTGAGTTATTTGGCTCACAAAGTCAGGATCATGTGCCAGTTCATTTTATTGTTATAAAAGACAAATAAACAATAATACCAGGCTAGTTAGATGTGTATTCATCTTGCCATAATACACATTACTAAAAATGATGACTTGACATTTCAAAATGCTGTCTTTAAGATAAATCATGGACTCATACAAAGAAACAATTTAGTTCATTCTTAATTCTTTAGCTTGTACTAAATGTGATCTCAAACGATATAAACTGACTTAAATAATTAAAACTGAATGCGAACTAAAAAATGCGAAACTTGCTATGTCACATGTTAGTGGTAATAGTACATTATGTATCACGAGATGTCAATCATAAAGGAAACCACCTCAAATACATAAGGTCAAAGCGAAAAACAAACATACATACACGAAAAACATGAGTCATACTAGCTTACCTTTTTGTGATACCCACATTGTATCCTCAGTTGAGGAGCTGAAAGTGTTTTGAGAATTGCCGGAGACGCGCATTTCTTCGAAAACAAAGACGCCATGATATCTGAAATGACGCACTTGAGAATTCAAATAGCGGACTTATACTCCGTCTAGTCTCGCAGATTTCATCAACCATCGCGAGATGTGAGACAAGTGGAGAGCAAATTTTATGTACAAATTAGTTTTATACCTTTATTATTATTTATCTACACTTTATATTTGTTGTTATTATATCCTTTATTGTTCTTAAGTTTCACAGTTTATACTTTTTTCATTTAAAAAGCAGTAAAGCTACAAGGTTTGCCGCTTATATTCTGAATAAAAATTACATCGACCATATAAGGATTTTAATAAATAGAAACAGATTAATTAAAAAAAAAATCTTGTTTTGTAGAACAGCAGATTGTTGTTTTTGTTTCACTTTTATCCTATGCCTTTTCTGACTGTTGAAACTTTGCAGCTTCCCTTGTGCATATTAAATAATGCTATATAAATGCCTATTGATTATTATTGATAGTAGTACTTGTAATATAAGTGTTTTATTATTTTTATTATTATTATTATTAACAAGAACAAGTTACATGTATATAACAAACATTATACATGATAAACAATTATACACTAGAGGGGCTGTATACTAATACAGATTTATATAAAAATATTAAAGCGTTTACAAACTTTCACCGTTTTAATTGCCTTTTGTTTCATAGAAAATCGTATAGTATCAATATAATGCTCCATTTCCTTCCTAAAAGAAAAAAAAACACGTTTTTTTGCAGGAGAACTTACATTTGTGAATATGAAATTTTGCATGTAAAAGAATACGATTTATCATGTAAACGTGATTGTGCTCTTCTCTCTAAGATACCAAATATGCCAAATGACATCATTGCAGCGCCTGTGACTGACAGCGCTGTCAGCCAATCGTTGAAAAGGGAGGCGGCGAGGATTTTTCAAACCTCAGGAAATGGGAAAGGCAAAGCAACTTCCATAAAAAAAAACTACCGGTAATTCGAGAGCCGTCTAGCCTCCCAGTTGACAGTCTGCCACCTGTATCTTCTTCCAGCACCAAACAGCACACAACTTTTTATTCCCTTTGAATGTCTTTTTGTTTGAGCTCTCAGATTCAGTTGGAAGTCTGGATATGGTTTCTAGTGTCTCTCAATCAGGCGCCGCGTGAGCTCGAGAGAAGACTCGGTTAACGTTAGTCCGAGCATCACTGTCTGCGTTTATCGGACATTATTTCACAATGTCGGGTGTGACGCTTCAGGTAAGAAATAAATAAGACATTTTAACACAGCCTTACTGATATAGTTAGTAATGGAGTAATGGGAAACGCGAAAAAGTGCTGTTTGGAGATTAAATAAGTCATAAAATAAAGTAGTCAGATCGTTGACGTTCAAACGCCCATGTTTACTTGAGTCCTGAGTGGCTCAAGGTTTTTCATTCAGTTTGAAGCGAATCAATCACAAGACACCCAAAAGCAATTTTCTTTAGTAATAGCGAAACTATTCTGATATGAAAATGTGAAATATAGAAAACAATTAGACAAATGCGGTGTTTTATCGCATTACACCTGCCTCCTTATGTTATGTTGTTTATATGGCAGTTTTCGAGCTTTATTCAAACAATTAAATATCACTAAACATTTTCAGGTTGAACGGGTTTGACAGGACTTCAGTTTCCTCTTCTGTCCCTCACCAGAGGCTTAAATGTAACTGAAGTTATGTGTATGAAAAAACGAATGACTTTTTAGTCTTTTGTGATGTAAAGTAGTTGGAAGAGTCATGTTATGACAGTGGTTAATGATAGTCTGTTTTCACAATGTGGTCTGCCTGTTTTTCCTGCTTTACTGCTGTTAGGTCCCGATGAATGTAACGTTAACACTATTTTGACAACTCGATAAATACTGATAATATTAATTTGAATGATGGGAACTACATCATTTATGTATATGTAAATTGATTATATAGATCTTTTCTTAATGGTGTCATAAGAGCAAGTCAGAATGTGTGAAGCACTGCCCTGTGTAGCAAATTATGAATGGCTTGTTCAGAAAAAAGCCATTAATAAATGTAGGGTTTTACTTCCTTTCATTTAGCAGTCTTGATAAAAAAAGCTTGGAATTTAGCTTTTTCTAACGCCTGAAATGTGAAAATTTGCAAGTGCCTGCAAGTGTTTAAAGCCTCATCTCTGAGATATGTACAAATGCGTTTATGATGTAACTGCTCCAGTTGCTTGCTATGCACGTTCAGCTCATATCAGTGACCCTTTTTCACCCTGCTCATTGCAAGTCCACCTTATCAATATCAGTGGTCACACTTTAGTTTACTAGTTGGATTAGTTGCTTAGTATAATGAAATTACTTTAAAGGATAGTTCAGCCAAAAATGGAAATTATGTCATCATTTACTTGCATTCAAGTTGTTCCAAACATATATGCATTTCTTTCTTCTCTTCAACATGACATTCAGCAGAAGAAAGACATTCATACAGGTTCCTTACCTTACTTGAACCGCAGATGTCTGTTTTATCAAAAAGGCAGCTGTAAGCTAACAAAAACTTGAAGCATGTTGATTTTTGTACTTTTTCGATGTTGCTTGAACACAACAGAGCAGCTGTCTGCGGGGTCTGGCTGAAGGTGACCTCATGGACCCTGAGTTCCAGCAGCGTGTAGAGGATGCGATTGCCCTTCTCCGGCAGGAGATCCAGCGGGAACTGAAGATCAAAGAGGCGGCTGAGCGGCTGCGACGGGCGGCGACCAACCGCAAGAATGCTGCTGATGTGGACGGTCAGCTTAGAGCCTCCAGCCGAAAGCTGGAGCAGCTCCACTGGGAGCTCCAGGAGCTGAATGCACGTGCTATGGCCACACAGAAAGATACTATTACAGGTGAGAGTAGGAAGGTGTGATCGTTCTTTGACATGATATAAGGAGTTTTGATAATTGATATAAAGCAAAGTGTAATTTCATCTTTATTTTTATACTGACTGAAATCACTTTGTTCAAGTTTCAGCCCTATTTTCTTTATCTAATCTTGTTTTACATTTGGTTCATGGTTCATATAATTTTAATTATAATTTTTGTTTCAATAATTAAAAAACATATTTAAACATTACATCAATTATGTACTTGTACAGGACGTGAGTGAGTGTGTGTGTGCGTTTTTTGTTGTAAACGTATACACTAATGTTTAAAAGTTTGTGGTTGGTACAGTATTTTCAATGTTTTTGAAAGTAGTCTCGTATACTCACCAAGGCTGCGTTTATTTGATACAGCTAAAACAATCAAAAATTTTGAAAAAAAAAAAAACATAATAGTGTGAAATATTATTACAGTTTAAAATAACTTTTTCTAAAATGTAATATTCCTGTTAAAAAAAAATTTAATTTGCAGAAATGTTTGGAAATTTTCCACCTCTTTGCAACCCTATTCAGTGTTGAGAACAGTTGTGCTGCTTAATATGTTGTGCTGCACGGAAACCATGTTTTTTTTTTTCAGGATTCTTTGATATATAAAAAGTTCAAAAGGACTGCATTTATTTGAAATAAAATGTATTTTGTAAAATTATATATGTATTTAAATTCATGTTTGATCTAGTGTGTTCTTTTTACTTAACAAAAGTATTATTATTATTATTATTATTATTTCTTTCAAAAACGAAAAAGTCTGACCCCAAACTTTTGAATAGTAGTGTAGACAGAGTTTCTTTAAACTGAACCCTCAAATTTCAAAAATATGAGAAAAGGCTGAAAGAATCGCTTTACGTTTCTTTATAAATTTTCTTTATAATTGTTTTCTCAGATAATACCACCTCTCCAGATCCGTGCCATTGGGAAGAGATCACATCACCCTTGGGCACCCGTGTCCGTACTTTGAAAAAACAGCTTACCATGGAGCTCAAAGTGAAACAAGGAGCCGAGAACATCATTCAGACTTACACTAACAGTTCTGTCAAGGTGAGGATAGCCCCCCTCCTTTTTTTTTTTTTTCTGTGCATCTTGAAGATGATTAACTCGTCCTCCACCACTCTGTGTGTAATTAAATCGGTTTGGGTCGCTGCCAAAAGGCTATGAAATGTGATAACACACACACAAAGGAGGTCCCTTCCCCCTCCCCTTCTGCCCCTCCATCCTTTATAACCCTTTTAGAGCGATGGTCCCATGACCTCTAGCTAGCCGTGAGTGTATTTGAGCCTGTGTGTTTCTATCAGACAGGGCTGCAATAATGCTGCAGCGTCTGCCTGAGAACACTGTGTGCTGGCAGCTCTGTGATTTATGTCTGTGCTGGATTCAGACAGCTTGAGTACCGAGCCTTGATCACATACACACACACACACACTCACACACACACACTCAGACACTCACAGACATGCTCTAAAACATCATCCCTTTGAGTCTGAAGAGGAAGAGCTTGCTGGTACTGATTCGGTTTCTCCTGTCTTGGGCCTGGCGACAGCAGCAGCCCATGTGACTTCGCTCCAACCAATGCCGAAGCATTCGGGTTTGGGCCAGCCAGGCAGGGCACGGCAGCAGCAGCAGTTAGAGGTGGCTGACTCCTTTGGAAGGAGATCTGTAAACGGCGTGAGAGAGAGAGAAAAAGGAAAAAAGAACAAATGTGAAAAGGGGAGGGGAGTAGTGAGCGAGTGAGCGAGCAAGCGATTGGGATGCAAGGACAGTAGAACAATAAGAAGAAAGAATGGGGTGGCTTCTCGGATGCTGGTCTCAGTGTCTGCTTTACGACATAAACTGACATGAACAGTTTTGAGGATGGAGAGATAAATACAGGAGGGAACATCTGATGGGGGTCAAGGAAGAGCAAGGGGATGTCATACAGCCATCTGAAAGTTCACAAATCATGACAGATGACCTCTTGAGCTGCATTGAGAGGGGGAGAGCACTATGGACGGTATGGTTTTCCTTTTCCTTTACTTCCTGAATGGGTCTTTTATGCAGGTTTCAGAAAA
Organism: Schizothorax lantsangensis; assembly: GCA_027422415.1. Classification (NCBI taxonomy): domain Eukaryota; kingdom Metazoa; phylum Chordata; class Actinopteri; order Cypriniformes; family Cyprinidae; genus Schizothorax; species Schizothorax lantsangensis. The sequence continues at coordinate 11,546,045 of CM049842.1, read as the reverse complement.
GGTCACGTTTCTTGTTGCAGCATTGTTTACATTGGGGCTCCACGGGACATTGCAATCATTTTAGTATGTCTTTCATTTGCAAAATGTAGTTGCTGTGTTTCGGAATATATAGCTCTCTTGCGCTACTATGACTATAACGTCACAGCTCATAAAGCTCTGAAGAGAAAATTGCACAGTCAGTGTTTGATGTTTGAGTATGTTTGGGTGTGGTGTACACCTGACTGCTTCTCATAATGAGGAAGAGAGGAGTTTAATGAAGACCGCTGCACTTTTGACCTGTTGGTCTTTGTGGGAATTTCTCATATTGGCTCAGCTCAGCTTAATGCTGTAGTGTATGATTTTCTGGGCTAATAATGTCATAAAATTAAACTGCAAAAATGACTCTCCAATTTCTCAAGCACTCACTTTTTGTTTGTTTATCAGGCTGGTTGGGATGTTCAAATGAACAGAAAAATGATTGGTTACACTTTATTTTAAGGTCCAATTCTCACTATTAACAAACTACAACTTTTGCCTCAAACTCCTAATCTGTTGCTTATTAATAGTTAGTAAGGTAGTTGTTAAGTTTAGGTATTGGGTAGGATTAGGGATGTAGAATATGGTCATGCAGAATAATAAACAGCCAATATGTTAATAATAGGCATGCTAATAAGCTACTAGTAAATAGTTAGAATTGGTCCCTATACTAAGGTGTAACCAGATTATTAATTCTGAGAATTAGTACTCGACAGAAATGGGAAAATTGCCCCAGAAATCTCTATATTTTTTAATTTATTTTTTAATTATGATAATAATCAAAAATGCCTAGAAGAGTCATAGGAAAAAAAATGAAATTTTACTGGTCAAAATATATGGGAATATCATCAAAGAGCACTTTCGAAAAAACATTTTTTTTTTTTCACTTTTCTTTCTAGTGCCTGACTGCTTGTTCTCAGTGTCTTCACTGTTTGTTCTAATGCAAATGCAAGATGTTCAATCTCAGTATCTCTCTATAGCTTCTGTTGTCACTCCCCAGGATCGGAAGATGTTGTCCACAGCCCAGCAGATGCTGCAGGATAGCAAGACGAAAATCGAGCTGCTCCGCATGCAGATTGTCAAAGTCGCACAGGCCAGAGAGGGAGAGAGGGAGACCACACAGCCAGAGGGTAAACAAACAACTAATTTTAATTGGTAAAGAAATCGTGACAATTAAAGATTGTTTTTTTTATAACAATCAATGTATTTCTCATAGAACATTGCCACTTATTTAAAGTGATGATGCAGCACTTAAAAACTTCACAAAAAGTTTTCAGTCTATTTGGGAGATTCCCAAGGTTGAAAGTTCCTTGAAAAACTATCAGGTGGTATTCCTAAGATGACATTGCCCTTTAAACTTTCATACCAAATTCTCAAAATAATAATCAAAAAGGGAACAGGTTTCCAAGACAACTGAAAAGTTTTTGTCTTACATATTGTGTGCTGAACCCAGTCTTTGCGGTATTTAGCTAGACATCAAAGCTTTGACATCAGCAATGCAGCATCATCACCCAACTTATGTCAGCTTTACATTGGGGTAACCTTTCAGTTTTGAATTTGGGTGTGGTTTGTTTTAGCTCCTTTTTATTTGAATGCTTTGTCATGCAGTAGCATTCACCAGATGCATTAGACGGAAGCGGCATGACATGACACAATTCGAGACACAATTCCATTTTAATTGATCTTCAGTGGCATAGCGATATTGGGCTCTTGCAGTGTTGCTCTGCTGTGACACTCAATTCCAGTGTTGATTTAAGTGTTGCATGAAACTGATCCAATTAGATTGCTTTAATATTTTTGTGCTCTTTTTTTTCTATGGACAATTGTCAATTTCCTGTTAAATCCAGTGCTAAATATTTATTAAACAATAAACATTTATTTTGTAAAATTGATTAAATTACTCTTATAAAAGTACTATGGATCTTCTTTTTACTCTCTGAATCATAAAACAGATTGGTGCCTGGATATTTTTTTTATTCTGGAAGCCGTTGGTTATTACACATGTAATTACTAAGTAAAAGACAGATGGGATGGTGTTTTTGTTTTTGCTAAATGCGGGTTTTTGTGCAGGTCGCCCCTCTGAAACAATTAGTCCACTTGAGCTGCGGGTGGAAGAGCTCATGCACCATCTGAAGATTGAGGCAGCTGTGGCAGAAGGCGCAAAAAATGTGGTCAAGCAGCTTGGTGTACGCAAAGTGCAGGACCGACGTGCTTTAGCCGAGGTAAGTGCATGGATTGGTCTTTGATGTAAAGGCTTTTCAGAAATGAACAGCCATGCATGACACATTCTGAATGGATTGACTGTCTGAAACTACAGCAGACTGCTCTACTGTGAAAGAAATTCTCCACCCAAAATGAAAATGGTCATTTTCTCACCCTTGTGTGGTTCCAAACCTGTCTGATTTTTTATTCTGTGAAACATAAATAGAAATTTTGAAGAAATTTGGGAACCAAACTCCATTGGCTTTCATTGTATGGACAAAAAATGCAAGTACATTAAGTAAATGAGATGTATTTGATAATGTCTTTGCATGTAAACGAGTAACAATGTGACAATGAAACCTTGAAGTGGTTTTTGGATCTGTTTTGATTTACTCATGAGAATGGTTGCTCAGCCATGCTTGTTTGACCTTGAAGCAGCACACCCAGCACATGCTTTGTCACTAAGACAGACAAGACAGAGTCCACTGCGAGTGATAAAGTGAGAAAACTGTGCTCTAATGCTGCTCAAAGATAAACTAGTGCTGAAATGACCTCAATAATCCTTTATTCGATTTACACTTGGCATTTAAAAGACCAGAAGCATTAGGTGCTTCGGTATCTCTTATAGATCATTTTGATTGTTTTAAACGCATCAAGCTTTTAACTTGTATTAGAATGGGCCAAGATCCTTCCCTGACCAGTCATGACATCAGCATGCCAATTTCAGAGTTTAATTCAGACTACATTTGGATTTTCACGTTTCAGAAATAATAAACATAACGTATAACTACTATAATATATACTGTCAGTGGCTTTGTTTTACACTACTGTCATTCAGATATGTATTTGCTGAGCCTCTTTTATATTTTTGAGCATGTATCTTCTGTGTCCAGGCTCAGGCCCGTTTGCAGGAGTCCTCTCAGAAACTGGATTTATTACGTTTGTCTCTGGAGCAGCGGCTTGGAGAGCTTCCACACGACCATCCCAAACGAGCTGCTATTAAAGAGGAGCTTACAGTGGGGTCCTCGCCTGTCATTGGGCTGCAGAGAGATCGGCTGCGCTCTTCTTCAGCATCCTCTTCGCTCTTCAAACCAGCCAGCCTGACAGGTATTGACACAGATGAAAGTTAGCAGGAAGGTTATGGTGTTAAGATGTCAAGGTGTCAATTTTACTCCTTGTCACCTCAGTTAAATATAGTTCTGATGCCACATTTTGTAATTTAGTGTTAGTCTTTACTTCCTGGAGAGACTGAAGACCCTGTTAAAGGGCTGTTGAAGAACTTCAAAAAGCATATTAACAAACTTCATCACAGTGTGGTACAGCAGCTGCTTTGTCTCTGACCTCAAGACCCTTCAGCAGGTGATGAAAACACAGTTTGCATGTTTGCGCTGGTGATTGGTATCATTATGCAAAGTGCAAGTAAAGAGGAAATTAAAGTTGAATCTAATCAGCTTTATGTGTGTAATGTGTAAATTGGTCTTGTTAATCTGTTGTATTGTGTATAACTTGAGTGTGTGTTTTCAGGGCGACTGGATGTCAGGCTGATGGGTTGTCAGGACCTGCTGGAGTCGGTTCCAGGCCGCTGTCGGGTAAGCAACATGTCCTCCACCCCTGGAAGTCCCTCTGAGTCCAAATCACTGAAGATGAGAACCGGCCTCTCTACGCGCAGCACCAACGGCAAGACCACCAAGACTGATGAGCTCTCATGTAAGTCTCACAGGGAAAGCAATGTGAAATATAATGGATTTCACAATAGTCTGTGGACTGTGACAGAAGAAAACCTGTATCTGTATTTTCCTACCATGTTCAAATAAATGAATTTAAAATAGATCAAATAAATTGACTGGATGGACTTTAATCGAAGATTCTTTTACTTGATCATTAGAAATCAAACAGCTTAATTTTAAAATATTTTTAATTCTGTATGTATTTATGTATGTTTTCTCCTCCATGTGTTTTCTCTCAGTGGAGATCAGCGCTGTATTGAAGGTGGATAACAAGATAGTTGGTCACACTCATTGGCGGCCGCTGAGTAAGGAAGCCTGGAATCAGAGCTTTAGCATCGAACTCGAGCGGGTCAGTGCCAACAAATTCTACTGCATATTGCATAGACATATCTAGTGAATAAATGAGAGTTTTGAATTCAGATCAGGAGCTCACTCTGAATGCACGCCATAATCTCAGACTCCTTGTCTGAGTGCTTTTACAGCATGCCATTTATAACTGTCAATTATCCCAGGCAACACTTGCAACATCTGTTTTACGGAAAGTTCCTGTGAAGGCCATTGGCTAAAGGCTTTTCCTCACCTTCATCAACACAGCTTTACTCCCAGAGTGCAATCAGCCGCCTCCAGAGTAATCCAAACTAATCCCTCAACATTACTGTAATCTTTTGCACACCCCTTGGACATAGACACTCAGCCTGAATACTGGCCAAGTCAGCCCACATCTCTCTCCAAGCTGATTCAGCTGTACCGGTGGAGAATGAGATCTTATTTCATTATTTCTAGATTACTGAAGCAGTTTTTCCCCCAAAGGCTGTGCTTCACATTTGTATGATGAATGGTGAAGCATTTTGCTGTATCTGTCTTGGAGGTTTTGATTATCTTTGACACCAAGTTATGCTCTCTGACTTCTTTCTAACTGCACATGATGTATCTCAAGAAATGTGGCAAGAAATTGTTTTAACAGGAAATCTTACCACAATAACTGTATATTTCACAATGAAATAAATGCAGCCTTGGTGATCATAAGAAACTTCTTTCAAAGAAAATGACCAACCCCAGACATTCAAATGCCGATGTAAGGGCCATTATGAGGTGTAAACGGGCAGGAATTGCAACTACAGTTGATATCTGAGTGTGTGTTTTATTTTTTTTCTGCCCCTCACATGACCTTTGACCCCTGCAGTCTCGGGAGCTGGAGATTGCAGTGTACTGGCGAGACTGGAGGTCCCTGTGTGCTGTGAAGTTCCTGCGTTTAGAAGATTTCCTAGACAACCAGCGGCATGGCATGTGTCTTTATCTAGAGCCACAGGGCACACTGTTCACAGAGGTGAGAGAACCTCTCATCACCTTCATCCTAGTGCCAAATCATGTTACAGCACAGAGTCGAGTGTGGTTACAGTTTACAACTGCTATGTATTTCATTTAGGATGTTCTGCAGAGGTTGATGCTTTAATACATGGGCACATAATGCATATAGTTAGCTAATATTGTTTGTTTTCAGGTGAGATTCAACAATCCTGTCATTGAGCGACATCCTAAACTACAACGACAGAAAAGGATTTTCCCAAAAGAGAAAGGTGTGCTTGACTTCACATTTTCTCTATTGTCCTCATAGAGTGTCTGTTACTCATAAGCAATTGCCATAATCTCTCTCATATTCACTTGATTGCTTTCAAAACTCAAGTGTGACGTTGCTGTGCTGTCAAATTCAGTGTTTACGAAATATGTTTCAGACAAATGCATCATGTTATTTGCATGATTTAAAGGGGTCATGAACTGCCTCTGTTTTTTATTTTGTACTGTTCTCTGAGGTCCACTTAAAATATTCTAAAGATTTTTTTCCTGTTTTTGACCCCCCTCATCAGAAGACTCTGTTTGAATAGGCGTGGCGGATCGTAGACTCAGAAGTAAACACCCACTGCTTTGATTGGCTAACACTTGTGTATGTTTGAAAGCATACCTCCTTCACAGATGGACGCTGCTGTGATTTAGGTTAACAACACATAAATACTCATCTCAAATGATCTGTTTAACAGACAAAGCAATAGTGATCAATCATGTAATATCAGTTATTTTTGTGTTGCGATATTACTGTCGAAGCCAAAATACTCGGCACAGCATCCTTTTTTTTAGTTTTAATCGTTCTGAAAATCCCGCATCGAATTGTGCCCTGTTTGTAAACGAATCTGCAGTAAAATGAAGTGAACAAAGGACCAAATTCTTACTGACACGGTCTGGAACTTCATTCCTAATGTTGGGATCAGAAGGAAGGCAATACAAAGACTGTTTTTTCCACAGCTTGGTACTGCACAGCATCTCGTTGTCTTTGGAGCCATCTTTATCGTTTGGTTTATGTGTAGACCTGCGTGTTTGCCTCTCATAAACACTAGATGTGTGAATCGGTGGGCACTGGCAGCACTAAACAGGCAGTGATGTAGAAGCAGGCGTTGATCTTCTTCTGCGGAGGCGGTGTTTAACCACATTATTACATCATAAAGTGGCACATTCCACAAGCTGTCGTTTTGTCAGACTGCTTTAATATACACTGTTTTTAGACTAACAAGAAAGTTTTGAGTTCTGAAACTTACAGGATGTTTTTATAGCACAGTGACCTCTTATATGTCAAAAGATCAAGGATTTTGGTTTCACAGTTCATGATGTTTCTCTCAGGGAAAAATTTCCTGCGGGCAGCACAGATGAATATGAACTTTGCCACATGGGGGCGTCTAATGATGAGCGTGCTGCCCCCCTGCAACAGCACCATCGCCGCCTTGAGCCCTCCTCTGCCCGGCTCTGAGACCATGTCCCCTCCATCGGTGTCCACGCCCCCTTCCTCTGGGTGAGACATACGCAGGTGTCCCTGGGGTTTGGTTGAGGAAAATATATCCATGATTCTGTATAAAAAGTGATTCTCTTTCTGTGTCGTGGCTGTTTATCACAGAGACTCAGCAGTTGTTAAACTGAATTTCAGTGAAGAGCGTCCTGCCAAGCCCCCGCGCCTCCACTTGGCACAGAACCCCACGACTGACGCATCACTTTCTGGGGTACGTCTTGTAGAGAAACACTTGCTTTTAAATTTGTAGTTCTGTATTGCCCTGGTCAAGTTAGAGTTGTAATTATGTGTTTTGGGACACATTTCCCAGACTCCTGCCAGAGTGAATTCCTCTGAGGATAACCAAGTTCTCAAAGGCAGGCCTGTGTCTCAGCCTACACATCAGTAAGTCGTTGTTATTTATTAGTGCTATTATTATTATTATTGCTCAAATCTAAATCTGAATCTTCCCTAAGGTCTTAAATTTCAACCTGTAACACGTCCCACATCTTATGATAGTGAAATTAATCTGGGATTCTCTTCCCTGTAATTGCTCTTTTTCACAGTCTCACTGTATGTTGTATATATCCTGTTTCACAGGAGGAAAGAGGGGATGCAGATGGAGGACTTCAATTGCATTTCTGTTTTAGGAAGAGGGCACTTTGGAAAGGTAAAACTGCAGCTGTCCTTCTGTACTGTAATCAGATAACTCTAGATGGTGCCGTTGGCTCAATGTCATTGTCAACTCTCATTAAAGGTCCTGCTGGCTGAATTCAGGAGGAGCGGGAAACTATATGCCATCAAAGCCCTGAAGAAAGGGGATGTTGTGACCCGGGATGAAGTGGACAGGTGATGTTCTATATCTCTATCAGAAATGCCTTCTTGTGCACCATGAATGGGTTATGGATAATTTGTTGTCTGTTGATATTTATTATGCAATGCACTAACATGGTTAAAATGGGTCTGTATGAAAAAAAAAAAAAAAAGTGTTATATATATATATATACATATACATATATATATATATATATATATATATATATATATATATATAGCCACATTTTATATTTTTAGCAAGGGGCTGCTTGTAAGGGTATTGTAATGTTTGTGCGTCCTTGGAATTGAGAAATTGTAGTTCCTTGGAACTGACAATAGTGAACTATTCCAACTGTATTTGGCTTGTATAATATTGTGAATTCATTTTATTCTTTTATAGCTTAATGTGTGAAAAGAGAATTTTTGAGACCATCAATGTGTCCCGTCATCCTTTCTTGGTGAACCTGTATGGGTGCTTCCAGACCCCTGACCATGTGTGCTTTGTGATGGAATATTCACCTGGAGGAGACCTGATGACCCACATCCACAACAGCATCTTCTCTGAACGCCAGGCTAGGTACATATACACACAAAAGTCTGTTTAATTACAGAGCATTTACATAAGTGCTACACTTGTTCACATGTTCTCAGACGCACACGCTGAATATTTTTAGCATTGTATATTTTTAGCATTGACACTTTCCTCTGGCTGTGACTGTAAACCAAGGGTTTTTCTGGCAGGTTTTATTCTGCATGTGTATTACTAGGCCTGGAATTTCTGCATCAAAACCGGATTGTATATAGGTAACTACACTATTTCTAATATTACTTAACTAGTATTGAATTCCCTATTAATGCATGTGAGCTAATGAATGATTTCTCTCTTTTTTTTTTCTTCTTTGTAGGGACCTAAAGCTGGACAATCTGTTAATGGATTCTGATGGCTTTGTGAGAATTGCAGATTTTGGACTTTGCAAAGAAGGTACATTCATGGATTTTTTTTTTTGTTTCTTCATCTCAAATGACAATATTTGAGCAGAGAGTCAACCAAGTCTTGCTGCCAAACAGGTATGGGACATGGCGATCGTACGTCAACCTTTTGTGGCACCCCAGAGTTCCTGGCCCCGGAGGTTTTGACAGACAGCACCTATACCCGTGCAGTGGACTGGTGGGGTTTGGGTGTGCTCATCTTTGAGATGCTAGTGGGAGAGGTCAGTCCTGGTCAATACAGCTTTACTAAATTGTTGCCATATACTGTAATAATGGTTATGCATATTTAAGTTTTTTTTTTTTAAAGAATTCAGCAAGGATGAATTAAACTGAAAGACAATTCTAATGTTACAAAAGATTTGTATTTCAAATAAATGCTGTTCTTATTAATCCAAAAATCCTGAAAAAAAGATGCATCTTGAGCACCAAATCAGCATATTAAAATTAATTCTAAAGGATCACGTGACACTGAAGACTGGAGTAATGACTGCTGAAAATTCAGCTTTGCCATCCATTCACAGAAATAAATAAAATTTTAAAATAGAAATCAATTCATATAAATTGTAATAACGTTTCACAATGTTGTTTTTTTACTATATTTCTGGTCAAATAAATGCAGTTTTGGTGAGCATTCTTTTAAAAGCATTAAGAAATCTTATCCTTTGAACAATAGTGTAATATATTTTCTTGTGGCTGCCAGTCTCCATTCCCCGGTGATGATGAGGAGGAGGTGTTTGACAGCATAGTGAACGATGAAGTGCGCTACCCCAGGTTTTTGTCCCCCGAGTCAGTCTCTGTAATACAAAAGGTAACAACTTTTCCCTCTTGGAGAAAAACAAATTGAAATCTAGTTGACACTCAGTCTCTGACTCCGTCTCTTTAATGGCAGTTGTTACAGAAGAACCCTGAAAAACGACTGGGAGCAGGAGAGCAAGACGCCAATGAAGTGAAGAGACACAGGTTCTTCCAGGTGACAGTCACTAACTGAAGAATTTTTGTCTACCATAGTTTAAATTCTCTTTTTAAAAGCCCCGTTTCTCTCCGCAGGGCATAGACTGGGAAGCCCTGTTGGCCAAAAGAGTCAAACCTCCTTTCCTACCATCAATTAAAGCCCCAGCAGACGTCAGTTACTTTGACGAGGAGTTCACGTGCCTGAAGCCTGTCCTGACCCCTCCGCAGACCCCGTTCTTCCTCTCTGCCGAGCAGCAGGAGTTCTTTGCAGACTTTGACTTCTCGGCCTTGCACTGACTTCCACTCGATTACCCTTTGAAGGGGTTGTGACATATCAAATCTCTGCTTTCTTTTCTCTCGGTCTTCTTCATCCAATTATTCTCTCTCGTCCTCCCTTGAGTTATGCAGTGGAATCGAGTGAAGCTGGCCTCGTGTAACCCTTTAAAAGCTGCTGTACGCTTTTCGTGAAACTGGCTGCAAATGTGTGCTTAAGCCCCAAAGACAGTCCTGATGGACTTTAAAACCATACGATCACCCCTGACCAGAACTGTGCGGCCACCACTGTGAGTAAGCTCAGATCTGCTCAGCTTTTAACTGCCCATCCCCAATATTCAAAAATGCATTTATTAATGTACGTTGGTTATACTGTTAAAAAAAGAGAAGTCTTCCTGTTACACTAAATTACGATGCCAAAATATACTTGCACTGTTGCTGAACAGATAATGATTGTCAGATTGAGATGGAAGGACGAAATGCTGTGCTGTTTTTAAGGATTTCTGATGCAGTGCAGATCTGTCTTAAGCTCTTTAAGTTCCAGACTGTAACTATCAGAGGGTGTTCTCAGTGTTAGATCATGCAAATTCCTCCATGCTTAGTCTATGTGATGTATGTTCATGTTAAACCCTCACATTTTGATCTCTGGTTGTCCCTAATCTGGATTTGATTTAGGATTGGTGCCCCAGATAAATGTTGCTTGATTTTGGACCAGTTCTCAACTTTCCAAACCGAGATCTTTACTGTACTTGCAGAAGTCTTGTGACCTTCGGCTGCAAGCGACGGCTTGCTCTGTCCTGCCTTTCTCTTTATAGTCCTCCTCTGGACAAATCTAAGACTGCTGAATTAGACCGAGCATATTCTACTTAGTCTTAGCATGATAAGGTTAGCACATTAACTCACTAAGCTGGAATTTAAACAGTTCAACTGTTTTTGCTCTCTGCATTATCTAACAGAAGCTAATTACATTGTTCGTTATTTAAGGTGTTTGTCTGTATTTTACTTTTGACTACATCAGGCTACCATTGTATCATTGTAAATGTGGTTTACTGCTGATACGTTACACTGTGAACAAAATTACACTAAAATATTTAAATGAAACTTGCCATTTCTATGAGCCCCATGAAGGATAATTAAATATCTAAGTAAATGTAACTGAACAAGGTGAATGTATTTTCAGAAATAAAATACAATGTGACCATGTTGTTCAGTTTATTGAATACTGATGTTTCAAAATATTACACAGAGGAAAAAAAATTGCATAACTTTGATCAAAACGGCGCAAATCATTCATGAAATCTCAGCATTAATATTGATACTTGAAAAACACTCAAGTGCAAAAGTTAAGCAATTTAAAGAAACTGAAATAAAGTAAAAGCAAAAACAATTATTGCTTTATGACGCTATATTATTCTGAGAATATTCTAACTAATGTTTGTTAAAGTCACATTATGTGGACTTCATTGTACAAAATGGACAGATCTAACAGTCAAAGGAGTGTCACATGCACTTCTATCTATCTCTCTCTTTAAGATGATGATGTGTAATAGGAAAGGCCCTGTTTATATAAAAATGTAAAGTTTTGCTTTAAAAAAATGTCTGTAATGTTGAACATTACAGTACTGATTATGTTTGTATTCTAAATTCAGTCTTTTAATGTTCATTTCTCATGTTTAATGTATTGATTATGTTATGATAAATCGGTACATTTAATATTATAAAGTGCTATAGGAAATTATTTGTATTATAAACGTGAACTTTGTTACCCTGTCTGAAATGGATCTTAAAAGGGGATGTCAATTTTCTTAAAAATGTATATACAACTGACTGTATTTCACAAGTTCAATAATTGCACAAAACCATTTCTGATGTAACTACATCATCTGCTGCTGCTATAAAATAAGCTGACAGACTGTTTAATTTAATTACTTTTTAGTAAAATGAAAAAGATTATATGAGCAGAGCCAAGATAATAAATAATTAGCATATACAATTAATCTCTCATCTCTATGTATTGCGTTAATGGGAAACCACAATTCACATCTGAAACGCTATTGTGATTTTGTGCTTTTGTTCTGCGTTTGCTATTAAAATGTGCAAAATCAGCACAGACGAATTGTCAAAGTTCTATGTGGGCAAAATATTCACAAAACACCTTTATAAAAATCCTCATTCCAACCGATTTGATAACACTTGATCAAACATCATTGCAACTACAAAGTTCATGCATTTAAGAATCGCTTTCAAAATGGAATGGGTCATTCACAAGGAAAAAGTAGATTAGATGTTCTGCAGATGCAGTTAGGAGTGATTTCCACCAAAACATCAACATCCATGTAATGGGTTATTTGTCATAGCATTCGTCACTCCAAGGGAATTAAATAGGATCGTTGCCTTGCTTGAAATACACATGCTCCCAAACCACCGGTTCCCAAACGCAGAAGAAACCCCAGAGATTACGCAGGGTTCCGCGGTCAAAGGGGTTTTCGTCCACACCGCAGTGCTTGAGGTAAGAGATTCTGTGTCGAGACATGAACTCCCATGTGGTGGTATTCAGTGACACCAGGTACAGGTGAGAGCCCAGGAGGAGAAGCACGGTCAGGGACAGGACGGCCACCACCGCTGCTGCTCCCAGGAGCACACCGTTGGTCCTCAACCACAGCTGCCAGGTGGGAGCGTGACTGAAGCCGGACCTGTACGAGATTTAACAGTAAACTCTGAACTGTGGAATGTTCTTCAGTCCAGATTAGAGATTTTTGTTTCTGGATGCTTTAAAGGGTTAGTTCACCCAAAAATGAAAATTCTGACATTAATTACTCACCTTCATGTTCCAAACCCATCAGACCTTCGTTCATCTTCAGAACACAAATTGAGATATTTTTGATGAAATCCGAGAGCTTTCTGATCCTTCATAGATAGCAATGCAACTAACACATTCAAGGCCCAGAACGGTAGTAAGGATATTGTTACAATAGTCACATGGACTATTTTAATGATGTCCTTGCTACCTTTCTGGGCCTTGAACATGTCAGCTGTGTTGCTGTCTATGCAAGGTCAGAAAACTTGTTTATTTCATCAAAAATATCATAATTTGCGTTCGGAAGATGAGCGAAGGTCTTACGGGTTTGGAACATGAAGGTGAGTAATGACAGAATTTTCATTTTTGGGTGAATTAACCCTTTAATCTTAATGAAATGGTTTGGGAACACCTTTTAGAGTTGAAAAAGCATGGAAACTAATACATTTAGGACTATTATGTTCATTGGCACTGCTGGACATCCCAGGTTATGATATATACAGTCGTCAGAATTATTGGCACCCTTGGTAAATATGATCAAAGGCGGCTGTGAAAATTAATCTGCATTGTTAATCCTTTTGATCTTTTATTAAAAAAAATAACAAAAATCTAACCTTTCATTGGAGAATAAGAATTTAAAATGGGAGGAAATATCATTATGAAATAAATGTTTTTCTCTAATACACATTGGCCACAATTAACGGCACCCTTTTATTCAATACTTTTTGAAACCTCCATTTGCCAGTTTAACAGCTCTAAATTTTCTCCTATAATGCCTGATGAGGTTAGAGAACACCTGACAAGAGATCAGAGACCATTCCTTCATCCAGAATCTCTCCAGATCCTTCAGATTCACAGCTCCATGACGGTGCTTCTTCTCTTCAGTTCACCTCACTCATTTTCTACAGGGTTCAGGTCAGAGGACTGGAATGGCCATAGCAGAAGCTTGGTTTTGTGGTATTTGATAGAATCCATGATGCCATGTATCTAAAGATGTCCAGGACCTCCAGCAGAAATATAGGCCCACAACATTAAAAATACAGCAGTATATTTCATTGTACACATGGGGTACTTTTTTATCCCTGTGTTCACCAAACCCATCTTGAGTGTTTGCTGCTAAAAAGCTATTTTTTTAGTTTCATCTAACCATAGAAGCCAGTCCCATTTGAAGTTCCAGTCGTGTCTGACAACTGAATATGCTGGAATTTTTTTTTGACAATTTTTTTTTTTTTTAAGGTTTTCTGACCCCGAAACTCAACCTTTCTCTACAATTCTCCAGCTGTAGTCCTTGTAGAGTCTTTGGCCACTCAAACTCTCCTTCTCACCGTGCATTAGGACGATATAGACACACGTCCTCTTCCAGGCAGATTTGTAACATTTTCTGTTGATTGGAAATTCTTAATTATTGCCCTGATGGTGGAAATGGGAATTTTCACTGCCCTAGCTCTTTTCTTAAAGCCACTTCACTAATTTGTGAAGCTCAATTATCTTTTGCTGCACATCAGAAATATATTCTTTGGTTTTTCTCATTGTGATGGATGATTAAGGGAATTTGGACTTTGTTTTCCCTCCTATTTATATTTCTGTGAAACAGGAAGCCCCTGGAGTGCTCAAAATTGTAAATATGAATGTGAATATACTTCAGAGATATTTTACTCATAAGAATTTCTAGGGGTACCAATAATCGTGTCCAATGTGTATTTGAGAAAAACATTTATTTCATAATGAGATTTTCCCCCATTTTTAATTATTTTAGTTCAATGAAAGGTTAGATTTTTGTGATTTTATTATTATTAATATTGGGATTAATAATGCAGGTTTATTTTCAGAGCCTTCTTTGATCATATTTACCAAGGGTGCCAATAATTCTGACCACGACTGTAAGTTCTACTCACCAGGCCATGTACAGTCCCCACAGTAAGACAACAAGCTGGACAGCCAGATAAAGCACAAACCAGCGGTGGTTTCTCTCCCCGACACAGTTCTCTATCCAGGGGCAGTGGTGATCATAGCGCCGCACACAGTGCTGACACGTCTGGCAGTGTTTGGATCTCATGGGTTGCTACGTCAAAGCATAGATTAATATTTAGAAGGGATTCATTATTAGAAACAAACTAAGCTGTCTTGCCTTTGCATAAATATATTAAGGTTATTGTAAACTAAAATGAAAACGACAAAAACAATTACATTTTTATAAAAAAAATGTTGGTTTTTTTTGGATTTTGTTTTTATTAACTTAACATTATTCAAATAAAATTTGCTGTAGATTTCATTTTAGTTGCAGCATTAAAATTAAATTACAATTTTTAAACCTCTATATTTATGTATATGGTCCATCTTTAATAAGTGACAACGCACCTGTACCAGACAGTGTCCACAGCGCCGGAGCCGTATGGACTTGGTGGTCTGTGGAATCATATCCTGTGTTTCTTCTGCGATACCAAGTGTGATCTGAAATACAGTCAGATGATACATGTTTGCTGTACAATCAGTGTTAAACATGCAAACTGCACGGGGTTTGTGATATATATACATACAGGGGTTTGGCTGATGAAAACACTTGGGAATCCGTGTATTAACTGACCTGCAAGTCACACTCATGAGACAGGACAAAACCAGGATCCATGAGCGAAACTGCAAAATACAGCAACACAGACACCAGGACCAGCAGCACAAAGAGAACTGGCAGTGTGAGCTCCCCCGTCTCCTCCTGTTTGCGGAGGTCTGCGTGGAAGCACAATGGTGTAGAAGAGTGGAATATAGTGGTGCAGAAATAAGATTATAATAGAGAAGAACAGAGCATAGCAGAACATAAAAGAGTAATACAATATATTAGAGTAAAAAAACAAAACAAATAGTGGAGTGGAATAGTGCAGAACTGTGGATGCCCACTAGAGGCGGGAATACACTACATGACTTCTGAACAGATTTTAAAACATTAGGCATCATACACTTGTCAAATTTGTAAACAGTAAGAGGGAAAAAATAGGCATCATACAATAAAAGACTGAGGATCACACACTACCAGACTTTCCGAACACAAACTCACACAGAAACGCTGTGAAAACAATGTGTTCTAAAATGTTCTAGAATGTTTGATATCCTCAGAATGGATAGAATCCTTGTATGAAACGCAATTTTATATAAAATCTGTCAACTTAAGGCCAATTCACACCGCACAGACAAATGCCAACAAACTCCAACAAACAAGTTGGCTCAAGTTGGCCGTTGGATTTAGAATCTTGTGAAAAATAACTGTCATGTTCACACTGCACCAACAGACACCGACCAACTCTATATCTATAAGCATGTTCAGTCGGGTGAAAACAAACTCCAACCAACGCCAACAGAGGTAACACACTGATCCAACAAACTCCAACAAACTAGTCTGTTGGAGTTTGTTGGATCAGTGTGTTACCTCTGTTGGCGTTGGTTGGCGTTGGTTGGTGTCTGTGCGGTGTGAATTGGCCTTTAAACTTCCCAAAATCTGCAGACTGGCTTTGACTACTGGCAACTAACACCAACTTGATCAGACAGTACATTGTGGCAAAAATCTGGGCAAAAGTCATGTAGTGCATTCCAGCCTTAAGTAAGAGTTAAAGTATGAGATAAGTATGCGATAAAAACTTTTTTGTCATATTTTTGATTTTATCTTATAATTATGACTTAGTATGTCAATGTCAACTTAGTACCTCATAATTTTAATTTTGCCATAATTAAGATTGTTTTGTTAACTTTTTATCTCATAATTTTTACTTTTTATTTCATAACTGATTTTAGCATCTTATAATTTCAATTCTATCATAAGTTCTACTTTTTATTTCATTTTGACTGTCATAACTTAGTATCTCATTTAACTTTTTGTCTATTTATCTCATTTTCTCTTTTATCTCATAATTTCAGCAGAGTGAAAGTGTGCAGTAGAACAGAAAAGAATATAGCAGAGAATAGAATGTAACAGAGTGTGCTAGAGTAGAATAGTTATAGATCATCTAAACGTTGTCTGGTAAAGGAAGTGGTGATGCAGATACAGGTGTGAAGCAGCGTTATGTACATAATATAGCTACTGTAGCCACAAAATAACAGATCTGTATGTGATGCAGATATACTCACAGTAGAATCAGCATCTCTCTGGAGCACTTACCGGTGTCGTGGAGGAAGAGAATCAACGTTATAACCCATGTCAAGATGACATGAGCGGTCCTCACCAGGAATCCTGATCCGAACACATTTTTGAACATCCTAGCATACTTCTATATACGCCTAAGCATGCATCTGCTGTGTGCTCGTAATGAAATGCATCTTATTCTCAGACCTCTATAGACAGCTAGCTGTGTTAGCCAGCTCATAAGAAACCCAGTTAACGTTCCATTCCAGCTGTCAAGTGAGCTCCTACGCTAAATTCCAGAACAAGAACCATTTTAACCAAAATATTTCACCCTAGCGTGGAACTTTTTCCGCTGCTCGTCTAAGACAGCAGACTATAGCATCGTAACGCAACCGAAGCGCGGTATTTCATTTAGATACTGTGTTTCTCTCGCTCTAATAAGCTTGTTGATGCCGTTCCGCTGCTTAGACATGAAACTGGTAATGTCACGTTTCCTATTGGTCAGCTGTGGTCATGTGACGTTTCGGCTTCAAACTGGGATGCAAAGGCAGAGCCGAAGAAAAAGAAAAAACACATTATCTGACCTGGAAGTGGGTATATGATTTTATTGCTATTGTTAAGTAAAATAAAAATGATATTCTATGCAATACACGGCGATGCAAACTAGTAAAAATATCACATTGCATTTTGCAATCATACAACAACCTTTTTTTTTTTTATAAAGAATTGATTCTACTCTAACCTTTTGAAGAAATATAATTACGTAATAATAATTGGGGTCAGTAAGAGTTTTTATAAGATTTTTTATGAAATTAATATCTTTATTCAGCAAGGATGCATCAAACTCATGAAGTGACAGGAAAGACATTTATAATTACAGTACATAATTAATAATAATAAGATTTATATTTCAAATGAATGCTGTCTATTTGAACTTTCCATTGATCTACAATCTATTCATCACAAAAAAAATCATCAAAAACATTTTTTTTAACATTAATAATAAGAAGAAATGTTTCTTGAGCCCCAAATTTCTTAAGAATCATGTGACACTGAAGACTGGAGTAAAGGCTGCTGAAAAGTCAGTTTTCCGTTACAGCAATACATTTTTTTATATATATATATATATAAAATAGAAAGTTATTTTAAGGTATCGTTTTACAATATTACAGTATTTCCCCTTGTATTTTTGATAAATGCAGCTTTGGTGAGTATTGGTGAGTAAAAATCTTACCGACCCCAAATTTCTATTTCTTTATTTATTTTTGATTTGTAAACATCCCTTTCAATTCCTTTAATATTTGCCTGGCCCTGGACATGATGGAATCCTCAGTTGGAAACACTATGTAGTTTTCACAAGATTCTTGGCTTCATTCTCATCAAGTAGAAAAGGGGACTTCAAGTTCTTCTGTTTCAGCAGCTTTTCCAGACCCTGTAAAACACAGCGGTTAAAATATGACCATGTGTCATGGAGGGAAAATGAAAAAAGGAGATAAAGAGATGGAGTGTTACAGCTGTCTCTTGAACTCTCTCCTGAGAACAGGAACACTACTCTGACATCATTCGCTCTGTTTCACATCATGCTCCATATGGTCACACTTGTTTGTTATTCTTTTTTCCCTCTGGGTCTATTGCCTCTTTTTGTACTAACTGTAATATTTTGTAATCAAATAACTATTTGCAAGACTCAAATATTTAGCTTTTGTGATAAATATGGTAACCTAAAATCCAAAACCTGACTATCGGTATTAGCAACTCCAGTTTCAAGCAAAGCTTTAATAATTGCAGTCACATTTTTACCTCGCCAAAGTATGATACAAGTGGAGAGATTTCACAGATTGCTGGGGGGTCTTCATTCTGTGTCATACTGCAAAAGAAAGAGTAGACCAAGTTATTATAAACCACACACCATCTTAGGAAGTGCCTCAAGATTTTTCATTTTCTGCACGAATGAGTAAATTCCTTTTAGGCATATTCCTTTCAGGTCATGCCAGTCAAAAGGTATTGCATTCATAACAAGAATGGATATTTCTAGACCATATCCTGCTCTACATCTGGTGTAGTATAACTATAATAATTGAGGAACCTTGCAATGTAGCATTTACTGTACATTAAGTCATTTACAAGACACTTTTAACCAAAACAATCTCTGGTAAAACATGATACTTATGTACTTGATATTTTTCTACTGATTTAATAAAGGGTATGTTATGTTACCACCTATGTTTTGGGGGGATGGGTTTATCCTGCTCATCCAGGAAGTTTCCACCAGCTGCCAGAGCCCAGCGGTAATGTTGTGCTAACAAGGATCGGCGTGCTGTAGTCGGTGTGTCCAAAGGCGCCCCATCAGCATTTTTTAGGGGTGAGAATTCCTCCTCTCTCAACACCTCAAAGGCAACAAATTTCCTGCAAAAAACAGATGATGGTGAGGAAGATGGCCATACCCCAAATAGCCAACGGTAGCTGTAAAACATACTTTGAGAACTGAAAGACGTCAAAGACAAATTTCTCCAGTTTGATGCCATTGGGCTTTGTTGGTTTCACCAGGTTCCCTTCTCCATCCACAAATGGCACTTTCTTGATTGCCACATGCTGATTCAGCTGACTCTCAAACTTTCTGCAGGGAAAATGCATTGAAATAGGAATTAGTTTGTACAATGGGCTTTGTTTACAGATTTGGATGAGTCAATATGTTGCTTATTCTTTAACAAATGCATTCATAAATCCTCTCCCACAGCCTCATGGGATAGTAAAGTGTCCACTGAATGTGTACTTGATGTGGGTACTTTTCGCCTACTGTTTTTTGAATACTATGAATTTGGACATACTACTCTTTCGAAAAACTGTCTTCTGCATACTATATAGTAGATAAGTATTCAACTGGGATGCAGTGTGCAAGTCTTTATTAGGGGTCCTACTGGGCTCCTATTCCTTGTTATTATAATGCCATCTTCACCAAGATGTTATTAGTTTGTTTATTGTTTTATTAATTCTATTATATTTAGGGCTGCAAAATGATTAATCGCGATTAATTGCTTGCAAAATAAAAGTTTATGTTTACATACTATATGTGTGTGTACTGTATATATTTATTATGTATATATAAATGCACACAAATATATGTATGCATTTTTTTAAATATTTGTATGTATATATTTATACTTGTATATAATTGATGTTATATATAAATATAAATATTTTATATATAAATCTAACATTTTTTCTTTAATATATACAGTACATGGATGTGTGTGTATTTATATATACATGACAAATATACACAGTACATACACATATAATATGTAAACATAAACTTTTATTTTGAATGCGATTAATCGCGATTAATCGTTTTGCAGGCCTAATTATATTACAACAGAACATGATTATAATATATTGTGAAAAAAAATTCCCTTTATGGACAATGAAAAGTTGACTTAAGAAACACAAAAGAAAGTTGGATTGTATATTATAACTGTATGTAAACCACATACTCAGCCACGTCCTTTAAGAAACCTCGGGTAAAGAAGTGGTTGCAGATATTCCCAGCACTGAACAGGAGCTCTCCTCCTGGGCCTCGCAGCTCTGCGGTCTCTGGTTGGATCTCACTGTACTCGATCACCTGATACAGGCCGTCCACACGACACACCACTCCAACAGGCTCTGCAGGATACGCCTTATCCACCACCTGAGCAGAATAAAGGTAAACACAGCTAATTAAAGCAAGAAATAATAATAAGTTAATAATGGTAAACACTGATAGATGGGATCTAATTCAGGCCTACAGACAGGATATTTTTACCTTGGCACCACAGTCTGCTCCTTTGTTTACACAAAAGCCAATAAAGACTGGGTCTGCCATCTTTACCAAGATGTTGTCCACACAGTACACGTGAAGATATTCCACACCCCTTCTCTCCATGTCCTCTAAAATCTTGTTGTCCACTAGAGCACGATAGAGGCCGCCATTTCCATCTGAAGTGAACAGAAATGAGATGCAAACATAATTTGGTTTTAGTGACTGAAGTAAAAAAAGACATTAATAATCATTTGTCTGTTGTCATATAGCTGATGAAAATATAAATAAAAATCCTATTTTATTTTAATAATTTATGAACTACCTCTAACAAATATCTAATAAAAGCAAACCAAAATTAGTTTTCCTTCTGAAGCCATCCAAATTCTCTCTGACCTGGTGCCATGGCTATTTTGTTCTTCTTCTCCAGGATGATCTTTCCATCAAAGCCTACAGCTGGTATCATTCTTTGCTCAAACATGACTACGTTGGATGGACAAAGGCCAAAATATTCATTGTCTTTGAAGAACGTCTCTGTGGGTCCTAGAGTGAACTCACTAGTCATTATGTACCTGTTCAAATATCATCAAAAGATAATTCAATACATGTTCTTCTGTCATTTGGAGGTTGTTTATGAATTAATTCATGAATGTTTCTTCAACTACAAGCACTTTTATGTCCCAGACCTTCAAACTGGAAACAAATATGAAAGCGATTAATAGAAATATGAATTATTACATTTTTGAACTATGACTTAAAATGTGTGTGTGTGTATATATATATATATATGTATATATATATTTTTAATTTAATTGTTTTTTTTTCACAAATTGCAACTGTCCGTGTGGAGGTAATTTCCACCACAGAATGCTACACAACATCTTTTGAAATGTGGTGGAAATGACATTCCAAAAAAACAGAACCAAAAGTGTTTCTAGTTAGCAGAAATCTCAGAAAGACCCTCATTTGAATTGCAAATAAAGAGCCATACCATGGTATTGTGCACCTACTACCATGCTTCACATTGGCCAGCTCTTGCACCTTCTGGATACGCTCAGCCTGGGTCTGGTACAGGGTTTTTCCACTTGGAAGCCCAACATTGTACATGCCCTTGGGATATGGCACTCCAAGCCGAGTCCCCTGACCACCGGCTAACAGCAAAACAGCCACTCTGTCCTGTGAAATCTGCAGTAACCCTGAACACAGGAGTCTTTTATGTAGTCTTCAATATATGCAATGTTACTTTTGACCACATTGTAAAAATTACTATTTTTGTTGTACATTATTTTGAACCTTGGAGCTGTACCTTCATCACCCCACATCTGAAGTGTTTCTTTGTCACTTTTACGCACACTTCCGATGAACTCTGGAGGAACGGGCTTCATCCGCGCGTCTAGCCGACCATCAGCACTCGAGTGTCGGCTTGCAGCCTCAGCAGCTGCTCGGCAGTGCTCGAGTAACTCTTCGGGCTGCAGCTGAGATATCTCCTCCAGAAGCGTATTGCTTTCTTCCGCAGAAAGTTCAGCCCAAAATTGTAAAACATGGCTCTGTCCCGCAGTTTCTAACCTCGCTTTAGCTTCCTCGAATGATAACATCTTTCCCTACTAGAAAATTAATACATTAATGATCTGACAACAAACCTCGAGTCGAGTCGACTCCTCTCTTTTGAGGAGTCCGGATCCTGTTTTCACTGCTTGCAACTCGTGATCAGTGTGTGGTTGGTACAATAAACATATCACTGGAGTTGCATATATTTTGAAAAATAACAGAAAACTACTGTCAAGGCATATTTAGTTTGCAGGAGTCATTTGGGAACTCCCCTTAGGCACATATGGCCGACTGTGTCTCAAAGTCTTAGTGAAATGCCTAGCTAGAGAGTATTTTTGCTCCTCACTAACAGCTCGAATCAGTTTAAATATCAACGCCAGTCAGCGGCGAGCTGACTCAGAACGTCCCAAATGCTGTCTAGGTAGGCAGCTCAGTAGGTTTCCAAACACAGCCAGTATTTACTCTAGATCTGCGGATGAATGACTTCTAACCGCTGTCATGTGATTAGTCTGCTGAGTCTCCGTCCTTCCCCTTTTACTGAGAGGAATCACTTCACATCAGGGATCAATTCAGTGCAAAGCATAATCATTTTTGACGCATTAAATATTACTGATGCCGCATTATAGTAATTAGGGGTAAACTAACAGTGATTTGATTCAAGATTTTAAAACAGATTCAGAATTATTCAAACTGTCAGATCTATTTGATAAACTGAACACTGTATGAGTCAGAGATTCGATTGAACTTTAAATTGGAGAGTTAGTTAAAAAAATTATTCAAGTATGACTACAAATGACCAATTATTTACGAAAGATGTAGCAAGTAAAATAATTTAAAAAATCCCCTGAAATGTTTTATAGTTTAAATTCTGCTGAAAGCTTATGCATTTAATTGTGATTATAAATTAAGTAAATTTATCCATTAATCTGTTTAATAATTAATTAATAAAAAATAAACTTGAGGTTTGAGTCGCCTTTAAAAGGAAAAATGGCTTTCAGTTTTTTTTAATACACATTGTGTGCATATACAGATTTTTTAGTCAAAAATACCAATTTGAACGTGTAACCAATCATTTCTTTAAAATAAACACTTTCTTGAAGGGAAAACAAAGAAAATAGTTGACAAGTTTTTAAACAATTTTTTAAAAGACACTTAAGATTTTGGTGACAGGACTGGGAAAATATTTGACCTGGATAGATTAAAAAAATAATAAAACATACTACACACCCAACTTCAATGAACATAATGAAGAATAACTTTATTAATAGCTATTTTACAAACATAAATATTTTTGCTCTACATTCAGTTTCTGCATACTAGAGGACGTAGATTTTTATTTCCATTTTTGTCCCGTAAACATTAATTTGCACATCTCAACTAAACCTTCACAGATGTGTCACCACATCTAGATATGTTTTGCAGTACAAATATTTGGATATTTTATTAGTGTGTATGTTTACGATACTTGGGGGACCCCAGCAACAGCACATATTGATATACATGTAGCGAACGTGGTGCAGTTACACTCACTACCAAACAGCTGAACAATAGATTACAGGCAGTCTCAAAGGGCGGCATTCCTCGATTGTGTTGAATGCCACAAACACACACAATCTAAAGCCTTTAGTCTCAGGACAAGCACTCTAATGGGTCGAGCTCACAAGTCCAGAGGAGTCCAAAGACTTCTCCTGTGAGAAACAGTGAAAAAAAAGGTGCAAAAAAACAAAACAAGCTGCATCCATTATGAGGCAGGCAATACAGCTTTTAAAGCCCTGTAAAGACTCCACAGTGCAATTTGTGCATATTCAGACAAGACACACATACATGCGTTACAAAGACTGAATTGATTCAAAGGGAATCGGGCCACAGCTGAGTTTTGTTCAACCACCATTGGGACACAGAAGGGTATTTGCTGTTTTTCACTGATCGAAGTCATTTTCATGAGGCTTGAGAAAGGCCAACTGACCCTAGGCCTGCACAAACTCTCCATACAAGTTACAAACATGCAGATATCAGTTCCAGATCTCAATGGAGAAGAGTTTCAGAAATCTCATCTGCACAGGAGTATCTGAGACCACTGAATTCTCCCTGAGAATCAAATCATTAGAAAAATATTTCAGTCTGACATTAACACCCTACATTTCCCCCAAATAGTCTAAAAGCAGCTTTTTTATTCATAAATAAGGCAACTATATGAACACTATGGTCTTGTAGAATTACAAAGGGCAACAACCCATTGAACTGGTGGGTTTTAGGACTTCACATGCACTAGCCGTAAGGGCAACTTATTTTTTTTCTTGTCTGTCAAAATGCACATCAGGGTGCCAATCCTGAAATATGTCATATTATGCAAATATACAAGATACTTGCCTATTGCTGCAAAGTAGAGTCAAATTAAATTTTTTTTCTAAAGAGATCCTAACCTATTGTACCTTTTTTTAGTGTTTCCTTTACAAAAAACTTTTTGCCCCCAACCTGATATAAACAGTAAACATAAATGCAGAAAAATCATATTTGCTTAAATCAAAACCACTACAATTACTGAACACTATCATTCCATTGTAAATCCTCCTAAAAATTCAAGTCTGGTTTATTTTTATTAAAATAAAGTGCTTAAAAATATGTTCCTCGACTAGAGTGAGTTTAAATGAGTGTTATAGTCATGTTTGAAATCCTTGCAAACTAATACTGGAGAGAAACTGTATTTACACTGCAGATAATTTAGCAATTTATGAACAAGAATTGTCTGCATGTAAAAACAAATCAATTTGTAGCATTGCTTTCTTCAATTTAAGACCTGGCAGTGTCTATCTAGACACAGAACTCAACCCATTACATTTAAACTGGTGCTGAATTCTCAAACCCAGGTCATTTTACACTGGATCCACATGCGGCTTTATTCTAAAACTGAGCCAAAGTGTTAAAACACTTGTTTACATAACGCTTGATTAGCTGCCAGTCACCATGGGGAGTGTGTGCACATATATAGTGTTTATAATTTTATAAAGTCTTCTTTTTATAGTAACCTTCAATTGAAATGAAATAAATATACAACATTAAAAAAAAATTATAAATTAACAATGAAAAGTCCTCAACAATATTGGGACAATTTGATGAATAAGACATATATTTCAAATATTTCCCTTGTTACAAACTATCCCTTTCAAGCTGTGAAAACTGGCATGTCAATTAATGTAATAATACAAGTGAGTAAATCATATAATAATACAAGCAGTAAATGACACCAGCGAAATGCAAGTATGTGGGAGATCTTGTAACAAATTTGTGTCTGGCCCTGTCAGTTTTTTTTACTGAACACTGCCATCCAGTGGAATGATGATTCAGTGATCTGAAGGGACAACACCAGGATTATTAGCATATTATCTACTAAAGCCTTTAGCGCATTAAATTCCAGTTGTGCAGTTTAAATGAGTTAATGGATGCAGTGTTATTTTCTTAAAGGAAATTTGCATATACTAAATGCTTTAGTAAATCTGGCTCTTTGAATCCATCAGGTGTTTGGCCCTTCATTTTCATAAAGTAGTTTTTCAAAATGTCTTGCATATAATTGGTCCCTACTAAAATATAGCAAACGCAGCCCCATGACCTCAGGGGGTGGAATAAGGGAGTGTCTGGATCCAATACAGATGCCATTTTGAGATGTTTACATTTTACTTACAGCTAGGATTGTATTTTATGCAGAGGTATTGATCTTAAAGTTTTTTCTATGCATGTCCCAGGTCATTCCAGTTACCGAATAAAGTCAAACCTCTTTGATGCAAAGATTTCGTCTTCCCCTCATGCAATCTCTCTCTTGGCGGACTATTGCTACACTTCTCCTCGAGTGCAAACTGGCCATCCTGGACGATCTCTTTCAGTAGTCCAAAAGAAAAGTTAAGAGGAAAACAAAAGCTATTAGGGATTTTAACAGTCTTTGGGTTCCCCTCACCGGGACTGGACGCCAAGGGTGATCTTTAGGTTCTCATACACCACATAGCTGATGCTAACAGCAGGAATGACCTTCATAAAGTTGGGTGCCAAGCCTCTATAGAGTCCAATAGCGCCCTCTGTCCGTACAATGTGTCTGAAGAGACCAGTCATGGTCATCTGTGGGCTGCCTTCCTGAGTAGCTGCTAACCAATAAAGAGAAAGAACAAAAAGCAAAAAAATCAATTGGACTGTGACAGATAAACGATAATAGTTTACTTAGTGAATGAATTAGACATTCATAGCTTCTAGCAGGAAGCCTTCAAATTACGTATTTGAGAGTTTAAAGACTTACCTTGAGCCTGCATTCGTGTCCTCACTAAGGCTAATGGGTAGCTTGCTAGCTGTCCACAAGTACTAGATATTGTACCACAGGCTAGCAGCACAAACACACCCGGATTGGCACTGTCCGTAGCAAACCTCTGCAGCCACGAGTTTTTTAATGTCTACACATGAAAATAAAAATGTCATGAGAGTCACATTATAGTTATTATAATATGATATAATGTAATATAATATAATAATATAATAATATTGACAATATAAATTAATCATAAAATACATAAAACATTCAGGAGGTACAAAACTGAGGGGGAAAAAAGATTACAAAAAGCATGTAGCAGTGTTATTTAGTATTATTTATAGTATTTAGCTTTTTTTATATTTTCAGTTTTTATTTTAGATTTAGTACTTTTGTTGTGCTTTTGTCAATTATTAGTTTTTGTTTTTATTTCTATTATGCTTTCATTTATTTTAATTTCAGTTTTTAGATAAATTTAGTAATACATTTTTACTTTAACTTAAAATTATTTTATTTCAGTTAGTTGCCACTAACAAATATATAATCTTTTTGTTTTACTGTGTAAAAACTTACCTCATAAACCGCCAGGTCTATTCCCGCATAAGGGATGATTCCCAACATATTGGGAATATAACCTTTATAGAAGGCTGTCAGTCCCTCCTTCTTAAATATATGTTTAGCAGAGTCCATGATCCCAGCGTACTGACCTGTTCTTCCCAGGGCAAGACGAGTTTTTAAAACCTTAAACACACAAAAGGCTTTGTTTAAGCTCCAAGAGATCTAAACAAAGCAATGCTTTGTTTGGTCTAGAAAGTCATCATCAATTTGATTAGGTTTCAGTTTCTGAGATGGCAGTTAGTAATTAAAAACTATGGAAACATAATTTTTAAATTTGTACATTACAGAACATGATACAAAGAATGCATGGGAGGTCTAGTCATAGCTTTTGTTTAATAATTATTATTGAAATGAAACAGAAAGCTTTTGTTTTCTCAAAACAGTGCTTAAACTTTATTCCTAAATGACAGTTTATGCTCTTACCTCCATGGGGTAGATGCTGCTCTGAGCAATAGCTCCTGCTAGAGACCCAGCAACCAGCCTCTCCTGGATCCTCAACGTCTCCTGATTGCTGCCAATCAGCCGCTTAATCTGAAGAACAGGGCAAATGAGCTTTAGAGTTCACAGATAAAATAGAGTTTTTTCTCTCCCTCCAAAGGTTTTAAGCCAGATAATGGTATGATGTTCATTAAAAACGTTTATTTAATCACATAAAAAGATCAACAAAAGAAAAGCAAGGGTTGTGGATAAATATATTAACATTGCATTATTTTAAACATCCAGGATTATAGTTATCTGATTTTGTAATTGCAGAAAGATTACAAAAACAAGCTACCTGCTCATACGCCATGAACTTGATAGCAGTCTCAGGTGCGATCTTCAAAACGTTGATACCGTTCCCTCGCCACAGCGACCGAAGTCCACCCTCACGAATCATTTGGGCGAATCCTCCGGCGAAGCGTGATGCATTAACCTGCCAACACCATTCCAGTGGGGAAACGTCTCAATTTGCTTGTAAATTGTTTCATTTAAGCATTTTAATGTAAGTTTACTTAAGGTAAGGTAAGCTTTAAGGGTAGCTAAGCTTCAACGTCCTTCATAGTCTTATACATTCACTCACTGAAAAATTTAAAAATGGAGAATTTTAAAATCCACCAAAACCAAACTGAAACTAGCCTCAGGCGTTTCATAATGTGCATGGTCATCCACCGAGGCACTCATCCAAAGAACAGAACATCATGTACCATAGTGACTCAACAGTACACTTACTACAGTAGCAGTGTCCCTAGCTTTGCCATAACAGGAATAAACTACATTTTGAATATTCAAGTAGAATAACGTTATTTTAACCTGTAATAATATTTCACATTTAAATAATATACCGATACAACGTAATATGTATAAAATATAAATGTATAAAGTGATATATGTTTACGCTAATATAATATAAATATAAAAAAATAAAATGTATGTTTTCAAACTTAAACGTGTATTATTCATTGATCATATGATGTGTGATATGATGTGGTCTCATACCTGCATGAGAACCTTAAGCCGGTCCAGGGGTGCGGTACAGGTACGGGACACTACACCAGCTCCAGCTCCTGCTACCAGGTGTCGCCACAACATTCCCGTTTTCTTCTCCTCTGCCGTAAACTCATCAGGGACCACCATACTTTCCCCTACATCAAATATCTGCACAGAGGAAATAACATCATGTGGAGTGAGATTCCATGCACAAGAGAACTTAATGAATGGACAATCAACCAGTTAGACGATCCATCAATAGGACTAGAAAAATTATTCTAGTGTTTCTGTGCTACAGAATCTCGAGATTACATAAAAAATACATACTAAAAGATGAGCGGTATCTGTCTTACTCTTTTCCATAGTTATTTATACATTTAGTTCAGTCCTTTTTATATCATCCAGTTTCTTTTTTTTTTACAAATTTCTTTAAGTTTTATATCATCCAGTTTTAATACGACATCAAATTGATCTTCATTGGTTTTGGGTGGCTGTATTTGATTATTTATTTTTTTTATCATCAAAATACAGAAATTGTAATTATGAATAATGAAAGAAATCCAGAAATAAGTGTATTTAACTTTCAAATCAAAGTGAAATTACGCTTCTGTAATATAAGTGTGAGTTATCCGTTCACCAGGGTACAGTATTAGAATAATCCATGAAGTGGACACATCTACCTCTCCTGGCTCAAAAAGGTCAAGTCAGTGACGTCAGAGCACTGTTGATCTGTTTAACAGGATCAGACTGGATCACAGTGACCCCCTTTTGTCCCATTCAGGAGCATTTCTAGGAAACAAATTTAACTGAGTGGGCTTAGAAGGACTGCATGACTAAGGTGGCAGCACATCACCAGTTTAAATGAGATGTGTGGTGAATGTCAGTGATACAAGAAAAGGCAATTTACACAGAAAACAAAGACCCCCCCCCCCCCCCTCAGAGGGGGTTGGCGCTAAAAGGAAAGAAAGGAAAGGACGTGACGTGTGGCCAAGAATGGTGACCCATACTTGGAATTTGTGCTCTGCATTTAACCCATCCAAGTGCACACACACAGCAGTGAGTAGTGAACAAATACACACACACACCGTGAACAACACACACCCGGAGCAGTGGGCAGCCATTTATGCTGCGGTGCCCGGGGAGCAGTTGGGGGTTCGGTGTCTTGCTCAAGGGTCTCACCTCAGTCGTGGTATTGAAGGTGGAGAGAGCGCTGTACATTCACTCCCACCACCTACAATCTCTGCCGGACCTCGGACTCGAACCCACGACCTTTGGGTTACAAGTTCCGACTCTCTATCCATTAGGCCACGACTGCCCCCTAAAAGCAAAGCTGGAAACTTTGAACTGTAAGTGTAACTGTTAGTTTTACCGTAGAGTGTTTCCAGTAGAGGATGATTTCAGGAATGTTTTCAGCAGGATGAAGCAGATGGTAATCTCTCCATTCGTTCCAATCAATCGTCATTGTTCCGTTTTTATCCATACTGTTCAAATTAGAAGACAAAAAGAGACCAAAACTAAATAATATGTCAGTAACTTCTTTGGCTTTGGGTAGCAGCCTCTTATTTAAAAAACGACCAACTTACACTTTCTAAAATGTATACACTTACATAAAAAACTGCTTAGACTTGCAAAACCTCTACTAAAATTAATCATGTACAGTCAAGCCGCTAGAAAATAAAAATTATTCACATGCAAAAATGTCCCTGGTCTCAGCATTTAGAATTCTTCTTTAATAATTTAAGAGTTTTGTTGTTGTTGTTTGTCTAAAAATCCTAAAATATAGGCATCATTAGCTTTCTTAATATTTCCAAAGCACTACCCACATGAGACAAAATAGCTTCTGAGAGAGAGAGAGAGAAAAAAAATTACCTCAAAAATGCAAAATGAAAACAGCACAGATGAAATGGAAAAAGCAGAGCAAGACAAACATGCAGGGAGAAGACCACTACTTACTACATTATAGGGGCACATATATGGCCCCTCCTTATTCTGATAAGATGAGCAGAGAGAGAGAGTGGGGGTGGGATCACAAGAAGGAGAGAGTGATAAAGAAACAGAGACAGAAAGCGTACAACCAAAGCCATTTACACACATACAGAAAATAAAAAAATAACTTTTATTATTGTATGTGCTGCAATTAGTTTGTATATGAAATTCTGGTTTCTTTTAGGAGCTCTAAAAAACTCTTTGGTATTGGCTCGACAAAGAATGTCAAATAAACATGCTGAAAAATCAGAACCAGGAGACGTGTTGTACAACACGTTTTGAGGCGAGGGTTCCCAGTCAGCTCTGAATTATTAGCTGTGAATAAAAGACTAAAGAGAATGAAGGGGGTTGGACAGATACAATCAATAAAACAAATTACCTCTTGAGGATCTTTTCAGCCTGTTCCTCAGATATATGAACCCCGAGGTCTCTTAGTGACTGCATGATCTCCTGTGAATCTATGCGACCTGCAGTTTTAAAAGGAAACGTGATTTTAACATCTAAAACAGTGGTTCTCAACTAGGGAGCCTCAATGAGCATTAAAGAGACTATTTTCCAACAAAAACATCTATAATTCAAGACAACACTCGTAATAGTTCACCGAAACGCTAACATACTTACCATCGTTCTTTTTGTCAAGGCTCTTGAAGACCAGCCTCAGTTTCTTCTCATGGTCCCTCAGGTAGTGCACAAACTCCTCAAAGTCCAGCTGACCATCCAAGTCTTTGTCTCCAGCCTTGACGATTTTCTGAAACACATACACACTGGAATCAACATCCTAACCTCAGGACAGAATCAAGCCAGATAATTTTTCAGGTCAGTGAGCTGGTGCTGTTCGGAGTGTTGAGCTAATGGGCCACTAGGGACAGACATATGGCCTTTGTTTGTTGAAGAGTGTATTGATAGGACTATGCTGAACATTCTCATGTGCATCAGCTGACAATGTTTGACCTTTGGGACACAAGCTGTCTAAACCATTGAGCAGCATATAATTGAAGCTAATGGAAAAAGATGGAGAAGATGAATTAATCATTAACCTGAAGTGTTCTGGAAAGACCGAAACAAAGCAAATGTGTTTCCAGTTTTAACAGCAAATCAGGCCCATAAGCGTGATTCCTGGCTGATGTTGCTCTGACAGTGTGACAAAATTACTGGTCTGTCCACTACTGAACTTTTTCAACCACAAGCAAAAGAAACTGAACACCCCACCCAGTGACATCAGCATTTCGTAATGTGCCACTGGAAACCAGATCACGGAGTCAGATCATTTGGTTTATGTTGCTGTCCATTATGTGATTATGGACTTGTGCATAATAATACCTTAGGAAGAACAGAGAAAAAGTGTCTGAATAAACTAAAATTCACTTCTGCATTAGCTACAATAGCTTAAAATGCAGTCACGAGGCCATATAATCCACAAATAAAGTCCTTTTTATGGGTTCTGTGCTTATTAAATCTATAACACCAAGAAGCCATGCCAACAAAAAAGTTTAACAAAAAGTAAAAGCTACATTTATTTTTATATAAAATATAGCAATAATTATTATGGATTTATATAAATAATAATAATGAATCTATTCATTGACCATCATTCAACAGAACTGGCTTTGATTAAATATAATCAGAAGCCATTCACAATCAGCAGAACTCTTCAGAGTTTAGCTAGCATCATGCCTGATGGTTAAATGTGCATCCTTTCAGACTGTCAAGATCACAGGCTTCCAGCCAAGTCTCAAATCACCCTGCAAGTGAGAAGCAGGTTAAAGATAGCCGTCGTCTTCTCACACTTAATCCGGATGCAACCATGACTCAACTGCAGACAAGTGGGTCATGAGAATGGAAACAAGTTTTTGGAGCTGAGAACATTAACCTTCAGAAGTTGACAATGCAGTCATTTTCAAATATAAAACATCTGGAGAATCAGAAGAAAAACAGAAGAAAATACTTGCAATCTGACTAACAACATTTTATTGTTGTTGTTTTGGTTTACAATTACTACTTATTGGCATTTTCTGCAAAAAAAAAAGTCACTTGATGTCCAAGTCATTTAGGCATAAAAATGAAAGTGAGCTGTAACTCTTTCATTCTGAAAGCAGCTCAAACACGGAAGTCAAATAATCTGGATTTAATTGATTTATCCCATTACAAGTTCTGACATGAATGTGCAGGACACACAGCTCTTGGTTCACAAGAACTTTTTGAGCATCTAAAAATATCACACTGATTTTCCTCAGTTTCTTTAAATCACAAAACCCACAGATTACATTTGAGACCAGTGTCAACTAAAACGACCTAGAACTATTAAAAATAATTTTCAGTAACTGAAATAAATCTGAAATTAAATAAAATATTTTTTTAAATATGATAAAAAATTTAAAAACTAAATCAATGAAAATCAGAAATGTTGCATTGCCAACTGAATTAATATGCACTAAATTAGTAAAATTAGTGAAGTACTAAAATTACTAAAATTAAAACTGAAATAAAAATTAAGTAATGCAATACAGATTTTTTTTTATACACAAAATCACATAAAATTACTAATCTAAACTAAAATGAAAAATGAATATACAAAATAAAGCATTCTACACACTACACAATTGTTTTTAATATAATAATACAATGACATACCTTTCGCCATTTCCTGTATGAATCGAATTCTTGTGATGGAAGTAATAAACTCAACTTGAAAAGAGACTTTAACTGCGCCGGTAAACTTTCAGACTCAAAATACTGTAATTCTATCCGTTCTGAGATATGGACAGGCACATAAAGACACAAACACAACATGTTCAGCTAAAATAAAAAAAATTTAAATTAATAAAACAAAAAACTTAAAGACAATGTAAGGAAGAAACACATGTACACAGATCTCTTCTGTTCTTGAGGCGATCAAGACTGTAACGCCGGTATTTCTGTCACATGCGATTAGGGGACGTATAGATCCCTCCCATTTCGAGGCGTGTACTGCGAACACTGCTATGTAATTGGCTCACGTCATATACAGCATCACCTCCTTACAAGCTTACCGGAGTATCTGTCTTAAAGATTGACAGCCATGCCACTGCAGGTTTCTGGAATATTCATATAATTAAAATAAGGAAAGCAGACAGCATCTTATTTGACTATTAAAAAAAGATAAATCATCTGACTCAACATTTTATTAAAGAGAAAAGGAAAATTAATTGTGAAATTTCAGCTTCCATAACATTACTTACCACTTTCAATGCAAAAATTGTGCCATTCATAAAAATCGCCAATCCAGTACTATGGGACATCAGTAAAGCTTGTCAAATCTAACAACAGTATCCAAGGGCTTAGCAAAGGGTCAATTCAGCAACAACTAATTAGTGAATTTAGTGGTCATGATAAAACACGAAACAACCGCTCAGCACTTGATTAATCTTGTTTGTCCCAAGATAACAGATAACCGAATCTGATCATTCACAATGTAAAGCGGTCTAATCCTGTCACTAGCATGTGATCTTTTAAAGAGCAGCAAAGACTGCACCCACTAAAGATGTGAAGCAACAATTTGGGGGAGGAAAGAGCAACATTCACATGTGTGGGATGTGTCAAATTTGCTGAAGTCTAAAAAACATTCACGCCAATTCATTGCTGACTATCTGCTGTTTGTCTGTTACAACAAGGGTACAAAAGCTGTCACTGGGGCAGTGCCTTTTCAAAAAATGACTACCATTTAGGTACTAATATATATATATATATACCTTTAAAGTACCAATATTCACCCTTTAGGAGGTAAATAAGGTACAAAAGTGTACCTTTTGAAAAAGTACCGCTCCAGTGACAGCTTTAGTACCATTTTTTTCTGAGAGTATATAAATAAAAACACAAACAAATGAGATTATAGAACTTGTTCTGCTCCTTTTTAACCACCATATGATTCAATTTCAGATCATGTGCAGATATCTGTTGTAATATTTTAAATTATTTCAATAAAAAAGGCCTTTCTCAGGACGCCTATATCACAATGAAGCCAATTTGATTTAAAAATTTGCATTTCACTCATTTTCCATATGCAAATAATGAGATGTGAAATATCACTCATAAATCAGTTTTGGATGATTTAAGCTAAAAAGGCTTCAAGAATCAAAATATGAAATAAAGAGCAGCAATTCAGTTGTTATCACATTCTTCTCAGAAACTAAAAGTAAAAATATCGATGCATAAGCCTTTCAACAAATGTTACTGTTTGATGTGCAATTCTCTCTGCAATACCTGCTGAAGATCCTTAGGAGGCACCACCATAATCAGCACTGTGGTTTTCTTTGGAGATATTGTGCTCTTTTCTTGACCGATGGAATCTGCCTGTGTGCCTGGTTCCCTCTGGTCTTCCTTTTTTGCAGCATTTTCTAAGTTTCGTTCCTTTAGTCCATCAGGTGGCCCTGCGGTATCATGTTCGCACGCTGTTACTCCCAGAAGCCACTGGGACAGGGATGACCAAAGTTCCTTGAGCATCTTCATAAAGATGCTCCAAGTCTGTCTGTGTACTTGACTCAAAGTTTGTGTACTTGAGTTTTGTCTTGGTCTTCTCAAGAACTACGTCTACAGATGTTATATGTGCGTATAGAGAGAAACTGCTCAGGCAGTTATATGTGAGGCCAGGTGGATGAGGGCAGATGGGGACACTGCCACACAATTTCCAAAGCTTACTGGCATATCCACCAGCGTTTCCACAGTAACCCGGTGATCAAGTCAAAAAACTTTTAAATGCAGTGAACGACCAGTTCCAATTAACTCACTCGCATAATCGCCTCAAAATCATTGCAAACTAGCATCTTTCCAAAACAAACTGTCCAGGAAACTTTCCCAAAACATGTTCTTTGCAGAGCGCAACAGCACAAAAAAAGAAGAAGAAAAAGTCATTCACTCTTCAAGTGACTTCACTCCACAACTATGACACACTGCACAGTAGCTAAAAACATGAAAAAAGACAACTTAACTGAAAGAAGCTGAAATCCTCACAATGAATCTGTTTTTAAAAGTGATTCCATGTTTTAAGCGCTAGCATTTCTTGGCATCTACAAGCTGCTGCAGGTTGGCTGCATCATAGAGCCGGCAAAAAGTGATGCAGTGAAAAAAGCTGCAACCTCACTGCAGCTGTGCCTCAGCCAATCAGAGCACTCCACACTGGCTGCCCCTGTCTGACAAAGCACAGGCAGCCAATCAGATGATAAAATACAGCCATGTCATGGAGTGATCTCTTACTCACCCAGCAATGAGAAAATTCTGCTGACTTTTTTCTGCCCTCTGCTTTTTTAAGATCTACTGCATCATCAGGATCTCCCTGGTAACGCCTCCAGGGTGATTCCATGCATTTCTAACACTGCAATACTCACCTATACAAATCTAGCTCATTCATTTATCAGCTTGTTGTGGTTACATTCCTTCTTTGCAAATGCTTCTGGGTATGCACAGCAGGACATATAGTTCCTCCCTCATTTTACTTGCGAATGACAGGAATTCAATACAGCTCATTTGAGCAGAATCACTTTCTATTGATTCAACTGAACTACAGCTGCACCGCAATTTATTTCACAGAACAATATGCAGATCTCAGGAAACTACACTTTTTACAATTTACAGTGGGATGCAAATGTTATGCATGTATATGATTATATGCATATACCTGTATATATGCTATAAAATGAGCAAGTGAGAAACAGACTGTCCTCTACAGGCCATTAGATTAAACGCACAATACCGACTCATGCTCATGCCTTGAAATCATATTTATTTTATAGCATATTTTTGTTATATTAAAGATATATAAAGTTATATTGTAATAGAAAGTCATACTGTAGTGTCTACACTGTCAAAACTTTGGCTCACAATTTATCCTGAAGCCAAACTGGACAAAGCAGCAAATACATAAAGTACAAGAAAATATAATACATTTAATATAATGTTTAAAGGATATAACCTTATGTCCTCTTAACAAATCATGCAATGAATTTACTATTATACTCTAATATGTAGCCTAATATTAAGTTCAGGTTCCTTTAAATGTACATGTCACAGGTACCAAAAATAAATGAAAAAAAAGTGACCCAATCACAGTAGTGGTTCCCCTGTTCTCCAGGGGGTCCTTGTACTCCTAAGCTAATTAATATGTGACTATAGAGAGATCCTACATTATTCACCCAGCCCTTTGAACATGATGAAGGGTCTGGCTGCTTGCTATTACTGCTCCAAATTTAAAATATAAAACAAAAAATACATTTAAGAGAAAGAAAGAAAGAAAGAAAGAAAGAAAAAAAACACAAGAAGGGACATGCCTGTACATTTTTAAACAGAACATAAAACTCAATATTTTTCTAAATAGAGAGGATTAGCTACCGATGTGCGATTTTAGCAGGGTTAATTTTTCTAGTAGGGCTGTGTATCACCAGCAAAGTCACGATACGATACATATCACGATACAGAGGCCTCGATACGATACATATCACGGTACATGACTGCACTGAATTTCACCTCAGAATAATTTAGTAAAACAGCTGTTTATTAAACACTGCATACTATAGGGCCGTTGCTAACTATTGGCAGAACAGGCACTTGACCTCTGCATTATGAAGGGCCTCCATAACTGTACCACAATACAATATAGGTAATGGCATATGTTTCATGTTTACATTGAGCACTTCCCCATACAATATTCTGATTGCTTGTATCTTGTTTTTAAGCCCATAAATAATAATGTACTCGTTCTAATAAATTTATATTGTAATGTACTCATATTAATATATTTTAAAAATCATCTTAACATTGCTGGTAGGTTATCATTGCACAAATTAACGCACTCTCTACATTTAAATAATAAAAATAAGAATTAGAAGAGTAAACTAATGCGCTGTCTTCACTGTCTCAAGCACACACGTTCACTCAAACAGATCACACTTGCGGCCACACTCGGACATTCAGCAACACAAATATTTAGCGTTGCCCCGCAATTTTATCAATAAAATAGCTTAATCGCTCAAGAGCTACATTTTCTTTCTCAACAAGGAGCTGGTAACATCATTGTTTCTAAAGGAATTAAAGGGGACCTATTATGCAAAAATCACTTTTATAAGCTGTTTGAACACAGTTGTTAATCACTTAACAATCAGTAAGATATCCATTATTCTGGTGTCAACAAACACTTTCTGTAATTGACATTCATTACTCATGTAGAACCTGTTTTGCATTCCTCTCTTGTAGATACTATTTAAAAATACTTCTGTAGTCAAGTTGAAGTATCAACGGTCATGCACATTTTTTTATATAAAAGTATAAAATTACATTTTGGTTCTCAAATCTTATTCTTTACTTAAAGTTTCATTTTATGTAAATTTCCTCTGTGTTGTAAGGAAAAAAATGCCATTAAGGACAAAAGCTTAGGCCGCGCCACAGGGTCCTATTGTGCACTACCACACCTCCTCAAAAAAAAAAAAACATTTTTCTGGCCATAATGACTATAATGTTATATTAAAATGTTAATGTTGAAAAATTTGGGATGCACTAGGCTACGCTGTTTCAGCCGCATATATGCCCATTGAAAAAAAAACGCATTTTAGTTTACAATGCAAATACATTAAAAAAACATATATGTGTACTACTGAGCCATTAACGTGTTTCAGATGGAGCGGAAAAAGTCCCATTTGTGATCCTGGCTACAAACCTCCTCGCTGGTGTGTTGTGTTGGGACACTTGAGTTAATCTCTTATTGAAATTTATTTTTCGTAATATCCCGGAAAAAAACGGTAACATCCCCTAAATGTTTAGGAATTAATACCAACGCTTCGTGCGCGAACGTCAGCTCCAGACAAAGTAAGTATCATGTGTTTGTTTTCCAAATTGCCTTTCTGAAAGAGCTTCTTAACACTCTGTAAGGCTAATTGCTAAAGCTATCATTGTCTCTGTGTTTTCACTGATGCAGTCTTCAAGTGCTATCAGAATGATCGTGAATAGGAATGTGGTAGTTAAAATGTACATAAGAAAGCAATGCGAGTCGATCGCTTGAAGTTGTCGATCTCATAATCAGAAGTGGGACTTATAAAGTTTGTGATAGCATGAGACCAGCTATGTTGTTATTTTTATCCCGCCGTGCTCCCCGTCTGTGTAATTCATATAAACGCGAATTTATTATGCACAGTATAATCAGATGACTGACTTTGAAACCGAATAGTTTTCTGTAAAGATAACAGGCTTGTATTAATAGTGGAATGTTTATTTGTAAAGGCTAGCACCAGGGGCGGCGCCAGAGAATTTTTAACGCAGGTGCTGAGGGGGTGCTAGATCAATGCCAGGGGAGCTGG
This sequence comes from Schizothorax lantsangensis, assembly GCA_027422415.1. Lineage (NCBI taxonomy): Eukaryota > Metazoa > Chordata > Actinopteri > Cypriniformes > Cyprinidae > Schizothorax > Schizothorax lantsangensis. The sequence goes on along the minus strand of CM049842.1, from coordinate 11,507,336 downwards.
GCAATTAATAGTAAATATGACCAAAACAGGTTGTTATTATTATTATTATTTTATATTAATAATAAAATCGCTATATAGGTGCATTTCAAGTGTTTATGAGGAGTGTGGGAGTATTTATCGCGCTTGCTGTATGACATATGGGGGCGCCCGTGCAATCATTTTTATTTTATTTTTTTCCTGCTGAAAGAACTTCAAATACTTCGTCATTTTGGATGTGCTTTCTGTCGTCTCATGCAGTCTCCGTGAATGGAGCCCGTCACAACAATGAACCGGCTCACAGACATAAGAAATAAATCAATAGAAAGCTTGAAATGTCTACTATTAAATGAACCAATTCAAATAAAATAATTCTTCTCTAATTATGTAGTCCATGAAAAGGTGCATTTCTCTATTAAAAGCATGTCCATTACTGTGGAGATGGAGAGTCAGCGCCGGTGTTTGCAGACGACGCTGACTGAGAAAGCACTAGTTTAGTAATAAATAATTAAAATGTCTTCTTTTTCCCCGACGCATTCATAATCTTTACTTTTGCCGGTGCTTTGCGGCAAGCTTTATGCGCGCACTTGAGTGCGGAATATAGGCTATAGGCCTTAAAAGATGGTTTAGTAGGGCTCTAGACTTATTCTTCCCACTGGTCGCTCTTTTACGACTAACTTTCTCAATTGGTCGCACAAGCACATAATTTGGTCGCTTTTTTTTTGGGGATTAATGGGATTAATCAATGCATGCTAATGAACTTTTATCCTAGTTTATTGTTAAATTGCAATAAACTCGTGTTTATTGCACGAGTTATCCATGTGTAATGAGTCAAATGCTTTTTTTTTATTTAAACTTTCTTAATGTAGCCTATGGGGGTGCTATGGGGGTGCTTTGGTCTTTTTAGGGGGTGCTGGAGCACCTGCTAGCCCCTCCCTAGCGCCGCCCATGGCTAGCACTGCTAATGCCAGAGCTTGAGCTCTTGAAGCTCCGCCCTCTTCTCCGGGAGCAACAGCTCACTCGCATTTAAAGCAACATACTAAAATCAGCGCGTTTTGGCTCATACCCTAAAAGTGGCAATTTTAACAAGCTATAAAAATTTATCTGTGGAGTATATTGAGCTAAAACTTCACATATATGCTCTGGGGACATCAGAGACTTATTTTACATCTTGTAAAAAGGGGCATAATAGGTCCCCTTTAAAGCCACAGCTTCACTGTTAATAGAGAAACACGTCAAAACGGTGGTAATTCATACATAGCCTCTCTCTCTCATAAATGAACAGCTGATAAATTACACTTTTCTGAGAACAGAATATCGAAGTGGAGATCTCTAAACTGTAAGATAACCGGTGTTTTCAGAAAGCAAGCCACAGTGGAGAGAGCGCGTGCACATGGTTGCCAGGTTGACAAAGATAAGTAACACACTTAGCAGATATTTCAGTATTGCGCAAATGGAAGCTCTGTTTCGAGGATTACGTCTCTTTATATCAGGCAACCCAGTTGTGTTCCTCTGTGGCCAGATTAAACCTTGTTGTAGCCTATATATTATGCTCTATTACTTATTTTTTAGAAACCTCGCACTTTTCTACTCCATTTTAAACGGTGTTCTTGTATTCAAATTAAGCGCGGTCCACTGCTGAACACGTGCCACAATATCGATACAGAGCCAGCTGTATCGATACATGTATCGTCAAATCTCTGTGAAGATACATCGTCGTATCAAACACAGCACTAGTTTCTAGCAGACTAATGTAATGAGCCACTGAGGGAATTTTCTGATGTGGGAGGAATTGGATAGCTCTATATGTGGCAGGATTGACATCATTCTGCTTGAATTTTAAGCAGTTACTGTCCGATAAGCTTCATTCACACTCTGTAACCCAATGAAGCTGATTGGTTACAGAATTACAGTAAACCATCAACCAGTGAAGTTAATTGGGTGTATAAGAGCAAATGCCAGAAAAGTATGATTCTGTCAGGTTCAGTGAAAGCCAGCTAAGATGCACACACAATTGTCAAAAGAAAAGGAAGGCTGAATTAAAGTGAACAAGTGTCTACATATACTGAGCCACAAGAGCTGTTCCATTAACTGTAAGATTCATTTAAATACTCTTATAATTAAAAACCTTTCTGCACATGCCCATTCATACAACATATAAAGACCTGCAGCTTCTTACATAAACTATTTTTAAATAGAAAATCATCCGAACAGGTCCTGCACTGCATTTGCATCTATTTTCTCACAGCATTTGCAAATCCAGCATGCAAATCAAGTTCAAGTATTCACAAGTGCAATCCACCCTTGATTATTAAAGTGCCAGTAAGTTATTTTTGCCCTCTGTAATCGAAGCAGCAGATGTCATTCATCACGATGAGAGGTTGTGAATTAAGCAGCAAACTCTTTTGACCTTCATAATTAAACATGCAATAGCACAGTTACTGGTCTATTTAAGCAGCGCCAACAAATCTCAGCTAGTCCACTATAGAGGAACTTTCGGTTTTGTTCGGAGAGCTTTTGTTAGTTGGCAAACAAAGGAATTCTTGATGCGCAAAATTCTGCAGCCAGGCTTTTGTCCAAGACTGCCGCTATCCAAAAAAGTGTTTGACCTTAAGGAAACCTAGTCAAAAGCTTGTAAAACACACCCAGAGATGAAACTATCTGTAGTGTGGTATGCAAAACATGTCTGTCCTCATTATAAGCCAATGAGTAAACCATCTCTGAAACTCCCCCTCAGTTTAAATTCTGAAAGTATTAACATTATGCTACCTGTAAAAGATAAAACCTCCCACCTTCCCCCATCACAGAGGGAGAGAAGGGGGAGGGAGAGGGAGAACTGCCGGGTGGTAAATCATAAATGACAGAAGGTCTCATGACTCGCCTACAGAAGCAGACCACATTCCAGGTGATCAGTATCCAAGATCTCATTCCCTGATATGCTTTTCCAACAGTTAGCTCAGGCTAATTAATGTTAAAGGGGTCCTATTATGCTCTTTTACAAAGTCTTGATTTTGTTTTGGGGGTGTACTAGAACATGCTCTCATGCTTGGTGGTTCGAAAATCGCATTATTTTTCACATAATTTACATTATTACTATACCTCTCTCCCCTGCCTGGCACAAACGGCTGGATTAGTTCCGGGTTTGATGAAGGCCAGCCTTCCGAAATACAAAATGTGTTGTGATTGGTTAGCTGTCCCAGTGCGTTGTGATTGGCGAACAGCTAATACAGTGTTTCAGTATTGCCCCGCCCCTTGCCAAAACAGCAAGTTCGTCAATATTGCCATATCAATTCAGACCTCGAGAATATTGAGGATCGCGCAGAACCTTTGCACGCATGGATATTGCAAGACATATTAAAGTGTTAACGTTATTGCTGTTTTGTTTTTTTGGGCTAAATCACGTGTTAGATAGGATGTCAACAACAGCTTAAAAATAACTGCATTGACTATGTACAGATAAGTGCAACAGTAATATGTATTATGTTAATTGTCCTTTAATTCTAACATTATAACACGAATTGCAGTGAAACTGTTATACAGTTGAATTTATTTATACCATAGTCCCACAGACTTACACTATTTGTGGACGCATATATATGAAAATTCATTCTCTGCCAGCGGGAGGCGCTGTTGGAGCGGGAGAGAGCGAGGTTTCCCCGGTAACGCTGTACACAAAGCAGAGCTCTGCTCACAAACACTGCTTTATCAGACATTACATGCAAGATGAAATGAAAATGACATCCAAAATTTTCTGAAACCAGTTGGTTTCCATCAGAAATACAGTGATATAAAAACACCCGCACCGGGTTTCGGTTTTGAAACGTGCAGAACTCAACCAAGCGTTCTCTCCACCCACCAACCATTCAAATTTCCGTAGGCGGGGTTTATTTTTGTGATATCACAAATACAGGAAAACATCTTTGTAGTCCAAACGAGCCGTTCGTTGTAGTTTTTGAAAATTGATTTTTTAAAAACGAAATATCTGCCTTTGGAGTGGACTTTGAGATTTATAACTTTGTAGATCTTTTTATGCCCAAACATACACACTACACACTGACTAAAATTCAAAAAGTGAAAAAGCATAATAGGACCCCTTTAAGTAGTTGTATAACTTATATCCCCTGAAGTAATAAAAGTGAAACCTTTTCTGTCCTCTTTCACATTCCCCAGATTTCTATTTCGTTTTGACACATTACAATCACTCAGTGCAGGTTCTGTACATTCTTACCGCACTGTGAATTTCCCAACAGCAACTTCTTGTTTGTGCTTATTAATTATGTTGCTTTGTATGTTCTTGAGAGACTCTTGTCTAGTTACGCATTTCCTACTTCTTTGGGCAGTTACATTCTAGTCTAGATTCATATCTAATAAACATGATAGTAAAATTATACTGAACTCTGATTAGAAAGGAACATGCCTGTATATGGGCATCCTCTATAATGCTTAGCATATCTGAGGCAAAGCAAAGAAAAGCATTCAAGTAACCTATTGAGAAATAACACACATATGGATGTGTGTTTGTGTTATTTTTCAATAGGTGTGTTATTTCTCAATAATTCTCTCTCTCTCTCTCTCTCAATATATATATATATCAACTAATGTATATATTTCTCTGATAGTTGTTAAATATATATGTAAATACAACTATAATAAATATAAACAAAATAAAAAAATAATAATAATATAAATTAATAAAAAAATACACACACACACACACATGTATAATATACCTGTATATATATAATAATTATAAAATAACTGATCCAGCTAAATAAGGATAACAGCTTCTACCTGTCTGAAATTAAACTCAACTTGCCATGTTAAATGTATGAGAAACCCACACACTTGCATTAAAACAGATGTTACAAAAATCCAATTCCTATCATGCTGCATAAGCATTGCCAGTGTTCATCCAACAATGTTGTTATTTTTAGCCATGTTTCTACATCAAACACACTGAAAACAACTGTAAACCTATCTAGGAAAAATCCTCTTCACACAGTGCAGAGAAAGGAAAGACACAGATGTCATTTGTGGCACTGTGTTAAGCAAATGTCACTCAAATCAACTGGTTTAGTGAGTAACCCCACACTAGAGCTGTGAAAGCAAGAAGCCAACAGCCTTTAAGTACATAACTTTGTTCTGGGGTTTAATAAATAGTGATGCATAAACAAAATAAGTTGAATTTTTGAAGTTGAAATAAGTTGAAAAGTCCTTCCTAAGTCTGTCCTCTCTATCAGTGTGATCTGACCTGTAATCCCATTATAAAGACCTATTATAGTGGGATAAATCAATTGTGTAAAGTGGATAACTCACCTTGAGTTCAAGTTCAGTGCGATGGAGCCCCAGCTTTTTCAGTCCGATGGTCAGGTCGTTGACACAGATGCCTCCGTCTCTGTTGACATCCAGGATCTGGAAGAGCACCTTGAGCCGATGCTCCTGCTCGGGTCCGCCGCACACCGGGCAGTGATGCGGGGAGTCGCAGGACTCATCATGGCGGTGCTCGGATAGAGATGTAGCGGAGCCCAGAGTCCGACCACCACCTCCTCCCCCTCCACCGGGGTCCGAGCCCAGATACTCCTCCGAGCGGCACTGGCAGAAAACCCCGCTGAGCAACGGAGAGACGAATGGTCCCCGCGGATGCATGTCACTGAACTCCAGCAATTTAAAATAAAGTCTGTCTGTGTATGAGCGCGTGGGGAGCGAGAGTCACTCGACCAGAGCGAAGACTGTTTTCCAGTCAAGATGCGGGGCAGATGTGCATTGAGATAAGCTTCCGAATACGTCTAAAGAGTTATCTATTGCTTTTGAGCCTCTTTACTTCAACAGTCCGTGTGATATGTTCTGGATTAAGGTTCAAAATTGATCGCGCACTGCATTCACTCGCTACAGCGACATTCAGAGCTCATAGTGATGAGCTGGAAGGATGTCCCACCGGTACTCCGGGTTCTAGTATGCCAAAAAGCGCAGGCAAATCGGCGTCTTCCGACATATACTTCGCTTTCAATCTCGTTCCGAATATATATTCTTGAGTTTGTGAATTTCCAATGGTAATCCGGTTTGAATTGGCGGTCTGAATGACAGCTGATGCAACGAGAATGCCGGTAGGGCGGGAGGAATCTCGTGTTCAACAGGAAATGAGTAACTGGGGGGGGCGAGGTGGGCGGGACTAATGATGTCAGTGATGGACACTTGAAGTTACCAATCACTTTAATCCAAATTGTCTTCTCGTCACGCCCCAATAGTTCTGGTCTTTTCCACTTTATTATAATTCATAAAAATACGAATTATTTTTGTTAGTATTATTAGTGCCATTATTACTTAGAATTATTGGAATGTAAATAAAAATATATATTTAAGTTACATTTTTAGATATAAATAAAACAGGAATGCAGTTAATGCAAATTTGTACGGTTATACTTGTATGTGTGTAATTTACAGATAGTGAATGTCACACAATTATGCTGTTAAATTCTACACTGGTAGCCTATAATTAAATACGCCAGTAGGTACAGTTAAACTTAAACCTGTTTGTATTTCTATAGTCTTTGTTGTCTCTCAGAATCCTACCTCACAGTCCTCCTCACAGTGATCACGTTCAAAAAATGACTTAAGAGAGACACCTGCTGGGGAAATAACAGAATGCAGATTTCTGATGTTCAAATTAGGATTTGATGTTCGTTAAGGGGATTACAAAACATAGTTTTTTTCATGCACCTGTCATGTTTGAGATTTTGGGCTTTTTGGTTTTTCATTAGGTGTTTTTTCAGACTAGTGGAGAGAAAACACCCAAAAGACACTGTTAAGTGTTTCTTTTATATCACTTTATCTATTTGTGTCAATATATTTTAATTACAATACATATTTTTAAAGGCAGTTTTCACAAAATGAGTTTTTTCTCCTACACTGAGCCATATATCTCCACTTCAGTAGCACTTACACACACCAAACTTTACAGAGGGATTTGTTCATATATAATTTGCTTGATTATATACAACATTTTATTCCCCCCCAAAAATGTGAAAATGCATTGTTTTCTATCTGTTCAAAGTATTTTCTGAATTAAGGCGTGACAAAAAATGAGACTCCCAAAATTCCCTCTGTAAAAACATTTGACGCTAATATGTCGAAAAAATTAAACAAGAATTTTGAAACTGACTTCATCAAGTGTTTAGATTCTTGTACTAGAAATTCATGCAAATCAGCTCATATTTAATTAAATAATGCATCATTTGCATATTTAAACTTAACAAACTTTTTGCAATTATCAGTGTAATCAATCAGCTGGGTAATTAGGCGATAATATTAGTTATTTTTTACCCTATTCATCTCGCCCAAGGCACTTAACCAACTTATACAAAAGCTAACTGTGATATTGCAAGCAGTATGAAAGCCAGAATTTGTTTAACCTCCAAAAAGCTGTCTTGTATATATATATTTTTTTAATACAGCTACATTTTACAAATCCACAAATCAAGTTCCCCTTAGCGTTTATAGTGGTGTTACAGCTCAGCATAAAGATGATTCATTTGCACATTGCCTTTCAAAAAGTTCACATCGCATCTCACAATAATACACAGAACCTCTAAATATGGTTTGATTTTTTAAAATAACAATGCACCCATTAAATTTTTTTTCTTCCTTTGTTTGGTCTGAAGGAACAATTTGTCTACATTTTGGCACATTTATTTAACTGGCATAATGCACATTAATGAACATCATAAAAATACAGATGTAAACATGCTGCATTTTAATACATTGCTAGTTTACATCCATAGTCCCACTCCCTAGGTAACACAAAGACATTACAACAGTATGCAAATACAAATATATAGTACATTATAATTACAAGTACACCATACTCGAACAAGACAGAGTGCACATAGTTGAAAGTAATCACAAATTTGATTTGCTTTGAGTCACTGTTTAAGATCTTAAAAATATAATAATAATTAATAATAGTAGTAGTGTAATAATAATAATAGTGTTAGTAAAGAGTTCACTGCTAGAAAAGCTGAGTAGGCTACCTTAATATTTTATTGTTACTTTATTATATATAAAAAAAATGAAACACAAAACGAACTAACTACAAAGAAAATAATTAATCTACAAATTAGTCGAAGTACAACATCTACATACTATTATATTTTACTTCTGAAACCACTGTTTTTGTACATGTATTTCAAATAAGCTAGCAAGTATCCGGCCACGAGATGGCGCTACATTTACAGCAAATCCCAAACAACGATTTTCTGCTTTATCACATAAATCCTCTTTATCCTCCAAGTTTGAGTCTCCTTGACAACACGAACGTTTGTTTTCTGCCTCCCTAGAAACCGCTGATGGTATTTAAGGAGCTGGTGAATCTCTAAAGCCAGTATCACAACCTACATAATAGCAAAGCTAACCCACGCGTCAGAACTTTGAATGTTTTGCTGTTTTAATAGTAAAGTCTGGAGTACTGTTGCGTTCTTGTGGATGTAACGGGAGTTCCGAACGCTCTCAGTGAACTGCTCAGCTGTATTTAGGGAAATCCACGCGTCCATGGAGGCGGCGCTTACTGGAGTTCACTAAAGAGCTAGACAGTTTCAGCCCAGCAGTCAGTCTACCTTTGACTCAACGTTAAACAGTTGATTTAGATACGAGTCAGTTAATTCTATTATGGGTAGTTTTCTGAATCGTTCCGTCCAGTGATTTCCATCCTGGCTGCCATATGAAAACTCATCATCGACGTAAGTATTCAACTGTCTCTATTAAAATGTTCAGTTACGACATTGGAAACAACAGCAGGCGACTGCGTTCGATTATTAGAGAGAAAAGATGATGGTCATTTCGTTAGATATTGTCAGTAACTCTCAAAAAGCATACGATATTTCTTCATGATTAAATGAATGGTGCTAGTGGAGCACCAGGGATCTTTACACCTGGATATAATGGACTTCTTCAAGGTAACTAACTCTCCAGGGAATGTGTTTGCTTTTCTGTAGAGACTGTAGCGTTCCCGCAGTGCTTCCCCTGTATTGGTTTTAAGGTAAGTTATGATATACTTTTTAGTGTTTACTTGGTATAGAGCCTGTCTGACCAGTCTAAGAGTGAGTTTTACACCCTAGGTTCTTCTGGACAACCTCGGTCCTCCCAGAGATGCTGAACCAAAGCACATACATTGAGAAGGACTTCCAAGCACCAGATTAAAAAACTGCAGCCATCTCTCCGTCTTCATCTACCTCTGCCTTCAAACATCCAAAGTCCAGTCTCAAAAGAATATGGCGTTTTTAATAAAAAAGAAGAAGTTCAAGTTTCAAATACACTTCACCCTGGAGGAGCTCACGGCTGTGCCGTTTGTGAACGGGATGCTCTTCTGCAAAATCAGGCTGTTGGATGGTGGAGACTTTTCCATTTCTTCATCCAGGTAAGATTTGGGATCCTCTCTGACTGTATTGGACCATGATATCCATGGCTTCTGCCAAATACAATACTTGCTCGGGCTGTAAATCTCTGGTAACTTTTTATAAGATACTACAGTTAAAAAAATGACTGTAAATTCTGAATTTATAGTCATTTCACTAACTGTGGTAACTGGTTTTTATTTTGGATTTACTGTGGATGAAAATGGTATGATTGTTGATGAATGATGGTATGCATTGAAAAATGTTCTTTAGAGCTCTAGGATGGGTGGAAAGACATTTTGCATTAGATTTTGCTGTTGTCTATGGTATAGGTTTCATTAAGAACACTTGTTCAGACCTTCAGTTTTTGCTGAGCCCACCCTGCAGTGCTCAACAATTTCTGAGTCCATTTTAAAGTGCACTTAGAAGACCACACAGGTTGCTTCAGGGGTCTCACATCAAAAGTTAAGACATTTTTGTAGGGGTCAGGGTCAAACCACTGCCATTCTTTACATTGTTTACCCAGGTAAAGGATTTGCTCCTTTAATCATTGCACACAGACAGCCTGAATGTCCATGTCCATTTTCATGATTTCTTTTGTTTGTGACTAATTCTGAACACATTTCTGCACTTGGACTGTGGTTTAAAATGATAGCACACAGGTGTCAGCAGTATGATTGTTTATAAATAGAGGCTTAAGCCCATAGTTGGCTAGACTCATAGCTGGGCAAGTCTGATCAGACTCAGCCCAATTAGAAGAATAAATGTGTATTAGTAAATCTGAGTGAATCAGCTGTTGTATATGTTGACAAGTGGGTTATGATTCCAACATATGAATTCCAAAAATACTCTGATTGGATGAATCTTGCATGTGATGTGTTCATTGCAGTTTGTTGCCATTTTTAAAACATTTGACCTTATCCTGGACTTTGCAGCCATGTTATATAGAATAGGGATTGGTCGTAATTAGAGATAATTATGTTTAACTAATGCTCTTATTTATTTAATAATTTTTAAGCAATGTTCACGCTTTTCTGCTATGAGATCTTTCACCAAGCTATATTGTATGAATGTATATTAGGGATGGGAAGATTCCCCGATTCGCTCGGTGCATCGGCAAAAAAAGTTAACGATGCGATGCATCGGTTTAAAAAGTGTGCATCGGATACCATGCATCGTTTCTAACATATTTGCATCGGTAAAAAACTATTTATTTATATATAATTACTAGTGGATGCGCTAGACTTTTATTGTTTTAAAAGTGACCAATAATCTGTGACCAATATTTTATATGTAGATTGATTTCTCCTCTCGAAACTGTTTCTCAAGCATGTTCTCTCATCACCCCTGCGCGTGAATATGACGAATCACAACAACAGCACAGAGACCCGAGGAAAAATGGGGATTAAAGTCCAAAACCTGACTTGAAATAACCTAACAAATTAATTGAGGCTAAAGCGGTTATAAACGACAATGTAAATTCACACACAGTGTTGCCAGATTGGATGGACGATTTCCAGCCCAAAAGCTCACAAAAACCCGCCCAAAAACCGCCTAAAACTTTAACTGTCAAAATAATGTGATAGAATGTAAATCAAGGTTGATAAGAGCCATTTTTAACTCCTCATAACGAAATAATGACGACAAAATAATATAAATATAATGCTAGATAAATTTCCCATGGATCAAATCGGGGCAAATACATTAAATAGAACTACTAAATATGATTAAAATATGCAAGCTGAGACTGTCAAAACGGCAATCAAGAAATTAACCGATACCCTCGAAAAACACATGCATCATTTTCAATGTCAACAGTCAGAATTTAAATGCAAAAAAGTGCCCAAAATAAGCAACGTAATTATAGGTATTTCACACTCGTTCATGCACACACCATGACAGTCAAAACTGTGTCATTCTGTATGATAATCCGACAATAAAAAAAATTAACAACATTTCGGATTTCGGAGTTGCAGTGATAGCCTTCATGTCATCTCCGTCCACAGGTGTAATTCACGTTTTGAGAGTTAAAACACTCTCCACTCTTTACCATCAAACTTATATATAGGCATTGTGGCCACTTACAGTTATACATTCAAAATCAGATCCGTTATCGCGCTTTAAACCCGTCGCTCATGAATCATCACGTCTGTCTGCTGATCCATAGTGATTGGCTAAAAGTGCGGCCTCGACGTCAACATCAGCACCAGTCGTCTTTGCAGCGTGCGTGTGTGTTAGGGCTGGGCGATATATCTCATGCGCATCTCGTCAGTAAAGCCGGTTCTTTGATTAGCGGTAAATCTCCATCACCTGTTTTCAGATGGAGCGGCATTTAATACACGGAGCCGTAGTTCACTGAGAAGCTATGCAAAATCGCATTCATAATCGCTGATAAATCGCATTCGATTATGAACGCAATTTTGCGTGGCATGTCAGTGTACTACGGCTCCGTGTATTATATGCCACTCCATCTGAAAACAGGTGATGGAGATTTACCGCTAATCAAAGAACCGGCTTTACTGACGAGATGCGCATGAGAATCGCATGAGATATATCGCCCAGCCCTAGTGTGTGTTTAGTAACGTTGTGATGACTGATTGGATGCATGCAGTAGGCTATATGCACACTTGGGCTTGTTTGTTAACCAATTAGCCTATACAATTTATATGTTTTGAAAACCGCCAAACTGACCAAAAACCAGCCCAAATTTTGTCCACCCGCCCAAGCCAATATTTACCCGCACAATCAAATTCAAAACCGCCCGATTGGGGGGAAACCCAATTCATGGAAATTGTTCACACAATCTCACTAATTTGTGCACGCTTATTCTTAAGCAGCCCTCGATCATGGATCAAATCGATCCACCATGGCATACAGCGAATATATTTGTGCTGTTTAATGCATGAGACGTTTTGTTTTCCTCAGTGCATAACTGACATGTCACGAGTATATTTTTCATCTGTAAATGTTAGAAAGTCATGCAAATATATCCATTTTGCTGTCAGGAGTGGGCTTATGCGAGTGGACGAGCGCTGCTGCGCGCATGCGTGCTAAACAGACAAATCCGCTAAATTGAGCGGATTATTAAACAGCGCTGATTGGTCATTGTTCACACGCTCAACAGATACATCTGTGATTGGCTTCAATGATCAATGAAGCGCTCGGTGAAGAGTGTGAAGCAATGATCATTGAAGCTATCTGTTGAGCGCGTGAACAATGACCAATCAGCGCTGTTTAATAATCCGCTCAACAGCGCTTAAATCTTAGCGGGAAATGGACGTTTTTAAAATGTCAGTACCGAATGGTATCGCGGTCGGTACTTTTGACAACACTACTTGGTAGGGGCTCCTTTTGCTTTAATTACTGCCTCAATTCGGCGTGGCATGGAGGTGATCAGTTTGTGGCACTGCTGAGGTGGTATGGAAGCCCAGGTTTCTTTGACAGTGGCCTTCAGCTCATCTGCATTTTTTGGTCTCTTGTTTCTCATTTTCTATAGAAAATAGATAGATTCTCTATGGGGTTCAGGTCTGGTGAGTTTGCTGGCCAGTCAAGCACACCAACACCATGGTCATTTAACCAACTTTTGGTGCTTTTGGCAGTGTGGGCAGGTGCCAAATCCTGCTGGAAAATGAAATCAGCATCTTTAAAAAGATGGTCAGCAGAAGGAAGCATGAAGTGCTCCAAAATTTCTTGGTAAACGGGTGAAGTGACGTTGGTTTTCAAAAGACACAATGGACCAACACCAGCAGATGACATTGCACCCCAAATCATCACAGACTGTGGAAACTTAACACTGGACTTCATGCAACTTGGGCTATGAGCTTCTCCACCCTTCCTCCAGACTCTAGGACCTTGGTTTCCAAATGAAATACAAAACTTGCTCTCATCTGAAAAGAGGACTTTGGACCACTGGGCAACAGTCCAGTTCTTCTTCTCCTTAGCCCAGGTAAGACGCCTCTGACGTTGTCTGTGGTTCAGGAGTGGCTTAACAAGAGGAATACAACAACTGTAGCCAAATTCCTTGACACGTCTGTGTGTGGTGGCTCTTGATGCCTTGACCCCAGCCTCAGTCCATTCCTTGTGAAGTTCACCCAAATTCTTGAATCGATTTTGCTTGACAATCCTTATAAGGCTGCGGTTCTCTCGGTTGGTTGTGCATCTTTTTCTTCCACACTTTTTCCTTCCACTCAACTTTCTGTTAACATGCTTGGATACAGCACTCTGTGAACAGCCAGCTTCTTTGGCAATGAATGTTTGTGGCTTACCCTCCTTGTGAAGGGTATCAATGATTGTCTTCTGGACAACTGTCAGATCAGCAGTCTTCCCCATGATTGTGTAGCCTAGTGAACCAAACTGAGAGGCTCAGGAAACCTTTGCAGGTGTTTTGAGTTGATTAGCTGATTGGCATGTCACCATATTCTAATTTGTTGAGAAAGTGAATTTGTGGGTTTTTGTTAAATGTGAGCCTAAATCATCACAATTAAAAGAACCAAAGACTTAAACTACTTCAGTCTATGTGCATTTAATTTATTTAATACAGTTTCACAATTTGAGTTGAATTACTGAAATAAATGAACTTTTCCACAACATTCTAATTTATTGAGATGCACCTGTATATATATATGAGTATATGGGTATATGTATGTATACACACACATAGTAAACATTTATAATGGTAGAAATGTTTTCTATTTGAACTTTATATTCATTAAAGAATGCATCACACAGTTTCTTCAAAAATACTGTTTTCAAAATTGATAATAAAAATAAATGCAGCAAATCAGCATATTACAATGGTTTCTAAAGGATGACGTGACACTGAAAACTTGATGTGGCTGCTGAAAATTCAGCTTTGCCATCACAGGAACATTACTTTTTAAAATAGATTAAATTGGAAAATAAGTTGGATAAAAAGTTATTTTAAAGTGTAATCATGTTTTACAATATTACAGTTTTTTTTTTTACTAGATTTTTGATCAAAATAAATTCTGCCTTTATTTATATAAAATACAATAAAATGAGATATTAAAAAATAAAATATGTATTTTTAAATATTTATTTTTAAAAATAAAAATATGGCACCAAATGACAGTGTTTAGTTGATTAGTGGTTTGGATCAGATAATCCATCTAGTTGATTTTAACATAGCTGAACATGAAAAACTAATAATATTTCCTCCAGAGAGAGCACAAGAAACAGTAATGTGTCAGTCTATTTGAAGTTGTCTTGTGTTGTGAAGTTGTTTTTAGTGGCATATGACTGGGGGTGGTGTATTGTGTGGGCGCATTGACTTGCTAGCAGTGCCAGGCACAGAGAGTGCCCTCGTTCTGGTGCACTGAGATGACCTCCGCATTCAGTCTGCACAATGCCTTGTGTATCTGACATTATGTCATGAATGCCCCAACACCACCATTCCTCAGATGGGCCGATAGAGAGATTCGATTGCATAGATAGTAGGAACAGAGTGTGTGGTAATTTCAAGGGATAGAAAGTGAAAAAACAAGACAAGAGACAGATAGGAACTAGAAATGGAATGCAAGATTGATAGAGGAGTAATGCATGAAGGGGAAAAAGAGGGTGAGAGAGAGAAAGCGAAAAACTGGACAGAGACTTCAGTTATAGTCCAAACAGAGAGCCGTTTGTCTGACTAAGCCATGGTCCTGTTTCCTCTGCCCCCCACCCCTCGTTCATTCTTTTCTCTCTTTCTCTCACGTTTCTTCATCTTTCTGTCCTCTTTATCAGTGTAGATTGAGTTCATGCAGTGCTTGATTGACAAGAGTAAGCTCTCAGAGTCATGACAGACCAAGAATGCCCCATATTATTACTAGAATCTTTAGAGCATCTGTATCATTAAGATCTTGCATCCTTAAGCTGATCTCAGACTCGTTCTGCAGCTTTTCCTCGCTTGATTTTTGCATAAGGTATGGGAGAAATTGGATCAACATGATGATAAAACTTTCTCTGAGGCGGTTAATGTGGATGTGGACAGAAATCATTAGTTTCCAGGGGCTGTCCAGGCTTGCTGTCGGAGGGCAGTGGAGCTTGAAGTGCTGATAGGGCTGCTTTTTAATAGTTGGCATGCGCAAAGGTGGGCGCATGCAGTTATAGGTCCCTTTCAGACATTCACAGTCATGATATGTGAAATACATAACCTTATGTAAACTGTTATCACCACCGCTGGCTGGCCATCGTTATTTTTTTAGTGCTTCCTGTTTGTGGTTAGCACCCAAACCCCTAAAGGATGTAGCTGAAAGACTGTAGTCTGAGTTATATATCATTCTTGTTGCAGATTTTGCTAAGGTGTATCATTACTGTGGAAGAGGTTATACAGAAGCAGCAGTTGCTAAGGAAACAGTTGTACGAGTGTGTGTGTGTGTGTGTGTGCCCTAGTCTCTCCATTGATGTCAGTTGAAGAAATTGCTCTGTAATTGTAATCATTAAAGGCATGCTCATCTCTCTTCCTTCCTGTTCTGTTCCTCTGCCTTCCACAGATGATAAAAACTCAGCAGCCATGTGCCTTTGATTCACACAGGTTTATTTCTGCATGAGCACTTAGGCCTGTTCACACCATAGATAAAAACTATAATGATAACTGTTTACAGTTTTAATATTCATTCTAATTCTTTGAGAATGGGGAAGTTCGCAACAGGCCATTAAGTCAGGCAGTTTTGGGAATATTGGCATTGGCCAGTAATAACCACACCTGTCTGACAAATTAACGGAACTTGTCTAATTTCCTTAGTGGATAATAGAATTATTATTTTAAATAAATATTATAGATAATATTGCTCAAATTCTGAAATTAAGTGCTGAGCAAAATATGTACTCAAAATGTAATAAAATAAAATATGCTATCTTCATTATCCATAAAGGAAATTATACAAATTCTGTCCAATAAAACTCTCTCTATATAAATTGTTAGTAGTAGTAAGTACATTATATTCTTTTGAAGAATCCTGAGAGGAAAAATCCTACTTTCTACAAAAATGTTAAGCAGCACAACTGTTTTCAACATTGATAAATAAAATATGACTATGTTTCTTGTGCAGCAAATCAACATATAATATCAGGATGATTTATCAGAAGTAATATAATATCAGAATTTAATATAAAATCAGAATAATATCAGAAGTTTCATGTGACAAAACTAAGTTTAGAATGGTAGTATACTGGTTATTATATAAAGACATTGACCTTAATCTATAGATATTGGCAGCATCCACTGAAAAAATATATATCATTGACCACTACATTATAAAGCCGTTTTTGTTTTATATTTAATCTTTTGGTGCTGATTGATGCTTTTAAATGAACAAAGAGAAAGCTGAAGGAAGAAAGAGGATCCAGTTTCTCTCTGCTCACTGTGTATTATTGGGACCGGCTTTGACAAATCGAGCAGAACCTCATACTTGAAATTCCACTGGAAGAGTTACACCCCAGAACAGACACACAGGTTATGCTAAACAACAATGTGAGATTATGAAAATAAATCTCTTTTTCATTGTCAAGAACCCATTCATGTGCATTCACGGCTGTGGCTGTTTGTGTTCAGTATCTTAGCAACAGGGTATCAAACGAAACCATTGAAAATGAGGAACTTGGGGTATACAAAACAAAACACACACACAAACACACTTCCACAATGATGCACACCTTTAATGAGCATGTAAGTTAAGATGAAAGGTGGTGAATGCTTTTTATGGTTAAACTAAAACTAGAGCAGTAATAAACAGAGGATATAGGATATAGACTGTATAGCTGGATTTCTCATACACACATTAATGTCAATATTATATTCATGTCATATATTCTGTCTTATCTGAAACTCCAGATGCAGTCCATTCATACACATAGGACATAATGTTAATATGAGGTGCTTATCTCTCTCCCACAATGCACCACAAAACAGCACTTTATCTGTGCTCCCTGGGTTTATTACAATCACAAATTGTGATTTGTTTTTTCCTCACCTGTCTGTCGTATTTTCTATTTTCATGGACATAAAATGGCCCATAAGATCAGTATCAGGGTGTCTCAGAGTTCAGGAGTTCAATTCTTCTGGTGACTGCACACCACAAGGTTGATAGTTCATGGCATGTGCCATCGGCTTGCTTACGCAGCACAAGCAGGCAGAGGGACAAGGGTCTCATCCCATACCGGCCGCCGTGTTATTGGGCTACAACTGCTCAATGAGATTAGCAGCTGAGTCTCAGCGGTGCACCTGCTCTCAGCGGGGACAGACTGAGTCTCCTAAACCGCCTCCTGTAAACACTTTGTGAGACAGATTGCTGTTAACCAAACAGATGTAGGTAAACCGTTGGGGTGTCTTGCATTTACTGTAAATAACTGGACTTTGCACCATCTGCCCTTCTTTTGACATTAGCTACTATTTTACAGGCATCCGTTAGTCAATTATTAGTGGGGCTTGCTGTTATGCATCCAAACTTTGACACATGACTCATCCCTAATCTCATCTGCTTCTAACTTAAATTATACCCTAAAATTGTGCATTTTGTTGAGGAGAGATGTGCTATAACTTGGACTTATGATTTTTTTTAAGCAATTAGACTTACAGTTTTATTTTGGCAGATGATAAATCTCGCAAAAAAAAAAAAAAAAAATCCCTTCAATTTGCAATGTGTGTTTACATGCACAACAATACACTGATAACTGTCAAAGAATACCAGGTGAATAAGTGCACTGTACTTTAAAAGCAAAGTGAGATCCCTCTTACCATATCAGTAATCCTTACAATCTCTAAGAGGAAAAATTCCACTTCTGTTTTCATGTTTTTAAGATAAGATAAGAAAATGATTGTATTAGTACCACAGGTAAATTTCCATTACAGTAGCAACACTTTATCATTCCTGTAGCTCAAAGAGCAGAGCACAAAGCTAGCAACAGCATGAGTTTGATTTCCAGAGAATGCATGAACTTGATAAAATGTGTATGTGCAATGCGAGTCTCTTTGGGTAAAAACATCAGCCAAATGCATTAATGTAAATGTTAGTACAAAACATGTATACACTGCTTTTCAAATTTTTGGGGCCGGTTAGATTTTTGAAGCCTAATATTCTCACATAAAATCGTGAATATTGTGAAACAATTTAAAATAACTTTTTGTATTTAAAATGGAATTTATTCCTGTAATGGCAAAGCTGAATTTTCAGCAGCCATCACTCCAGTCTTCAGCATCACATGATCTTTCAGGAATCCTTTGAAAAAACAGTTCTGTGATAAATAGAAAGTTGAAATAGAAATCTTTTGTAGCATTAAATGTATTTTGCTGTCAATTTTGGTCAGTTTATTGCATATTTGCTGAATAAATGAAGTCACTTCTTAAAAAGATAGGCTACTTGGTGGCTTTCGAATAGTCTTATTTAATATAGTCATTCAGCAAAATATGCAATATAAAAAGAAAAGAATAAACATAAAAATACCATTCAAAGATTGAACACTAGGTTAAAATGTAAAAATGTCACAGAGACAGTTAAGTGTCTGTAATGCACATATATTAAATACTGTATATAAATCATGCTCTCATAGAGTCGTGACAGTGGGCAGAAAGGAGTTTCTGTGGCTCTCAGTGGTGCACCGAAACATAAGTCAAGAACTATCTCTCGCTTCCCCATGAATTCAAGAGTCTGTGGGCATATTGTGGGAAAATATGGAAGAAAGTGGAAGACGGATAAAAAGTGAGCTCCATCTGGAAGTGAGTTTCACACAGAAGTAGGTTAAATGAAGTCCTGGGGGAACAGAAGGGTGGAGGGACAGAGGGAATGAGGACAGGCTTTACTTCTCAAAACATGACTGGCCCTTTTCCTTCTGTCACAAGAAATAGTTTTAGATTAGTTTTTAGGTTTTTGTGACAGGCCTTATTTCTCACGTTGCAGTATTTCCCACAGTATGTGTGAGAGTTACGATCTCGCAGCTCTTTCACAGCTGTGTATTATGCGCCCTGGTTTTGCGTAGTCACAGGTTTCCAGGGGTCAAAGTTCAGCTGCCTGATGTGTTGCAGGGTTTCACAGACAACATAGTTGGGAATGTCCATTTAATTTACCTCCCTCCCCTTCATGCGTTCCTCCTTTCCTCACACCGCTATATGCAAACACTGTGGTGCAGACGGCAATGTGTCTTGACAGCTTTAATAAACACATCTCCTCCACCTCAAATCTTCAGTCAGCCTGTTTAAAACCCTTTAAAAATGGTGTAGACTAAGCCGCATTATCAGCACAAGCAACAGTCATGATCTCTGGCGTATGTCCACACCTGTTACAAAGTAACCGTATTTAAATGACAAGCCTTGATACTGTATAGCCTGCTATTATGAAAATATAGCCACACCAACCAACTGTTTTGTTTTTTTGTAAGCTTAGGGCAAAACTCATACAATATGTACAGTCCCAAACAGGACGAAACATGATATTGTAACCATTCTAGTGATTCTAGAACATTCTTTACTCGTTCACGTGTCAGATTCTTTATATCAGTGTATTCATGGCTGTTTTGTTGCGGTACAGTGTGGGACTAATACTGTCTGATAGATTTGGGTTATATTAAATGAGCACATGTTTTGGTACGCTTGCACCATCAAAGCCCAGCTCTAGCGTCTGGATACTTCATTACATACACCAAGCCTAAATCAAAGCCTTTGTTCTGAGACAACCTACCACAGAAAGAAAGAAAACTCTTCGGGTGAATAATGACTGATATTAAGCTGGCTGTAATGTTCCAGCAGTACTTTATTATTACTGTTTCTGTTGGCTTAAAGTGCCCATTTAAACATTCAAGAGAAGAAATTACTTAGTGACTTTGCACCCTGCTGCCCTTACATTTTGTTCTTTAAGCAAATTTTAGACTGTTTAGACTTGTCTTTTTTTCTCTACTCAACAATGTTTTTGTGGTTGTGCCTCTGCACGTTAAGACGCTAATCATTGTGCTTTATTTTCTGCTCTCTCTCCAATCTTTTCCTGTCCACTTAAGATGCATTTGCTACACACCGCCTGTGCTCTGATTGCGATCTCGGAGCAGTAAATCCCAGAATTTGGACCCTCATTCATAGACAAGCTTGGAGAGCTTGCTAGATCAAAGGTCAAATTCTTTTTAAGGCATAAAATTGGCTGCTGCTTTTCAGAGGCGAGTTCGTCTTTACCATTGGGTTATTATCCCAGCCCTCTCCTCAGTTCCTTTGTCAGATAAAAGATACATACTAGCATGTATTTGTGTGTTCATGTGTAGACCTGTACAGTACATGTGTGCTATTAAGTCACATATGTAGTGCAACATACAGTATACGTATATAAAATTTCCCATTGTGACGTATAGTGAAACAGCTTCTCAAACGAGAAGCTTGATTTTGATGTTGTTTGCGAGGGAGAGGGATCACCTCATCAACACCTTGGTTATATATTATTATATATTTAATGTAACAACTCTTTAATTTCATGCATAAATGTTAAGCATCCTTGCACACAATTTAGAGACATTGTTATGCTGTTTAGCATTCCTCATATAACACACACATTTCTAAATTACTGTAATCACTAAAGCATTTAGCCCATTGGCTAGATGGAGAACATTATTTTTTAGAGTATTGGTAAGTTTAGTCTTGCCTGTTTTATGAGGAATGCCTGACATAGAAAGGACGAGCAGCTGAATGAGGAAAACACAACTGGCAGTTTTCACTTAAACCCATTTAAATCTATATTTAATGCTATACTATACATTATATTAATTCACAAATGATCTCATTTTAGGTCATTTTATACCATTTGACATAAGTTTACACTCTAAACAGGCTTACATTGACAAGCAGCAGAAGAATGCTTGGATTTCATCTCTGAGTCAATAACAGCAACAATGCCTTCTGACCTACAGAAAGCTCCACCACCACAATTTCCCAGAACTATTAAGGGAAGCTGGGAATAACCAGTGGCTTAAAGTACAAAATAGTTTGTATCTGTCAATCCCACAGCAGCCTTCTTCTCTACAGCTCTTCATTTTCTTGCTTGTTTTCTTTTTGGGTCTCTCCCTCTATAAGTCATCTTAGAGAGCCTGAGTCAGTCTGTACAGCTCCTCCAACCACAAACACATGAGGGAATGAGAAAGAAAGAAGTGAAGGGAAAATAGGCCTGTAGAGTGATATCAGTAAAATGTGACTAACATCAGGAGACACTGTATGCTGGTCTCGCTATAAAGATTTGGAGTTGATTTCAAAGAGTTTCAAAGATATTGGTTATAA
This sequence comes from Schizothorax lantsangensis, assembly GCA_027422415.1. Taxonomy (NCBI): domain Eukaryota; kingdom Metazoa; phylum Chordata; class Actinopteri; order Cypriniformes; family Cyprinidae; genus Schizothorax; species Schizothorax lantsangensis. Next base: position 11,485,733 of record CM049842.1, on the reverse strand, counting down.
GATATCAGTTTTGATAACTTCATTGTTTTCAGTTGATCTCATATTTGTTTGTTTTCACGCAACCGGATCTTCCACAGCAGCAGCATTTCATATCGTTTGGCTCTCTGTGCAATAGTTATTGGCAGTATGTCACTCTCATAAAGACTGAGCTTTCTCATCTGCATCGGTCTGTGTGTGTTTCTGGCTCTAGGGTCTGGCCTGTCCCATGTGTTCTGATCCATTCCAGTGGAATGAGAGATGACTGTAAAGTTGCAGAGAGCCTGGAGCCTCTGAAAGCAGTTCTCCATTTTGACCTCCAGATTTCAGCTTACAGTTGGGAGAACAATGTTCTGATTACTGATTGAGAGTGTTTAATGAACTTTAAAGGCATTTTGTGTCTCTACGTCACCCAACCTCCTCCACACCAACCATTCCAATAATTCTGACCTTCTGAACGCTTTCAATCAGTAATCAATTAAAGTGAGGTGTTGTTGGCAAATGCAGTCCACAGGGTCCACTTACAGAGACTCTGACCTCAAAGCCCATTAATTTGTGCCTCTATTCTACACTCTCAGAAATAAAGGTACAACAGCTGTCACTGGGGCAGTACCTTTTCAAAAGGTACATGTTTGTACCTAAAGGGTCCATTTTGGTACCTTAAAGGTACATATTAGTACTTAAAGTGTACATATTTGAACCTAATACGTATAAAAGTGTACCTTTTGAAAAGGTACCGCCCCAGTGACAGCTTTTGTACCTTTATTTCTGAGAGTGTAGAGATACGAAGAGTAAACCACACTGCAAGGTTGGTCACGTGTGTAAATCATGTAGGACTAGTCTCCAGGCCTTTCTTTGTATATTACGTAACAGCTAACACTGATAATATCAAAAGTTGTTATTTGCATACCTTATCAGAGAGGAAAAGAGCCAGGTTATAATCCAGTGTTCAGTGTGTCAGGGTTTTGTAGCTATTTCTGTGGTTCAGAAATCATTTTAGCCAGGTTCTAAGGAGGTGTCACGTTGTTTCTGTCCCAAAATGCAATGAGTAAAAGAAATAAATCCCACATGCATGAGGAATGAGGAACATACTTTGTGTGTTTTTTGTATGTGTGTGATCATAGACTGTTTAATTGAATTTGCTCTAAGATGTCCATGAACTGCTTCCTTTCACCTCAATGTGAATGGATTATTTATCAAACTCCGGATGGATTTGAGTTCCACCTACGCAACCGCAATACATTTTTCCTTTCATGGCAGATCAATCTATTTACGTATGATACAGTCTTTGCATTCTCAAGGCAGGTCGATTAATCCTCCGTTTTGGATAGCTGAAGGCTTAGACATTAGTTAGAACTTGTTTAAGATCACTGGGCCTCTAGAAGGAGTACATTTGTTTTTGGTTGTCCCCCCTAAACCTCAAACGGTATTGAATGGCAGCATTGAGAGATAAGTTTCTGGTAGCTGTGTGTCACTGCCTGAACCTGTGAGATGTCAACATCACAGGAATCTCTGAGAGCTGGATTGCATTACAAAACCACTCTTCTCTTCTTGGCCCCTTTCCCCTACCACAGGTACACCCTAATCTCAGCGCATGAGAGATCATTACATAATACAATAAAAAAGCAGATTCCTCTATGACTGAATCAGTAGATTAATTTAATCTTGTGTGTGTGTGTGTGTGTGTGTGTGAGAGAGAGAGAAAGAGAGAGGAATCGGTTATTCTCTTTTTTTTATTTAAAAGTTTAGCATCAGGACACATTAGGATACATTAAATTGATCAAAAGTGACATAAAAGCCATGCATTTGTTACAAAAGATGTGTATTTAAAATAAATGCTGTTCTTTTGAACTTTCTATTCCTTGAAAAATGTATCTTTGTGTATCACAGTTTCCTCGAAAATATGAAGCAGCACAACTGTGTTCAACTGTACTAATAATAAGAAATGTTTCTTGAGAACCAAATCAGTATATTAGAATGATTTCTGAAGGATCTTGTGACTTCTTTCAAACACATAAAAAACATATCATCAAGCCCAAACATCTGAATGGTAGTGCACATGGGACTAGTTTTCCCAGAGGAGGTTAGGTTTCATGGGCATGGTTTGTGATTTTAATCCCATCCTAATTGAAAAAGGTCTGTGTTTTTCTCACACAAATGTGGTATTATGGAGAAAATTACCTACTATTTTTCAGGTAAATCAGGGTTCTTCTGAGAAATCTAACTCTGTTGAGTAGCAATGTCTGTGATTGTTGAATGCAGCCCCCCCCCTCCACAATGATTCTTATTTATTTAGTGAAATACTTTAACTAAAGGTTAAAGCTAAAGCCTCTGAGTAAAATAACAGTTTGTGGGTCAAGTGCTGTTGCCATCCCGTCTGACGTAAATATCAAAATCAATCTGTACTGAAACTGTAGTAGCTGCATCAGAATCTTCAACCCAGTTAATGCCTTACTATATATATATATATATATATATATATATACATCCTATACATCCTGATAACATTACCTTCTGTAGTGTCTGACAAGCATGTGCATATCTGTAGTGTTCTTTGTTGTACATGCACACATTAATACAACATGTTTCTGATCCAGATGTTTGTGTGGATCTACAGGAGAATGGGCTTTAACACCAGTCCTGGATTAACTTTCTGTCTAAACAGATGGGCTCAGATTAACTCTTGGTTTGGAATTTAGGCTACAGTTGAGACTGCAGAAAGGGCGCAATCAATAATACACATTATTCAGATGAATTTAAAGAGCATTCATCACTGTTTGGGCAAAGATGTAAAGATTTCAAGGAGAATGCAGAACAAACACTTGGTTTAAAATGCTAATTCCACTGCTGTCAACTGATTGGATGAGGCTAAACACTGAATATGCTCCACATCAAATCAGTTTTTTTTCCATTTGTTATAGTCTTTGTGTTTAAGACACAAGCAACAACAGCAGTGCCCTTCTGGCCCAGCAGAGTGTTTGTAGAGAGAGGCGAAGAGTCATAGTGTTTGCGAGGGATGATCTTAGCATAGTTTTTACCATGGGAGAAGATTGATGCTCTCACTGGAACCTCTGGAATGCTGTTATTGTGTTTACGCCAAGACAACGTCATACCTCACCCTTACGCACAATTAGAGGTGTATACTCTATGAGGGCATGTAGAAAAATGTAAAGAATTATGAATAGCTGGCAAAAGGCTCTTTAGAAAAAACATTTTTATATATATTTACACATATGTAACATTGAAAAGTTAGGGGTCAGTAAAATTATACTTTTATTCAGCAAGGACACATTAAGTTTATCAAAAGATTTCTATTTCAAGTTTAAAGTTGAATTTTGAGAAAAAAAAAAAAAGGTTTTCACATGGTTTCCAAATATCAAGCAGCACAGCTTTTTAACATTGATAATAAGAAGTTTTTTTCTTGAACACCAAATCACCATATTAGAATGATTTTGAGGAATCCGATGGCTGATAATATGGCTGCTAAAAACTCAGCTTTGCCATCAGGAATAAATTACATTTTAAAGTATGTTATAATTAAAAAACTGTTATTTTAAATTATACTTGTTTTGTTGTATTTTTGATCAAATAAATGCAGCTTTGATGAACATCAGGGACTTCTTTAAAAAACATTACAACATCTTACTAACACCAAACTTTTGAAAGATATTAAAATATACTTTTTTCTTTTTCCAATAAATCTCTTTTTAAGGAATAATCTAAACACAGCTTATGCTCTGTCAAGAAGACATTACAGTAAACAATTTTTGCTTGAAATGTTTCCCTTTAATCATCCCAGCTGTGTGTTTGGTACTAGATGCTCCACTAAGCTAATGAGCTCTGCAGAGTGATGAAATATAGATATCAGCCACTCCAGTGCTTCACATCGCTTTCTCTTTGAGTTTTTCAACATGATGGAGAGAACCATGAATAATTCACTAGGGCTGATAATCTTGAGTTGGTCACGTTTTAAGGTGCAGCACGTGTCCGTATCCCACATGATGCCACAAAACTCACTGTTTTTGGATGTTGTGCTAAAGTTTCAGTGGCAGCAGTCCCCAGCCAAAGCTGATAAAGCAGGTAGTGGGAAGGGGCTTCATCGATCTGTGGCCAGAAAACTTTACACAAAACCGGACATGTCTAGAGCCTGTAAAATGCTTTTCACCTCATTAAATCTCAAGCCAAGTCCTAACCAGGTGTGACTCGATAAAAAGACAAGTGATAAAAGTTCCATCTTTTCCATGTATTTCCAAGTTTTTGTCCTAACAAGTTCGGACAAGTCAGTGTATCATAAGTAGCCCCACCCAGGCGCCCACTGCAAAATCTCATTGGTCCATATTCCAGCTCCTCCTGTACATTAAACAATAGCTTCTAGGTTGTGCTTGTGTTACGTTGTTCTGCATATTTATGTTCAGTGCAAACACACAAATTGCTTGTCACTGGAAACTTCTTAGAAACGGTCTCAGTCTTATTTCTCAGAGCTTTGTGCATATATGGCATATATGGAGAGTGTGTGAGCATATCTTCTCTATATGTCCATCTATTGTGCTCAGTATAGGCCCTAGTAGTGAGCTCACATTGCAAGTTATCGCCACACATCCACGTCACATTATTTTTGAATTTGAATTCAAAGAAAGTTGTTCATTGTTCATTGTTTTTTTCAGGAGCCTGCATGAACTCAGTGCAACTTAATGATGTGTATATCTGTAAAGTAGGTCATGTTGTTTATTTTTCCTTTAAATTCACGTTACATTGTTCTCATCCCATATGCTCCCACTGAAGGTGTGTGCATGTGTGCTTTGTGGATGCATGTGTGCGTACATGTGCATGTGACTGTATGTTCTGTATGACTCATATTTTCATTCCTCTCTCCAACTTGATTCCCTCCATCATTCCTGTTGTCCCCGATCCAGATGAGGAATGCATCTGCTGCCTCTCTGATCTGTTACAGATTTTACACAGATGTGCATGATGAGTGTGAACGTCCATTAATTAAAGGGGAAAGCAGGATTCTTCCACTGTTAAACTTTTAGAATTCCCTGCTATGTCACTGCTAGATGATTCATTGCAAGTTAAAAACCTCATCTCAAAATCTTAATGGTAATCATGTGCACTATAGAATTTGTTTGCTACGGAGCCCCATGTTTGGACATGTTGATGGAAAAAATATGAGATAGGAGGAAATGTTATATTTATAGTGCTGCTTATGTGTTCGCTCTGAAAGCATTTGCATTCTGCCAGAAATAAGAAAATTTATGTTTGCTCGCAAAAGGTTTTTGTTTTACCCTAGATACTTTGCGATTGTTCTCAAAACTTTTGCTTTGCCCTGATAACCTGTGTTTGTATGCAAAAGTTTTACTTTTCCCTTAGAAAATATGCGTTTGCTCACAGATATTTTTCATTTCTACGAGATACTTCGCTCACACTTGCAAAGTTTTCTGTTCCTCTGAGATGCATCGCATTTGCATCCAAAAGTTGTACATTCCTCTGAGATACTTTATATTTGCTGCCAAAAGTTTTATGTTCTTTCCAAATACTTTGCGTTTGATCGGAAAATTTTTGCGTTCCTCCAAGATACCTAGCATGTGCTCGCAAAAGTTTTCTGTTCTTCTGAGATACTTTTCGTTTAATATCTCTCCATCACATTGTCTCTTTAGAGTCTGCTTAGTTTAGCATATCAACATGTATTTATTATTCAGAAATGTATTTCTTATTATTGCAAAGAGGTCATCCAAGATATCCTTTACATGTTATCATTCAGGAGCAGTAGCAAAAACAGCCTGTTTATTTCTAGTGGTCAGAGAGAGGGTGGGAAAACAAAATCATTACTGTTTTTGCTGCTGAAAACTTTTACTTGAATTATAATTAGTATTTTGGGAAACACAACATGCTGAAACTTTAGATGGCTCTTTTAACCACTCTGTTATAAAAGCACAAAATGCTAGTGTTTACTGAATAAGGATGTGCAAAACTATATGTTTTCAAAACTAACATGACAGAATGACTAATCGACCAATCCTCCTCTGGGAGCACTATGTAATTGTTGGGTTTTAGGTTCACCTAACCCAAATCAGATGTGTTTCTGTCTTCTTTCTTAACATATAATGTGTTCAAAAACAGCTAAACGCGGTCCACACAGGTTCAAAAGTTTGTGTGTTAAAAATGCAAACCTTGTGGTACAAGAGGCTGTAATAGCTGTGAGCTATTATTTACATTTGTTTACATTTGCGTGCTCTTCACATGCAGGTGTCTTTGACTTCCTCTGTCGTGTCTCGTCATGCCATCATTCTGAGCTTGTTTGCACCTGTCTGCATGCTTTGAAGTTTTTACAAGTTTCAAATCCAAGAGAGGCTGCAAAAAGCAGAAAGAGGTTTGTTCATTTTCTGTTTGCTTTCAGTTGAATTTCACTTATTGGCACTCACATGAGTGAGCTGTAGTGTAATCATCCATGCCTCATGAGCAGCAGATGAGTGCTTTGACAGAGGAACCAGAAGTCCAGGTTATGTAAGACTGACTCTTCCTGCAGTGACATGGCACACCTGTGGGATGGGCCTTACGTAACAATGGAGACTAACTGGACATTTACTGTATGTGTGTGTGTGTGTGTGTGTGTGTGTGTGAAAGAGGGAGCAAAGTAAGATAAAACTGAAGAGATGTAGGGGATTTCATTAAAATCACTTTATTTTGAAGAATTGGTTCACTGTTTTACTGTAACTAGCTGCAGTTTGCACATTTATTTTCACAAGCAGAAGTGGTTGCAAAAAGTCTTACTGGAGCAACATTTTTTTAAGTGTAATTTGAATTTGACTTTTCTTCTTCTTTTTTTTTTTTTTTGCATTTTTAAAAAAAATTGCTTTCTTTTTGCTTGTGCATTAGCTTACATGCTAATTCTTAGGTGTTCTTAATGGTTGGGCGATATGACCAAAATCTTATATCATGATATGAGTAATTTTTAGTGCTGTCAAGTGCTGGACTGTGATTAATCATGATTAATCACAAATTTAAAATACTAGGATTTACCTGTAAATGTGTTGAAATAAACAAATGCATGACAAACTAGTTTAAGGAAACATAACCTTTCACACCTCCGCCAGGTATGAGACATAATCCTTATTATTCTTAAATCCTTATTATTCTTTCTTTTATGTTTTTATTCAGCCATTATCAGTCTTTATACTGGCAATAAAACGTTTACCAAGCCACATCGCTTCAATCCTAGGATACATTTACCCAACTATTATCAAAAGTATTTCTAAATAAATACAACATTTCTTGCGACCTTACGTGAAGTATTATGACAAAATGCATTATGAAGAAGAATTGGACTTGTTCTGGTGCATTAGAGCTAACATTAGCATCATAAGACAATTTATGAGATTAATAGTACACTTTTACTCAGAACTCACTTCAAACCAGCATCGAGTGTTTGTAATAACTTCCTTTTGCGATCACATGTGGAATTTGGTTGTTTACTGTTGTTAAAATATGCTTTTTATAGCCTTTTATATCGCTGCAAAAATGAGCATTTCAGATGTAAGTTACACATTCATCTCAAGAAAATCACATAGAAACCATATCCTATCGTAATCGTGTGTTTATTATCTTATATAATCTATAGTGGCTGTTGTCATGTTTATTTCTGCTGTGTTGTATGCTCTGGCTGAAACTCACGTTGTTTGTGATGTAAGCGTCTCTCCGTTCTGAAGTTGCCAGGTATACATTCCAAGTAAACATTAGTAAAAGGATCTATTTTAATTTTTATTTGTCTATATACAATTTGGGCGGCCGCGGTAGATTATAAAAGTAGCCCGAAATACCGCAACCCACGGCTCTGTAATTTTTCCCGCGACTGTATTTTCAAAATAGCCCACTTGTGCCACAGCCGTTACCCTGACAACACTGTTCGCTGTACCCTCATCACACACTGATAGACAACCTTCCGCGCTGCGATGACGGGAAGAAGTTGGGGTCAAACCTTATCAAACGATTAATTTGCGTTAAAAAAATATTAACGCGTTAAATTTTTTAGATTAATCACATGCGTTAACGCGTTAAAGTTGACACCCCTAGTAATTGTATATTATGGTAACAATATATATCACTATATAGTTATTTTTGCTTTAAATAAGGTCATTATGATATCAACATTTTTGATGCCATAGAAATTTCATAATTCTTGCCACCAGTGTCAATATCACAAAGAACTAATATTAGCCAAAATTAAAAAAAACAACCTCAAGCTTACTGAAGACAAGTAAACAGTCAGTGATTAAATAAGAATAAGAAACTAATTACAAGCAAAAGGACAAAAAACTACAGTAGAACAAATAAATAAAGAAATGCTACATACTTTGTTTAAAGTAATCAAATGTATAAAAACACTGCATATTCTTTACTTTGTAAATTCAATTTGTATTTCTTATGAAAGTAATAAAAGTGATTTAGTCAAGAGCAGTGAGAGATTTTCTCTCTTTTGTTGTTTGATTAACATGAATGAGAGACAGCGGGAATATTAGACTGCTGTCACTTTAAGAGCTGCCCAGATCCAGTATACTGTCTGTTACACATATGCTTTCTTTCTCAACTGTTTGCTTTCACTTAAAACCTACTGTGTTTATGAGGGTACTTGCTAATTGTTAATTTACATTGGTAGCATGCATTAAAATCCTTATTAAAGACAAGGTAGACAGAGTAACAAGTGTACATTAGTGTAACAAGTGTACACTAACAAGAAAGTGTTTGACTTAAAGCGGCACCACCTCAAGAAACCACTAAGAATCCACATACACACCACTAATAATTTACATCTTCATAACAAGTGGAACCTAATCATTGTTTTGACATTGAGATGTGAGTCCAGAGAGGATCGATCCTTGTTTATTAAACTCTAATGAGGTCTATGAGGCTTTACACTTTAATGAGCTTGCTATCGTTTGATTACAGTTATGACTAAGGTGTGTCACATTTCATGATATTTTGACAGTCATCAATCATGATATGAAGTCAGTTGTTAATCATTATACCACAGTGTCACATGTCACAGATATTGAGATCATTCCCTTTTATCCACATTGACTTGTATTTGGAGAGTCCCACTGGAGCATCCCAGGGTTCAGTGCCTTCCTCATGGGCACAACAGTAATAGCTGATGAGTCATCTCTCATGTGATTCAAACCTAACTGTTGTGATGTTTAGCCACTATGGTTTAATACAGCAAATGTGAGTGTTCATTGAGTTACCCTTATTGAGTTGGCTGGCCCATTTTTTATTTATTTGATTTTTTTTATTTGTCAAAAGTAGTGAATAACAAGAAATTGCTTCATAATGGAAAGTATCAACTTTCTCACCTAATTGTGAAAGAATGGGAGTTTTATCAGCTTTGTTCACGTCACAGATTGAAGTCGTTACAGTAAAGTTAAATATTTTCATTGCGGCACCACACAAGTGACTTTATTGCTTGCCAGGTTGCTCATACCACAGATTATCTTTCCCATCTGAAGTGTGGTTAGTGACAAAAGCTTTGTACTGGCTCTTTTGAGAAGGGCTGTTGGAGCTGTGTGTGTGTGTGTGTGTGTGTGTGTGTATTTTAATGAATCCAGATGGAACCAGGGTCAACCTAAGCTCCAATCAGGGGCTTTCTGAGTCACCCTGAGTACATAATATCTGCGGATATGTAGGATGCCACTTTACAGTGCATATCTGTACCTTTGGGTTCATGTGTGTGTGTGTGTGTGTGTGTGAGTTTACTGCCATTGAGTCATTCAGTGGCTGATTTATTTTGCTGTGTTTAATATACCCCATGCAAAGAAGCATTGTTTTTCATCCATCTTCCGTTTGATGTTTGTTGGTTGGGCACCATTCAGAACTAAATTGAGAATGCCTTTTTTAATTCTAATTTGTTTGCTGAATTTTAACTGAAGCTGTATCAATTACTGTATATTATATGTTTATATATTTACATACTAAAGTTTGGAATGCACTTTTTAAAGCACACAGCAGTTTTAAAATTCACGTAAGGTATGCCTGTGTGTCATTTGTTGTAGAACAAAACTTCAAGTCTTTTCAGGTAATAATAACCACAGACTTTTGTTACTTATAAATGTAAAATAGATTTTCTAAAAACCTATTAGGACTTTCCGAGGAAGCCTATGGCCTTCTGCATTTCCCTACAACCTAATGTGATGACTGAATAACCCTATAAGTTTGTCCAGTCATCTTTTGCCACAGTGGTTTTGTGGGCTGCCAGTTGGACTTGTGACAATAGACACAGAACTTGAAGGAACAGGATATAAAATGTCAGGAAGGTTGTAACATTTAGCTAATCTTTGGACCATTTGTGATTCACCATACTACATGTTTGATTATTTATGCTTTTTCTATGAGGTCTGTTCTTTCAAAACTTAAAGTACTTCAAAAAACTTAAATGAAAAATGCAATATTCTGCTCTCCTCTGATCTTCGGACCACCAGGAAAGTCTTGATTTGAAGTTTATGAATCATCCTCCAGCTGTGAGCTGACAGGTGCTTGAGTGTTTCAGAGGAACTTGTGAATGTCTGATGTCGCTTAGAGAACAGGAAGGAATTACTTTCTCACTCAAATGAACAAAGCAATGGGATGTTCCTCAGACTCTGAAAGAACTGTAAGCCAGGGGCTGTAGCTGCAGACGTGTGTGTGTGTGTCATGTGAAGTGAGTTTGGAAGTCTTCCTTAGCCTCAACTGTGTAATATGAGCCTGAGTAGTTTTGGTTCTCAGTTTGCTTTGAAATGGGACAGATTTTCAGTTTGCTAACTAAATAACTAACTGTTTAGTCTGGGATTCTAAGTTATCTTTGAGTCAAACATGACCTGTAGCCCATCAGCAGTTGGTGCGTGTGTGGTGTTGGTGGAGGGCCAGTCTGTTCAGGGTCACACTGGGGTAATAGATGTGCCGTTATCCGCACTCATTTTCCCTGGCACGCCGGCGGATATCAGGGACAGATGCCTTGGCAACAAGCCCAGGGTAAATAAAGGACAAGAGGAGGCCATCAAATCTACCTCCAGGCACCATACAATATGAAGGATAACAGTGTGGAAACAGTCAGAGAGCTTTATCTAGTGAGACAGACACAACAGTGCTTAGTTTTGTGATTGCAGTGACCATATTAGGGGCCGGATAATGTTCCTAAAGAACTGTCACCTGTGTCCGGATTATCTAAAACGTAATACTCAGTTGATGCTCCAGTCAAAATTGACCTAGAACACAAAAATAATAACAATGTACAATTTTTACTCAATAAATACTTTTATTTTAATAGTCTTAAAACATTTCCAAAGTTGGTTCCCGTACTGAAAACTATGGATTTTTGTTATATGGATTTGAATGCAATAAATAAATAAATAAATAGACAAATAGACATAACTTTCACCATTCATCCAGAGTTTTTAAAAATGGTGGGGATGTAAGAGAGCGATACAGAGCATAAGAGCTGCAGGAATGGAGGATGATGTGAAGGAACATAACAGAAAGCGAAGGGAGAACATATTGACCCACTTTCATCAAAGAGGTCTGCAGAGATGAAAGGATGAGAATGGTTCCTTTGGCATTTCATACTGTACTGTACGCCTTCTGCTGCCACAGTCTAGCTTCATTTGAGATTGAAAGCTCAGTTGTGTTCTAATCTGATTCTTTAATGTTCTCATTTCCTGTTCAAAGTCCTGTTGTTTCACAAAGATGGACTGTTGTGGTGAAGAGCGATTAGTCCCAGTAAATAGATTGCACAAGTTTTCAGCATCTCTGGCCAGACTTTCGCAATAAAAGTCTGATCATGTTGTCCATTTGTTAATCATCATGGAGTTCATTGTGTTGTTTGTTTTATCTGTGGTCTCCTCAGCAATGTTTCACCGGCTGTCTCATAAAGATTTGTAATAATGTTGATAACTCCTTCTCTCTCTGTTTCTCTCCACAGGCAGGAGGTTCAGGAGAACTGTGTTCGCTGGCGAAAGAAGTTCTCCTTTGTGTGTAAGATGAGTGCCAGTCCTGCCACGGGGGTCCTGGACCCCTGCATTTGCCGAGTGTCTGTGCGTAAGGTTAGTCTTAAAGTCTTAAACTTTTAAGACACACAATAAAAACATTCTTCTACCTTTTTACAGATCACATGGGTTGTATTATGTTCACTGACACTTCAGTCTTTGTTTAGAATATTAAAATACAAATACTGGGTCTAGGACAAGGGTAAAACAATAACATTTTGACATAAAATGCATTTGAAGCAAAAATTAAAGATAGTGGAGATACTTTCCAAACAATTTTAATATGATCTTGCTCAAATTGAAATCTGCTAAATCTGCCTGTGGTTGAATAAAACACCCTTATCCCACTTAACAGAGATTATGGAGGTATTCAGTGAGTTCAGATGTTTGGTTTACACTATACAGGATATCTGCTGTCTCATGGTTTCCTTTGCACTCATTACCCTTCACTCATTTTGCCTCATAGTGTCACCACACCAATAGCAAACATTGCATAACAAATAATCTCTCTCTGTCTCTTTTGTCCTTGCAGGAACTTAAAGGTGGAAAGGCTTTTTCAAAGGTAAGAGCTTTCCCCTCATCCCTTTCTTTTCTCTCTCACTCTCTATCTTTTCTTTATTTCCATCTGATCGTTTCTTCCTCATGTACTGTCTATATTACACTTTTTTTCTCACGCTCTCTTATACAGTCTGTTTTTTTTTTCTTGGGGCTTTATATGTTTACAAACACAAATCTCTTGTGAGTTACATGCTTATATACCAGTATGCATACTATACTACGTGACACACAGGACATCACATGTGCAGGAAATACTGCATAAATATAAAGGGTGTAATGCAGTGGGAGGTTAGTGTTAGGGATTCAGTGATCTGGTCTGGGCCTGCCATAGACATGTGTTTCCACACCTTGAGAATCTCTAAACCACACAGTTATCATTGCTTGTAACACCCTATGTTAATTGCACAATAAATTCAAGCAATCACTGATAATAGACAGAAAGCTGGACACATATGTTTAGCGATTACAGCAAAGCCTGACACAGTTCATACCTCTTATATCAACAAAGAAAGGATGTGAGATATTTCCTAAACAGTTAAACATTTAAAGGCCCTTAGTGTAATTACACACACACACACACACACACACACACACACACACACACACACAGACAGACAGACAGACATTTTTGGCCTGTTTGTGTGTGTGTAATGACTTCCAGGAGGTTGTTTTGTTTGGGAGTGTACATCCGTGTCCTTTTTTCTTCATTTACTGATCCCTTATGTCCTGAGCGGGAGCACTGTGTCAAAACTGTATGCTGGCGCAGCAGAAGCAGGGAATGAGGGAGGTCAAATCAATGGGCTGTAACCGGGAATAAGCGAGAAACTCAGGAAGGAGGAGGTGGATATGACCTTTAAGATGAATTAAAGGGAACCTATGCCGTGGCGGATATTTGAATGCTACAGTACATTGACAGTAATCTTATCAGTGTCATTGAACTGAAATGAGTTAACATGAATTTGCTAAAGGAAAATATTTGTGAATCGTGGAATCACATGGCAATTGTCAGTCTCAGAATGAGCACAGAAAACCAAGATTGTCTGGAATAAACCACATAAACCTTTTAAGAACAGGAGTCATTTCTATAAAGGAGAAGTGTGACAGTCACAGAGGAAACAGTTTGTGCTAAAGACAGCAGTGGAACAGCAAATATAGTTAAGGAAGACCACAGACACATGCACAGATCTGTGAGAAGATGTGAAAATACCCTGATGTCTCAGTCTCTACTGCATGTTATTGTCTACTTTTCAAGCAGGTGTATAGTTTGCAGGTTAGAGACCAGAGGCTAAACTCTGTACCCAGGGTCCATAACATGAAACACTACACTAAATGATGTAAACTTGGCAAGTTGTTGATCATTTAGCTTATTAGAAACTAACATAATAGCAAGAAGAATAGTCTGACCCTAACATTTCATATTTGGCATAAGAAATTTGAAAAATATACAAGCATTTGTATTCCTCTAGAGGTTTATGTGATGACACACATGTGAATAATTACTAGCATTAATCCATGCAAACTAGTGAATAAATGTATTTGCAAAGGTTAATATATGATGATGTTCTGTTCTTATGGGTACAAAAATGTATATTAAAATTGATACAAAATTCTGTTCATGGGCAGTAAAAAATATTTATGATGGGTTCTTCTTTCGCTCACTGAGGTATGATAATAAAACATATTCTGTGTGCATCTGTGCATTTGTCCCTTTATCCCTTGCTGTAATATCACACATCAATGATTTCTAAAGGCCAGCTGGTCACGTGCATCGGTGCTGACTGTATAGGGGGTTCATCCAATAAAGGAAATGGAAAGAATTATATCAGCTACTGTTATATCATTAACCAAGGTTAATAGAATTTTTCAGGCAAGAACACGCTGCTGAGAAAGAAGAGTGAGAGAGGGAGATTGCAGATAAATGTATGAAGAAAGCAACAATGATTGCTAGTAGTGTTGGAGAAACCTTTATCGAGTGAGAAACGGAGAGGGATTTCATGCATGACTGACTCTGCCAGCTTCACATGCCTGTAGTTACATAAGAGAGCCCTTAAGTGTTAACCCTTTGCTTTCCTTTTTCCTGACTTATTTGGTGTCATGCTTATATAGCTAATATAACTTTAACTGTGGAAAACTGGAGAACTAACTCAAAAACCTGTTTGGAATAGTTTAGAGCTAGAGTTTTTTTGTATGGCTGAGCTGAAGAAAAAATCCTCTCTCGTTTCCAGCTGGGCTTTGCTGACCTCAACTTGGCGGAGTTTGCTGGTTCAGGCTCCGCTGTTCGCTGCTGTATACTAGAGGGCTACGACACCAAGAACACTCGGCAGGACAACTCCATACTCAAAGTGAGTGTGTCTCTGTGTAACTGCTTGTGCATGTGAGTGTAAGCACTGTCCGTCTCTTATCTCATTTCAGGACTGACACTATACATGTCCATTTTGATCGGCCTCAGTCCGAGAGTTTCTGCACTGTGTGGGTGACGTGAGTCATGTGACTGGTCAAACCATCTCATCAACCCACAGTCAGTCCCTGTTAGGACAGACTGACTGACTCACTGTCTTGTAGACATGTCAACAGGGAAAATGTGAAGGGAAAAGGAACAGACAACATTTAATCATAGATATTTTTGTGATTTTTACTCATTTTAAATCTAGATTTCATGTGTAGGTTCCCACAAGCAGACAGTTTTACTATCAAAATGCATTATGTTATGATATAGATATGGTTTTATATTTCACATCTTTTATAGTAATATAATATTTTCATCTTCCTTCACAGGTTACCATTGGCATGACTCTTCTCTCTGGAGATCCCTGCTTTAAAACGTGAGTGTGTTGTATATTGTAGATTAACTTTGTGTTACTGAATTAAATACTTCTTAATTTAAAAAAAATATATAGTTTTCAACCCTACTAAGACCACTCAGCAGACTTCAAACCGGACCTCAAGATGATTTAAAATAAGACAAACTAAGATTTGATTTTTTTTTTGTTATTATTTCACCCTCTTAACAGCTTTTGTTGTTGTTGTTGTTGGGTTTTGAATATACATTTTAAAAGTGTGTTTTCTATCCCTGGTAAAAGGTCATGTAAATGAATAAACTCTTTTGTCTAGTAATGCCAAATTCTTAACTATTTTATCAGGTAGAAAAAATTAACAAATATTCATAAAAAAATCTTATTGTTAATCCTTATCCATTAATTCATGAGTGACTGAAAAATGTCATGTTCAGCTATTAAAATGTCTGAGTTCTCAAATGAAAATAATTTTATATATCTATGGACGACACTACTAGTTTCTGTAAATTTAAATAAATATTGTTGTGGCCTTGGGGTAAAGAAAGTGCACTGTGCTTAGAAACTGTTGTTTAGTTCTCTTGATTCATGCTCAGTATAGCACCCCTCTTGTTTATATTTGTAGGCAATGTGTAAGTATAAATTATTGATCAGTAGAGAGAGTACAAGCTTTTATTGCTCCCTGATGATATCTAAACTTGTCTTTCACCTCTTCATCAGACCTGTGAGCACAGCTAAGACCATTGCCATGGCTGGGCAGGACCCCTCTCTGCAGCTGGACCGCAAGGGAGAGGGCACTGCTGACCACTCTGCACCGGCCCTCGGTGGCAGCACTCGCCGATCGGTCAAAAGCAGACCCTCTGTGAACAACTCTGGTAAGACCAACACACCTACAGTAGACCTGATCTCTGAATTTTGGAGAATGTTAACAAGTAGAAAAATGCTTTACATTTACAATTGTATTAAAAATGCACAGTATTTTATGATGATTTTGTAACGACTATTTTCTTTAGATATTTTGGGCTTTCTAAATGAATGGTGCTAACCTGAGGATGTTTGTTCTTAGGAGGACTTCAGGAGGGATTGGAGGAGAACCTGTCCAGTCCAGATGAAGTGTTTCACAAGGGACATTCTCGAAACTCCAGCTTTGCCAGCCAACAGAGCAAAATCTCAGGTGGGACTCAGGGCACGATCAAAAGAGCATCAGGTACAGATTATAGCTGATTACAGTATAAAAAACAACTTCAAACTACACTTCCATCTTAATTTAAAAATTTTCAGAAATTACATTTATATGTAATCGCTTAGATTTACAACTGAATAAATTATTTAGCAATTTACAATATGATACAGGAGCCAAGAGTAATGCAGAGATACAGAGACAGTAAATTTCACTTAAAGTAAATGAGTGTACTTTTTCATTTGCATACACTAACATTCAAAGGTTTGAGGTCGGTAATCGGTTTTTAATGTTTTTAAAAGAAGTATCTTATTCTCTCATAATTTGAAAAAAATACAGATAACGGTTATTTTAAATTGTAATAATATTTCACAATATTACTGTTTTTACTATTTAAAAATATTTTTTTTGTAATTTATTCCTATAATAAGAATAGTGTTTATTTCAAATATAAATCTTTTGTAACATTATGAAAAACCTTTGAACTGTAGTGTATTTATTGATCAAAACCTAAGAGGCTGAAAAGTAAAAGTGGAAATTAAATTCTTACATTCTATTGAACAATTTTCTTTTTCTTTTTTTTACGTTCTTTCACAATACTGCTTATTATGATCACAAGAACTGCTGCTCACTCTTAGTCTTGTGGGATGTGCTTGTCCTCCACGCAGGCTACAGTACAGAGCACTCTCACTCCTCCAGCCTGACAGATCTGTCCCAGCACCGGCGGAACACCTCCACCAGCAGCAGCAGCACATCAGGAGGAACATCTACAACTATTGAGAGCCCCGTAGAGCCGGAGAAAGAAGTGGTAAAACCAGAGAGACCCCCACGTCCCCCACGACCTGCTCTGCCCCCAAACAGACTCTCAAGGTGGGGAGTCACCAGCAACACCAAGATACTAAAAGACTTTGTTGTTTTATGTTGAACTGCACAAGCAAAAATGGCATGTAGTTAAGATAAAAAGTATCTATATATCTATGCAGGAGAAAGAAGGACTCTGTGGAGAACCATCCCACATGGGTGGACGACACACGCATTGATGCAGATGATATTGTGGAGAAGATTGTGCAGAGTCAGAACTTTGCGGATGTCAGCAACAATGAAGGTGTGTTGAGAAAAAAATTGGTAGTAGTATTAGTAGCAAGCAATATTAACTATTTAGCACCATTAGTTCCTCTTAAGCTTATTTTAATTCAACACTTTGATTACTGATACATATAAGAGGGTTTTACCCACTTGTTAAGCCTTCACATCACTAAAGCTGATCATTTTGATTCATTTTGTCACTCTTTCTTTTGTCACTTCACAGACAGCAATTTAACACTGTTCATCAGTAGGGATGGTACCACAGCATTAAGTGGCATACAGCTTGTCAACAGGTAAACTGGTGCTCTTTTATATGCCTTTTAATTTAGTGTTCTGGTTATAAATGTACAAAGTATGAATTTAATTATTCCTTTGTTTATTACACTGAAAACAAATTGGTGTAGAAGCAATTTTCACTCAGAAATTACTAGTAAATTTCACGAACAACTGGTATTTTTTTGAAAATCATACTCATTAATCATTAATCTTCAATTAATACTATCATTAAAAAGTTTGGGGTCTGTAAGATTTAAAAAAAAATGTTTTTAAAAACATTTAAAAATATATATGTTTTCCTCTTATGTGCACCAAGGCTGAATTAATTTTTTAAGAAATTCAGTTATATTATGACATATTCTTGCAATTTCAAAATCTCTGTTTTCTATTTCAACATGGTTTAAATGAAATGTAATTCCTCAGTTGGCAAAGCTGAATTTTCAGTAGTGTATTTTGTATTTGACTGTTATAATATCATGTGTGATATGGTTCTTTTATTCTTTGGCAGGGTGTCTGCGGGTGTTTTTGAACCGGTGGTGATTGAGAGCCATTAGATCTCTGAGGCCACAGCAGTCACTCTCTCACACAGCCACTGCCTTTTGTTATTATTTTTAAATGATGGAGAGAGCAAGACAGGGACTGTATGTCAGAGTGGGCACCTGACTTCACAACTTGCTCCTCTTGGGTCTGACGTATTACTCACCTATTACAACCGTAACAACCTAATCATGCATTACATTTGCTGAAAAAAACTGCTAGGTACGTTCATTGTTCTATGATTAAGAATGAATCAATCATAAATATTTTACAACGGATTATACAAACTACTTGAAATGCCTTAAGAAATGAGGCAAGATGGGAGCTTCAGTCTAACACTGTGAAATATGAGGGCAGTCCAAATGTTTTAGAAAGAAAATTTAGTTCAATGTTATATTAAAATTTTAGTAGCATTTCACATATTATTTAATGTTTTAAAGTGGGATGATTTAATGTCTTATATTGTTTTTGTGATGCATTTCACTCCCCTATTATATACAAGCCACTGAAATCCACCTGCCCTTGCATACATTCTAATAATGCAGTTTAGTCAGTAACAGCCCATTAGCCTGTGATAAACATGGATTAATATACATGAAATCATGTATGGCTGGCCATACAAATATGTCAGAGGCAAAGAAAACAGTTAAGCTATTTCCCCACATAGCCACTTTCAGTATCACACTCACTTATAATGTGGGCCATAGTTTGCATACAAATGTTCCAGCTGGACTGGTGAAGATGAAATACATAAATATACTTTACTGCCCCCTCTTTTTCTCTTTCTCTTTCTCTTTCTCGAAGTAAAATCGCCTGTCAGTATTTCAGTTTATTTCACTATTCTAATCTTTCACATTGCTGCTGGTTTCAGCTTTGAATATTTGTGTGACTGAGTTTTGGCTCTGACAGCACTGCGGTGCACACAGCACAACCAAGTCATTTGTGGGATTCTCTCACTAGGGTCTTGTCTTTATCAAAATAGCCATATCCAGTGAGATCCTGCATTGTGCAGCTAAAATATAAAGTAAGAGCAAATGATTTGGAGAATCCTTGTTGTAAGACTCCACTGAATAATTCCATTGTTTGTAGAGCTAGATCAGAGACAGTGACTCATAGTCACACGTCTGTCCTTGGCGAACGCCTCTGTGTTTCTGACCGGCACCTGGAGTGCAATAGGAAACCGTGTACAATATACATGACAGTGAAGTAGAGAGAATGGAAGGCCCAGTTTTCTGTTTCTCTGTCATGTACTGCTTGTTTGTCATCTAATTAGCTATTCATGATCTTTGTCATGGAGATGAATCTTTCTCAGTTGATCTGAGAGCATTCACCACATTAAAGACTGACGTTTTGTTTTGTTTTTTTGTCAGTTGCGAGTAAAGTGCAATGTGGGCCTGTTGTTTTATAAAAGCCTATTTTAATGAGTTCTTTCAGGGAATTGAGCCCTGAAATATTTCACCTGTCCAGTGGCTTAAAATGAGACGTTTAAACAGAATCACTGTTCACTAGTATACTAGAGAGGTGAGGGTTAGTTACATTCACATTCATATTAATTAACGTTCTTGTTATTCATGCCGTTAAAAACCGAATCTGTGTTATGATCCAGCTGATTCTCAACAGGATTATTATTCAATGGAAATTTAATGTAACACTAACTTTTAAAGGGCAAAATATACAGTATGATAATTATGTGGCCTGGTAAAGATAGTGTTCTGGATGTTTCTGCTTAGCTAGTATAAAGGGATTCTCTGAAGACACTGAAAAGCCTATCTAATTGTTTTCATTGTTTACTCTTTGTAGCTTTCATCTACTCTTACACGAAAAAGCTATTAGCAACTAAGAACAATAACTCTATCCTGTCATCTTTATTTTCGAGCCGGCGGGCTGGTTCACTGGAATCTCTTTCAGGGGGATTTTCCCCTCAAACTTAATGTCAAATAATTCTGTAATGTCTAATATTTGGTGAAATAATGACCATCTGTGGTTCGTGTTCTTTCTCTCTTCTCTCTCTTTGTCTTACAAACACTTTTGTGATGATTTTAGTGATAATTGACTGTAATCTGTGATCTTTCTAATGCAGAAGAGTAGATATATATACATATATATATACTTGATTTAAGATGCTGTTGCAGGGAGCAGACTGGGGTCTATATGCAAAAGTTGGAAGCAAGAGGGTTGATGTCGTTTATAGTTTTTGTACATTTCAGTAATCTGGAGCTTTTGTTCTCTTTAAAAATAAGGTTGTTTAATCAATGCGTTCATGTTCATATATTTCTATATAAAATAAATATTGTTTTAAATAGGTTCGAACAGCATTGAGCGGCACAGGCTCCAGGATACTGAAACCTCAGATGATAGATATATGTAAAGTTCACTACAACAGCACTTAAATACTGAGGACTAACTAATGTCACTCACACATTGTCCAGAATGTTGATCTTCATTTCTCCTGTACTATCGGAAAGGATGAAAGCTATGCACTTACAGAAAGCTTTCCATGATAACGTACATATTAATGACAGCAACATTTATAAAGTGAAATATAGGCTTTCTGGAGATTTCTTTAAAAATGAATTTACCACTAAAGTACTATGGAAATGAATTTATTTTTCTGATTGTGACAAATATTTATATATAAGAAATGTAGTGTTGCTCCAAAGTTTTCTTGGTCTTATGTTTGGTTTCATGGAGAGGATATCTAATGATGGACCGGAACTATATTTCTACACTCAAATGTGAATGTTTCTTTCTTTAATGCAACTGTCAGGTGAGGTTATCTGTATGTATTATTTGGGGGAAATAAAGTTAATGTTGGGTTATAAATAATAATCTTTGTTGTGTGATTTATTTAACATCCAGCTCCGATACTTGTGAAGAATGCTTTTTTATTGCCAGTACATTGAATACGTGTGTGCTAATGAGCTGTAGTAATGAAGCTGAAGCTAAATATAATAGGTCTGTAAACTGTCCCATTTTGCTCAGTCTTAACTTAGCTGACTAAACTTAGTTCCTTTGATAGTTTAACTATTGTTAAATTAAACAAGACAACCAGATGATAGTAGAATATATTCTTGAATAAAGTCTTGAAACTGCTTCTGTAACCTGCAGGAGGACTGCTGTAGATCAATCATAATTCCCGCTCTCTGCTACAAAAAGATCATATGTTAATATGAGATGTGCATTTAGCGCGGCTTAATTATCTGTCTTTGAGCGCCCTCGTGTGTTGGACATTTTTATTTTATAGATTAAAAAAACAACAAAAAAAACTACAATTCCCAGCACGACTTCCGTTGTTCGCAGGAAGTACATTTCAAAATCATGACATTTTGGTTTAATGCGGAAGTGACACGTTCATGATGGTAAGATGATCTGAAATAGACGTGGAAGTGTTGTTTTTATTTCGTTTGCTTGTATATGTATTAATATTATGCCTAATTGTAGGTCGCCGCGTTGTTCCTGGTTATTAACTGTCCAACTTTATAGTTAATATGATTAATAAGCAACACAAGAGTTGCACACCGTGGTCCGTATTTAGGCGACATAGAATAATTCACCAATAAAATAATAGTTCTTATTTATTCATTTAAATGTATTTGTTCAGTAGTACTACTTTGTTCGTTGCTTTATGACCGCTAATGAATAATTTGACCTGTCATAGATCCAGACATAATGTCCCTTCATAAACACATAAGTGTGAATCTTTAAACTTGACTTAAAAACACATCATTTATTTCTTTCAGTGTGGAATATAGAAGTCAATAAAAGACAACATTAATTCCTCAAAAATTAAATATTTATCTTATTTGTTTAAATATATTGTGTTTATCATTATATGTTTGCATTTTAATTTGAAATGAGTTATATTAAATGTAATTTAATTTTATTTGAGGTTATATTTAAGCTCTAAAATCAATTTCTTTTCAGGCAACCGGAGCAGATCAAGCTGTTGGTTTTGGACTTGTTGGTTTTAGTCTGTTGTTGTTTACGTATTACACCCTTTGGGTCATAGTCTTGGTAAGTGTGTGTATGTATCATGTGTGTTTAATCCTTAAACTTTAACAACATTTAAATGAGATTAATTCGTTTTGTAGTTTTCCAAATTGATATGACACCCATAACATGCTTTGCTTCATATGCTACTGAAAAAAATATTGAAGTGATCAAACACCAATGCAGACTCTTCTTCCCTTGTTCCAGCCGTTTGTAGACAGTGACCATGTGATCCACAGCTATTTTCTTCCACGAGAATATTCAGTCATACTTCCTGGAGTTGCAGCATTAATCCTCTTACTTTTTGTTGGTAAGCAAGCAATCCATCAACATAATGTTAGTAGTACATCAAGTTCAAAATGTTATTAATTATATCCAAACCCCTTCCGAACAGCTGTGACAAACACATCTTTCAAGAAGTAGCAGAAGACACACCTCTTCTGCAAGCACTTAACCACCTCACACCCTTAAACCAATGCACTTATACACAAAAAGCTCTTATTTTTCTTCTGTGCATTACTCCTCTTTCCTAACTTGCTTCCTAATCTAGTTGGAAACCTGAATTGTATATTGCGAATAGTGTGACTCCTTGACAAACTGCTTTTGTTCCTCTTTGGATAAAAGCATGTGATAAATGCGTTAATGTAAATCCAACAATACAACCATATTTTTTACAGTTTATTTTTTTTTAAAATATCTTATTTTCTATGTCTAATCTAATGACCAAATTTACTCTCATTGTATTTTTCAGGCACCTTCATAGGGGTGGTAACATGGAAGAATCGAAAACCTAAGAAAGTTGATTAAGATTCTCCAGGCTGTTGTGATTCATCTGGTCACAAGAACGAACTCACCACTTCCTGTGCACAGCCATGTGAAGATCAACTCCATCAATTCCAGTTATTAGACATGTTTAGGTGGTTCTTAAATTAAACAACTATATAGATTTCATTAATAACCAAAGCAGTACTGAACATGTAGCTGCATTGTAGTCTGTTTGAGCTTTGTGCACCCAATGGCCACAACCTTGACTGAAGACCACACTACCTGTGACATGTTTAGCTTTGGAGAATTCTTTCCATAGTCAGGGAGAAAAAAGCTAATTATATGTGAGAACACACTTTAGGCACCTAAGAGATTGGGTAGATATATGTATAGTGTGTATCTGGAAGACATCTAAATGGAATATGGGATTTTTCTTTTTGTTTAGTTATGCTTTATGTTGAGGAGATTCAGCTGTTCTTTTATGTTGTAAATAGATGTGTTTATAAACTGAAGTGCTTGCTTTTAGCAGCAAAATAATTCAGGACAACAATATAAAGAATGAGAAAGAGAACTTTTTGTAATATAAAAAATCCCACATCAAAATAAATGGAAATATGCTTAACATTCTAATGTTGTGGTTGTTTCTCTCTTATTTTATATGTATAGCATCTATATCTATCTATTTACATGTGTATATAAGTTAATTTAAATGAATGTGTTTTAATGAGTTTGTACTGAATAGTTCAGCTGCATTTTCCAAATCCTGCGTGGCAGTTAACTGACAACTGCAGCGCATCCTCAACAAAAGCCGCTTTTCTTTATTTAGATCCTTAACTTTATTTAGATCCTGGTTCCTGCCCAAAGCCCCTTGTTCCTGTGGAAAGTTCCTGCGGTGGAAACGGGGCAAATGAGCACCATTTGGGCAACCACTAACTCTTGTCTCTCACTCTCATTTACTGTCAAGGTTAGTTAAATGTATTAAATTTCATGTCAAATTATAAATTTGGATTTAGAAAATGTTTGTACTTATGGTTATTTATTTATATGAGACCCAGCTATGGAGTTTTTGTCTCTGTAGTGGACATTATTTAGTGAATTTCTCTGAGATCTTACATGTCACCATTTTAATGTTTGGACGTTTCACCATCACCACTCCCTCTCCTTGGTCTTTAAAGATGGCTGACATTAATTTAGTGATAAAATTGCACATCCTTATGGAAATATTATAATATTCTAAAATAATATTTTGTCCTATAATAATATTTTGTAAAATTGTTTGTCATAAATCAACATCTCAGGAAAATGTTATGGTGTTTCAAATCAAAAGATGACTTCCTGTTACGAAACAGGCCATAATTTCATCCATGTCCACTGTAGAGGACACCAGGACTAAAAGCATGTTTATTACACATTTTGGGAGACAAAACAATTGAACAGGAAAATAAATTACATATCAATATTCTTATGAAATATTAGATATTATTCTGAAAATCTGGCCAATTATTACTCCCATTATTACACTTCTTTTTCTACATGCTGTCCCAACAGAGCATTAGGCTAATATGCAAATTACATATTTTATATATGTTTAATATACAGTGTATAGAAAACTGTGTTTAATGGGAAAACCAGCTTATGGAAATTTTACACACATATTGCATAAAGCAAAGTGATGTATCAAATAATTCTGTTATATCTTTAATAACAGTTGAGAATCATCATTATAAAAAAATTGGTATATAAAACCTAAAAATTGGGGATTTTAAAAAAATCCCATTCCATTCTATTCATGTCATTTTTGTTTTTTAGAAAAAATGGTTATTTAGTTATTAGTTGTTTATTTATTCGATTTTTTTCTTATGCTCTAAACAATGCGATGACATGAAACTAAATTGAATGACTAAATTCACAAAGCTTTGTTTCTGGGTCTCAGGAGTATATACAGTGGGGAAAACATATTTGATCCCCTGCTGATTTTGTATGTTTGCCCACTGACAAAGAAATGATCAGTCTATAATTATAATGGTAGGTTTATTTGAACAGTGAGAGACAGAATAACAACAAAAAAACGCATTTCAAAAAAGTTATAAATTGATTTGCATTCTAATGAGTCAAATAAGTATTTGACCCCTTCATAAAACATGACTTAGTACTTGGTGGCAAAACCCTTGTTGGCAATCACAGAGGTCAGACGTTTCTTGTAATTGGCCACCAGGTTTGCACACATCTCAGGAAAGATTTTGTCCCACTCCTCTTTGCAGATCCTCTCCAAGTCATTAAGGTTTCGAGGCTGATGTTTGGCAACTCGAACCTTCAGCTCCCTCCACAGATTTTCTATGGGATTAAGGTCTGGAGACTGGCTAGGCCACTCCAGGACCTTAATGTGCTTCTTCTTGAGCCACTCCTTTGTTGCCTTGGCTGTGTGTTTTGGGTCATTGTCATGCTGGAATACCCATCCACGACCCATTTTCAATGCCCTGGCCCTGACGGTACATGGCCCCGTCCATCGTCCCTTTGATGCGGTGCAGTTGTCCTGTCCCCTAAGCAGAAAAACAGCCCCAAAGCATAATGTTTCCACCTCCATGTTTGACGGTGGGGATGGTGTTCTTGGGGTCATAGGCAGCATTCCTCCTCCTCCAAACACGGCGAGTTGAGTTGATGCCAAAGAGCTCGATTTTGGTCTCATCTGACCACAACACTTTCACCCAGTTCTCCTCTGAATCATTGGCAAACTTCAGACGGGCCTGTACATGTGCTTTCTTGAGCAGGGGGACCTTGTGGGCGCTGCAGGATTTCAGTTCTTCACGGCGTAGTGTGTTACCAATTGTTTTCTTGGTGACTATGGTCCGACTCCCAGCTGCCTTGAGATCATTGACAAGATCCTCCTGTGTAGTTCTGGGCTGATTCCTCACCGTTCTCATGATCATTGAAACTCCACGAGGTGAGATCTTGCATGGAGCCCCAGTCCGAGGGAGATTGACAGTTATTTTGTGTTTCTTCCATTTGTGAATAATCGCACCAACTGTTGTCACCTTCTCACCATCTCAGCTCGTTACTTGTATAAAAGACACCTGGGAGCCAGAAATCTTGCTGATTGATAGGGGATCAAATAATTTGACTCATTAAAATGCAAATCAATTTATAACTTTTTTGAAATGCGTTTTTCTGGATTTTTTTGTTGTTATTCTGTCTCTTACTGTTCAAATAAACCTACCATTAAAATTATAGACTGATCATTTCTTTGTCAGTGGGCAAACGTAAAAAATCAGCAGGGGATCAAATAATCCCCCCCCCCCCCCCCCCCACTGTATAAAGAGAGAATGTACGATGTGTAGAACATCTTAGTTCAAGGTTGTGATATGTGTAAGATATCAATCTACTATCAACACTAATAGTTTTGTCTGTTTGTGTCCGCATACTTACCCGTGTGTTCCGTATCTAAGCACAGAGCGGCAGTGAGTGAGTGTGTGTGTGTGTGTGTGTGTGTGTGTGTGTGTGTGTGTGTGTGTGGGAAGGGCCGCTGCAGTCGCGCTCGTTCTAATGAGAGACTGGTCGAGCTCGTGCTGCTCATCCACACACTGCCAGTGTCATGTCACGCGAGGACAGAGTGCGCTGATCTCCAGATCCACGACCCGGCGGACAGACGAGGACATGTACTAGAGAACCCATAATGAATCACACTGAGGTACGTGCACATCTGTTTTTATTAGACAGAAAAACCTTGTTTCTGTTATTTAAAAAAAAAAATGTTTTTTGTCGAACTGAGGGTAAACTCAAGTTCCTGACAGCTCGACTAGCTCTTCCTGTTTTAATATTTGTAGGTTTGTTAAAAATGTTCATCAAAAACTGGCCTTGTCTGATTCAGAATTGTAAAAAATACATTATTTTGGACTTTGACTTTAAATCTGCTCTTCATATGTGGATCTGATGACAGGTATTTTTAAGTCCCAGGCTGCATTTAGAGGGGGAAAAGCTGCAGACTGATATTGAAAAATGTAATTTCTTCATGCAGAACAGCTGATTACCATCACTGCAAACAAATAAACGTGTGTCTGAAATATTTCTCTGGCAGTCAGTGCAGAAGAATCCATTTAGGCACATGACACTTGGGAGGACAAATTGGCTGAAAATTGTTTGCAACTAGGATTTCTTCATGTGCAAAGAACACACTGGTGTCTTAAAGGTGCAGTGTATTTATTATTATTATTTTTTGCAGCTGATGGAATGTCAGATTTGTGCTATGACCTGCTGCAGGTGCTCTGCTCTCCCATGATTGTTCTGCATTCACTAGTAATAAAGATTTACAAATAACTAATAATAATTTCCCTGTCTTGAGTGACCCCACCTTAAGACCTCTTGAACAGATACAGTTTTTGTTCTGTTGTTATGTTGTCAGGGAGACCTTAACCAGTTTCAAGATGATGACCAATCCCTCTGTCTTTATAACACGAGTAGAGTGCAGTAAAATATATTCACGTCTCATACACACACACATTCACAAAATACTGATTAAAAAAATATGTGGTAATGCATGTAGTTTCTACTAAGGCTTTACTGTTTATAAGTACATGTCCATTGTATATTGTAGATGGAGATGTCAGGGCCAGGTGTGAGCCGACACAGTCGCACAGTGAAGAGGAGACGGTGGGGAAGACTGAGGCAGCAATGGAAACTGCTGGGTCTGTTTGAGATCGACCAGCAGCATGAGTTTTACAGTCTCACCTGTATGATGAAGGAAGGGCTGTTTGCCGCTGTGCAGAACACCATTGACAACCCTTTACCTGTGAGTATACCCATGTTTATGAACCTACACCTCATCCAGTCCCTATTGAATATATCTTCTTCCATCTTAAGGAAAAGATTACAATTGGAAAGATGCAGTTATAGCTAGAGTTGTGATTGGTTTGTGGACTCTAGGGGTCTGTGGAGAAGATATAAAAAACATATATAATTTTATAATTAACTTTAATCAGTATCAGAATCAGAATAAACTTTATTGCCAAGTATGTTACACACAAAAGGAATTTGTCTTTGTGACAGGAGCTTCCAGTGCAGATAAAGTACAGACATATTAAAGGCAATAAAATAGAATATAAGGCAATAACAAAAAAATAGGCTATAAATGTATAATATAATACAATCCAGTAATAAATACAGGAAATACACAATAGACAGAATTACAATGTACAGATATGCTATTAAAAACCTTGATGCCATTTCTTACTATGTACATTAGAGTATGAGTATTTCAATTTCTGTCTATTTACAAAGCTATAATGAAATAGAAACCTGATAGAAAGCCAACTTAGAGGTATTTGTTTTTTCACTTTTAGATTTTTTTTAATTCACCATTACATTTTTCCTTAATCAGATTTATCAAAACATTTTATTCAAATCTTTTTGTTTTACCCCCAGACTAGTCTGTTCATCACTTACATCAGCTAGTGTTAACATCTACTACTCAAGCTGATATGAACAAATTTATCTATACAGAAGTCACAGATCATTGCAGTCAAACAGGTTTGGAATTATGAAAACAAATCCAAAATACAATCCGAAGGAAATAAACAGTTCAGCTCACATTACATTTCCAAAGTGCACATTGAAATTAAAGGTAAGAGAGACGACCGCTTTGGCATGATCAAAGATCTCCAAGGAGACAGGCGTGTTTTATTTACCATTAATTAGTATGAGGACAAGCTCCATAGAGAGGACCAGATTTAGTGTGATCTTTCCATGGAGACTGTGTGTTTGTGGCACTGAAGGGGCACCGTATTACAATGTTTAGGCTTGATTAGAGCTGTTTTTATCTTGGTAATTTGCTCAAGAGTAACAGAGCATATGGTGTGAAAGAATAAGCAAGTGTTTTGGAAACAAACACCATTATTGCACGCACTGGGGAGGAGGGGAGAATTCAAACAATGCAATAGTGCTCAGTGCATGGTAGCGCCACAAGAGAGGGCAGAAATATTCAAGCAGAAATCAGTGGCTTTTTTAAACCATGAAAAAGAGAATGTAGATTGCAGTTGAGTAAGTGGCATAAGTAAATAATAAGCATATACCTGATACACAATGTATATCTAAGCTTTAGCATATTATAGAGGAACAATAGAGTACTATTCATCTCTGAACGTGGTACTGTATGTGCATGACTCATTTTTTTCCCCACATAGGTTGGTCACATTTGTGATGTTTCATAGATTATTCACGTAGCATTGCAATGCTTTCTATAAATCAGTTGTCTTATTGAGATGACAGAATATTGAAACCGCAGTAACTGTGGCATTCACTGTTGCCTAAAAGAAATACAGGGCTTTCAGCAAACCAAGGACTCTCCCAGCTGGCATTTTAGTACGGTAAAACCATACAAGATAGAATTGGACAGTTCCGGTCCTAGATTCTGTCAATAATATGTTACAGTCATGCTAAAATACATATTTACATGTCAGGGAACTTAAGTAATTAATTAAATTTGTAAAATAATATATAGTTTTTGTGAAAAAAATATGCCTTTTCATGTTGTAAATCATTTTATGATAGCAGTAAGACAATCAATCGCCTGATATTTTGTGGTATTTGTGAATATAGTTATGGTTAAAGTGTTTTTAAGACCATTAGACGCATTAAAATGTACTCAGATATTCTAAACGTGATTTTTCCAGAATCTAAATGAATTAATGACATTGTAAAATGTCATTGACCTCTTCCCCACTTTTTTCAATATAGCTTTCTATTGCCATTTTCAGTGAACCACACAAACTTGTCTATGAGGCAAACACATCCTCTGATTATTAACTACTCAACCTATTTTGTAGTGTGGTGGTTGCACTCATGGTCATGTGCTTGTTCACTAACACACACACACACATAGATGATGTTGCCGACCCCTGATTCTATTGAATCCAGGCTGCTTAGGCAGCAGTATGATGCATGAATGTGCTGCCTGTTGTCTGGGGGTCAAAGCTCTTTTGCAACTCTCTCTCTCTCACACACTTAAACAACAAAAAGGAAAACAATACCTGCAAAAACATGTAACCAACTATGCAATATACTTTTCAGTATTGATCATATATTTTGTGTTTTTTAGGATGAGCTGTCTGAGGATGACTATACTCTTGAAGTTACTCAAATCCATAAGGTATGTTAAAAGAAAAAGCCAGCACTTCTTACTGTATTTTAGCATATTTTGCTGTACCGGACAAAATGTGACGTAATTACTAAGCAATTGTTGAGCATGTGCTTGTTTTGCTTGAATTATATGTAATATATTAATGTATAATTTCTACTGAATCTCTTCTGTTGTGTTTGTGACTGTGTGAAGGACTTCAGGATGGAGACGTACGCTGGGCCGGTGTTTGCCAGTCTGCGGCGCTCCCTGGGGATGACAGAGAAGGAATATCAGCAGTCCCTCTCTTCTGAAGGCTGCTACCTGCAATTCATCAGCAATTCCAAGAGCAAGGCAGACTTCTTCCTAACGTGAGTCAGCACAAATGCTTCACATGCAGGAGCATATGCACTTGGTGCAGTATAAGGAGAAGACAGACCACTTATAGAAAAATAAATGGGAGAAATCACATAGTTCAATGTGCCCTGTATAAGAAGGGCTGTACTTGATTTTAAAGAGCTTTTTTGGATAGATTTTTGTATTCTAGAACCTGCATATCATTTTAGCATGATTTTAGCAACATTTATACTTTTGTTGTCAGATTTTTTTCTTTGAAATATCTGTTTTGATTTGAAATGTGTTATTGAAGCAATCTTTCTTTCTGGGTTTTTCCCGCATTCATTTAGCTATACTTGCACTGTTGTGCTTTGACTTGCACAACTTGCATACTTGCACAGTTACTGCACTGTTGTGCGTTGAGTGAACTGATATAGGGATAAATATATACCCTACTGTTCTATAAATAATTTTATTCAGCAAGGATGGATTAAATGGATCAAAAGGGACAGTAAAGACTTAAAAATTATTTTGGACTTTTTTATTAATAAAATATTCTAAATAAAAAAATATCATGATTTCCACAGAAATATTAAGCAGCACAACTTTTTGTTTTCAATTGGTAATAATAAGAAATGTTTCTTGAGCAGGAAATCAGCTAATGGCTGCTGAAATTCAACTTGCCATACAGCAATACATTACATTTTAAAATACATTAAAATAGAAAACAGTTTGTTTAAATTGTGAAAATATTTCATTGTTTTTTGCTGATTTCTGATCAAATAAATGCAGCCTTGGTGAGTATAAGATACTTATATTTAAAAAGCATTTAAAAATCTCAATGACCAAACTTTTTAACAGAATAGTATATATTAGATTCATATATGTAAGTAAACTTTGTAATATCAGTATGTTTGTTTGATATCAAACCAAATGTCCTTTAACACACATTTCTGTGTTCTCTGTTTAGTAATGACAAGCGGTTCTTCTTAAAGACACAGAGTAAAAGAGAAGTGCGATTTCTCTTGTCTAACTTGAGAATCTACATGGAACATCTGGAGAAGTACCCACACTCTCTGCTTGTCAAATTTTTAGGTCAGAAAACGGAAGCTATTACACTAACATTACTCAACAAATGTTACTGGACAAACATTTTCTTATCCACCAATTTTAATGCATTATGAATTTGAAGATTTAGTGACAATTTACACTAGAAACCTTAAAACCCTGAATTCTTATGTTTATTGAATCCATTTAAGCAATTGTCATGCTTGATTCATGGACAGGTGTTCACAGGATCAAAATAGCACATCAGAGGATGGTAATTATTTCACATTACATCTTCAATTTCCTGTTAAAATTATTATTTTATGAACCCTGAGGGTGCATGTTGTATAATTCTACTGGTTTTCTTTGTGCAGAAATACTTTATTGTGATGCAAAGTGTCTTTTACCCTGATGACAGAATCACAGCGAGGTAAGACTTACTGCAGGTTATAAATGGAAATGGTGAAGTGTTAACGATTCGTCCTTTATCAATCATATAAATATTTAATGTTTCTAATCTCTCCATCACTTCTCTGAAAACACACCACAGAAGATGTCATCTTGACGTACTAAAACCCACAGCCTTGCAATTATTGGTTATTAAATTGCTCTGCCTTTTAGCTGTTACTTTTGGCTTGCAATAAGAATAATGATCCAATCCATCACTCCAACCTCCTTCTCCATTACTCTTCCTCACTAGTTTTACATTCACCCTTTTCTCTCAATGTTTAAGGTATGATATAAAGGGCTGTGAGATGAGCCGATGGACGGACCCAGCCCCTGAAGGCAGCCAGATCATTGTTGTTTTGAAGGATCTTAATTTTGAAGGACAGTTCATTCAGTTAGGTAAGCTCAGTTCCTTGTATGATATTTAGACTTCATCTGCAACACTACGTTCAGTCCTTTGGTTCCTTGTTTATATGACAGATCAGCAACGCCCTTGGCTCCTGCGTCAGGTGGAGATTGATACTGCCTTTCTTCAGACGCTCAATGTGTTGGACTATAGCCTCTTGCTTGCCCATCAGCCCCTGCACCAGGATGAACTCAGCCAGAGTCTCTCTTTCACAACACTCATCATGCGTGCCAAAAAGTGAGCATAATTTTAGTATATCATGCATATAGTCATCTACAAACAACCATAGACATTTACAAAATTGTTTTAATGAAGGCCTGCTTGTGTACATTGTTTAAATATTTCAAATTCTTCTGGTAAATATGATCAAAATAACCTGAAATCTCCACAAACTTCATAATTTAATGTTACTACTTAAGGGAAGTTAGTGTTATTACATTTCATTAAACAAAAAAGGAACGCTACTGTTCTATATCAAAAATGACTACATACAAGATGTGCTCAAAACAAGATGTGAGCACTTTTTTAAAAACTTTGGACGGTGTATGTATTATGAATAGAATCTTTCTCAAAGATGTTAGTATTATATTGTCCTTAAATGTATTTCTGTACCTAAAAATGCATGGTGAATAGAAAATAGTGGAGAGTGAATATGAATGTCTTTTCACAATAGTAGTGTACACATTTCAGTGAAGTCTCAAGGTTGGTGTAGTCTGGCATTCATAATTGTAT